>CM042871.1:19656189-19683689 GCA_023658055.1 Thaleichthys pacificus | reverse complement strand
CGGCCTCCTGCCGCCATCCCGCCAGGCCTCCTGCCTCCCCTCTAGAGGGAGGAGAGGACCTCGGCAGCCTCATCTGACCTCAAATCTGGGGTCAGTAGGTCAGCTGGCTGGTGGCCTCCCTCCAGAATCTCGTTAAGGCGTAAATGTTGTCCTCACCTGTCAAAAACCAAGGCCAGACAGGGAGAGGGGCCAAGGAAGAAAGCAGTGATGAAAGAGGTTGTGTGTGTGGTGTGTGTGTGTGAGGACTGTGTGAAGAGCACACATGCCAGGTATGACTGTCCCCCTCCCCTCCCACCCCTCTCCTTCTCCCTGTCCAGGAGCCATTCCTCTCTCTCCGTCCTCGTTATCCTGAGTGATGAATATCCACTAAAGCCCTCCAGCCCATCTGCCCAGCCTCAAACCTCCAGCGCCCGGGCTGCACGGACTGACCTCAGGTCAGATTACTTCTGGTTAAGGATGGAGGGCAGGAGCAGCGCAGTTCTCAGATCTGCTCTTATAGCACCGCCTTGGCCAGATAGGGAGAAAAGATATCCTACACTGCAGAATCGTGCTGGAAAAGACTGTATTGATGTTATGCAGTGCCTAGTGTTGGAGGCAGGGGGTGAAGGGGGACACGTCTCAAAGCCTGCTCCCTCTCCAGAGGGCAGGGGGCAGGGGGTTGTAAACCAGCATGACATCAGCTGTTGTGCCTCGCTAAGTCTCCCACCACCCGTGTGAGTCATCAGCCACACTCCTGCTGCTGCTAACCACATTCAGGCTCGTTAAAGCTTTGCCACGGTAATCTGTTGGGGGGGGGGGGGGGGGGTTGGGTAGAAAGAGGAGGGGAGGGGGGGGGAGGGGAGGACAGAGGTGAACCCTTTGGTAATCCTCAGGTAAGTCTCCCGGCACTTGCTCGTGAGTGAGTGAGAGGACACATGTCATCAGAAGAGGGGGTGAGATACAGAGGAACAGAGGAGAGCTGTTAGTTTAATGTATTTTTCTTTATCCCTGTGCTTTTAGGGGAAGCTGACCAAGGACTTTGCCTGTATGGAATCTGCTAGAGCCCTGAGAAGCTGTCTCTGCTGGAGCCTTGGACCTGTGGAGGCTGCCTTGGTAGGGGAGGGCTTCTCTGTGTCTGTGTCTGTGTGTGTCTGTCTGTGTGTGTCTGTGTGTGTCTGTGTGTGTCTGTGTGTGTCTGTGTGTGTCTGTCTGTGTCTGTGTGTGTCTGTGTGGTGTCTGTGTGTGTCTGTTATTTCACTATCCGCACCATTACCTGTTATCTGTGCCTCCGTGCCTCAATTAAGACTCTAAAGATTTGGATCTGTGTGTGTGAGAGTGTGTGTGTGTGTGTGTGAGAGTGTGTGTGTGTGTTTAAGCTGTGACCGTCTGTGTCCTTGTCCTTCCAGGTCTCCACCCCTGAGTCACTACAGACAAACAACCCAGCAGTCTGCAAGTCAACAAACAAGTGTGTTTGTTCACAAGATCATCCACGGGAAGAACTTCATACACAGGAAATCAACAAAGCTGTGTACCCTGGATGCTACTGAGGGTAAAATAAACACTTGGAAAACAGACCTCAGGTCCGACGGGGGGGTGAATCTGCTAGCTGACACACGCTCACACTGTGGGACAACGCACCATGAGCTCTGTGGTGAAGAGATCTCTGAAGGTTCCCATCAAGATGCTGAGCGGCTGTGTGTCAGGGGTGAAGGAGGGAGCGACGTGGTCCAGCAGGGTGAAGAGGAGCAGGTTAGGAGGAGGAGGAGGAGGACGCAGGAGCAGGGGAGGGGGCCAGAGTGTCCCCTCTCGGTCGGGCCTCACCTGGGAACCTCCGTGTCCCTACCTGGCTGACATGGAGAAGGAGAGGCGAGTGACAATGTGGTTAGGAAGCGAAGCACAACAGGGCATCACAAACAACACTATGTTTTGGCCTTTAGGTAGAGAAGTAACTCAAACTCATTTTTTATTTTGTATTATTATAATTTTTTCATAAATAGAATACTAAGACAGAGGATAAAGGTATTCGGTACTTTCTGTAATTCATCCCAATGACACAGCACATTAATCCCACTGTGTACTTTGCACATGAGACACATGCCACCGTCGGTAACCAATTCACTTCAGAAAGTAATATACATTTATCCCACTGTTCTTAGTCATGCGAGTGTGGATTCAGGATGACTGTGTGTTTCTGTGTGTAGAGCGTGGATTCAGGATGACTGTGTGTGTTTCTGTGTGTAGAGTGTGGATTCAGGATGACTGGTAGTGTGTTTCTGTGTGTAGAGTATGGATTCAGGATGACTGTGTGTTTCTGTGTGTAGAGTGTGGATTCAGGATGACTGTGTGTTTCTGTGTGTTCTCTACAGGAAGCTCAGAGAGGCACGGAACGCTCAGAAGAACGCAGAGAGAGCTGCAATGAGGGCTCACTTCAGGAAAAAATACCAACTCTCAAAGGGTCAGTGTGTGTGTGTGTGTGTGTGTGTGTGTGCACACAATGTATTAGAAAGCGAAGAAGACAGAATAGGAAGCTACACACACGTCTATGTTGATCTCTATATACATTAGGAGAAATTAGGAGAATGGGATCGTTTTATTCTGCAAGATGTGGTACGCTCTTGATGGTACGTACTTAAGGCTGCTCACTCACTATGTCCAACACGAGCGATCTCATCTCCTTGCTTGCTGTTTTCCTCCACTAGAACTGTAAGGACACCAGCCACAGGAGAGCAGTTGGAGGGAAGCTTGTGCTCCCCCACAGCTGGCCAACATGGTACATCCCACCACCAAGACCAAGGACAAAGGCTCCAGCCTGCTCAGCGCGTTCCAAGGTCTGAGGTTCAACGGGGGGGTGGTCACAGGGGGCAAGCCGAGCAAGACACCCACCTCGAAACCAGCCAATCCAGAATCCTGCAAAGTCATGTGATCGGGGCGCGATTTTAATCATCAATACTTCATCCTTTAAAATTCATTCTTTTTCTGTGTCTTACTTGTATCTGAATCTCTTCTGATGCCTCCACCATTGGGTGTGTCGTGTGTGGTGTGTAGTGTGTGTGTGTGTAGTGTGTAGTGTGTAGTGTGGTTCAGGGTGTGTCAGCTGACGGGTCCTGAAGGGATGCATCACATGACACACCGTAGCTGAGCAGCTTCTGCAGGGAAGGAGTGTTCAGAATAAACGAGACTTAAGAGATCCACATTTGTACCCGTTTGTCTCCCTAGCCCTTTGTCTCTTCCTGATTGGCCGAACACAGATCTGTCTCTTCCTGATTGGCTGAATACAGATCTGTCTCTTCCTGATTGGCCGAACACAGATCTGTCTCTTCCTGATTGGCCGAACACATATCTGTCTCTTCCTGATTGGCCGAACACAGATCTGTGAGGATGACAAGGGGTGGATGGTGTCATGTTGTGATAATGTCTCTCGTAGTGGAACACTCTCGTAGTCACTGTTAGGACTGTACTGTACTGTACTGGACCTACCAGACCGAACCAGTGGGTCACCCTGTTCCTCTCAGGACTACGTCTGCCTGGTGAGGGGGTCACCCACACACAGGAAGGAATCTCAGGGTGTTGCATGTTCCACTGACGTGAAACTGTGGGACATGATAGCTTGAAATAGTTTTTGATGTTTTAAAGAAAACATGCTAGTCTTTCTGTCTCTTTTCTCTGTCTTGGTGAAAAATCTTGGAATTCTGTTTTTACATGAGACGAAGATGTTACTTTATCTTTACTTCTTTCAACGTGTTTCATTCTTTCAATCTAGTTTTTGTTCAAAAAGAAAAGTTGACATGCTAAAACAAAGTACATTTTTAGTTGTGAAAGATGTGTTCTTTATTAAAGATTAAGTTTACCTCCAACATTCACAAAAAGTTATCCTTGCTGAGTGTGTGTTTGTGTTGTGTATGGGTCTGTGTTAGGATGTGTGTGTGTGTGTGTGTGTGTGTTAACTCTAGACAGTGTGACATTTTGGCTCTGTTGTGGTTCTCTTGAACTCTGACCCCGAGAGAAATAAATCCTCACCTCTATCAGCTCTGTGATAGATGGAGGACAGTCAGGGAGGGGGGAGATAGCAACGAGAGGGAGGGAGAGAGAGGGATGGAGCGGGGGGGGAAGGAAGGAGGAATATTCTGAAGAAGAGAGCCTAAGAACCTCACCTTCTGGCCGTACCATGTGGACCCCGGGGGATGTGTGTGTCTGTGAGTCCGGCGGGCCGGCGGGCCGCCCAGCGGGGGCTGTGCGTGTCAACCGCGGGGGCAAGTGGCAGGGGCGAGGGCTGGAGCAGAGAGGGCCGAGGGGAGCTGGCGGAGGGCTGGAGCAGGGAGGGCCGAGGGGAGCGGGTGGAGGGGTGCGGGGCTTCCAGGAGATCCCCCACACAGGGAGCAGCGGGTGGCTGAACCTGCTCCGCTTCTGGAGAGAGGACCGCTTCACTCAGCTCCACAAACACATGGAGAGAACCTTTAACACCCTGGGACCCATCTACAGGTACACGCCTACGCCAACACGCGTGTGTGTGTGTGTGTGTGTGTGTGTCAACGGTCCTTTTCTGTTTGGGCCGTATAACGTGTGGTCCAGATCGTGAGGAATGATCCCGACAGAGTACAAGTGTGCTTTGAGTTCAGTGCATGTGTTCAGCATGATGGTGTTCAGCATGTGCATGGTGGTCAGTGTGTGTGTAGTGTTCAGCATGTGCATGGTGGTCAGTGTGTGTGTAGTGTTCAGCATGTGCATGGTGGTCAGTGTGTGTGTAGTGTTCAGCATGTGCATGGTGGTCAGTGTGTGTGTAGTGTTCAGCATGTGTGTGTGTGTGTCCAGGGAGCGTCTCGGCACCCAGAGCAGTGTGAACATCCTGCTGCCAGCTGACATCAGCGAGCTGTTCCGCTCCGAGGGCCTGCACCCCCGAAGGATGACCCTGCAGCCCTGGGCCACGCACCGAGAGATACGACAGCACAGCAAGGGGGTCTTCCTCAAGTAGGTCTCTCTCTCTCTGTGTGTGTGGGGTCTTCCTCAAGTAGGTCTCTCTCTCTCTGTGTGTGTGGGGTCTTCCTCAAGTAGGTCTCTCTCTCTCTCTCTGTGTGGGGTCTTCCTCAAGTAGGTCTCTGTGTGTGTGTGTGTGTGTGTGCATCTAAATCGTGTTGCGTCTTCAATACTGTATATGAGCCTGTCCTGACATGACTGAACCTGCCCCCCCCTCCCTCCCTCCCTCCCCACACCACACACACACACACACACACACACACACACCCTCCAGGAACGGGGCGGAGTGGCGTGCCGACCGCCTCCTCCTCAACAGGGAGGTGATGACGAGCGCCGCCGTGAGGCGCTTCCTGCCCCTGCTGGACGAGGTGGCCGGTGACTTCTGCCGCCTGCTGCAGACCAGGGTGGAGAGGGAGGGGGCGGGGCCAGAGGGCCAACGCAGCCTGACCTTCGACCCCAGCCCTGACCTCTTCCGCTTCGCTCTGGAAGGTCAGAGGTCGACATTTTTTATCCGAGAGGGTCGACAGTTAAAACACAGCATCTGTGGTGTCGCTTTCACTGGGAGGTTTTGCGTGTGATTGTGTGTGTGTGTGTTCATGCTTGTGTGAGAGGAGCGTACCTGTGTGTGTGTGTGTGTGTGTGTGGTGTGTGTGTGTGTGTGTGTGTGTGTGTGTGTGTGTGTGTGTGTGTGTGTGTGTGTGTGTGCGCGTTCTGTCAAGCTCTCCTTTAAGCATGCTGATTGGCCCTCCACACAAGTGCAGCTTTGAACGAATGAGACAGGAATCTTCCTTTGTCATCGTTCAAACCACATCAGGTCTCTGTCACGTTCAGACAGGCTGAGGTCACGGAGGCTGACGTGTTCTGTGACGGGACGCTTCGTCAGACAAACCTCTGAGATCAAGGGCACAGCTGATCAAGGGCACAGCTGATCAAGAGCACAGCTGATCAAGAGCCCTCTCTCCATATCCCTCACCTTCTTCTCTCTCTCCTCTACTCACACACACAGACACACAGTCTCTCTCCCCCTACTCACACACACAGACACACAGTCTCTCTCTCCTACTCACACGCACAGACACCAGTCCTCTCCCTACTCACACCACAGACACACAGTCTCTCTCCCCTACTCACACGCACAGACACACAGTCCTCTCTCCCCTACTCACACGCACAGACACACGTCTCTCTCCCCACTACCTCACACACACAGACTGTAACCAACCCATGCCGTCATCCTTTACTGTTACCTCTTGTTATAAAAACCTTTTAGCAATATATTCACTTTAGCAGATGTTTTACCCAAAGCACACAGGAGGTCCTTTTCGGTTTAGTTCAGCGCACTGGTTTGGGGCTCAAAGCAGATATCGATTACAGTAAGAATAGAAGTGTACAGTAGATCTATAAATATTGTAGATGTGTAAACAGCCTGGATCTGGAAGGCATCTGCATTCTGTCACCAGGTCCAGCCCTGTAACACCAGCTTTCATCTGCCTGCCTGCAGCATGCAATATGAGCCTCAGTACGTGAGGGTGTGTGTATTGTGTGCGTGTGAGGGAGAGAGAGAGAGAGGGAGAAAGGGAGAGAGAGAGAGAAAGAGGGAGGGAGAGAGAGAAAGATGTAGGGAGAGAGAGGAATCTTTCTCTATCTGCTCGTTATATAGCTGATGCTTTTGATCTTTCTACTCTCTCTTTCTCTCTCTCTCTCCCTCTTGATCTATCTCTATCGCTCGCTTTAGTTTGCTGCTGCTCTCTCTCTGTATCCTCTCTTCTCTCTTCTCTCTTAGCTTTCCTGCTCTCCTCTCTCTTCCTCTATCTGCCTCTCTTTCTCTCGCTCGTCTCTCTCTATTCTCTTCTGTCTTCTTACTCCCCCCGCACTTTATGTTTTCTACCTACTGCTTTTCTTCTTTTTCCCTTTCTTTGTCTCTTCTCTTCCCTTTTCTCTTTCCTCTTCGCCTCCCCATTTCGCCTCACCCTTTTCTTGCCCCGTCCTTTCCGTTTTCTCCTCTACTGTCCGACCACATTGACTGGTCCTCGCCTGTCAGGAAACTTCTATCAGGGCTCTGATGTGTGGCGCTAATATAACACAAACACAAACCGTCTGCTGATGGGCGGAGTGTTCTGTTGCAGTGTCATCGGGCTACATGCAAGCGAGAGACCCCACCAGAGAAACAAACCAGGCCACACTGGAGATCACATGGCAAAACCCCCCTCTCCACCCTCTCTCTCTCTCTCCCTCACCCTCACCCTCCTCCCTTCACCCCCCTCCCTCTCCCTTCACCCCCTCCCTCGTCCTTCACCCCCCCCTCTCTCCCCCTCTCCGCCCTCCCCCCCCTCTCGTCCCTCTCTCCCCACAGCCAGCTGTCATGTCCTGTACGGGGAGCGCATCGGCCTGTTCTCCTCCTCTCCCTCCCAGGAGTCTCAGAGGTTTATCTGGGCGGTGGAGAGGATGGCTGGCCACCACCCCTCCTCTCCTCTACCTGCCCCCGGCGCATGCTGCTTGCGTGTGGGCGCCCCCCTGTGGACAGACCACGCCACTGCATGGGACACACATCTTCAGCCACGGTCAGACACAGCACCCTCTCCCACACCCCACACCACACACACCACACACCACACACCACACACCCCACACCACACACACCAACACACCCCACACACCAAACACCACACACCACACACACCACACACCACACACACCACACACCACACACACCACACACCACACACCACACACACCACACACCCCACAGCCCCCTCTTCCACTGATCCCTTTCTCTCTCTCTCTTCTCCACCACCCTGCCACCTGGTGGCCCCCCCAGCGGAAGCCAGGATCCAGCGGGGGTACCAGCGCCTGCAGTCGTCCTCCCGGGAGGGCGGGGGGGCGGTCGGCGGGGGGGAGGAGGGTCGCTTCAGCGGGGTGCTCAGTCAGCTGATGGAGAAAGGACAGCTGTCCCTGGAACTCATCAGAGCCAACATCACTGAGCTAATGGCAGGAGGAGTGGACACGGTCAGTGTGGGTGTCTGGGTGTGTGTGTGTGTATGTGGTTGTGTGCGTCTGGTTGTGTGTGTGTATATGTGTGTGTGCGTTCTGGTTGTGTGTGTGTGTATAGAAACAGAGTAACCCCCCGTCCCCCCCTGCCCCCCCAGACGGCCGTGCCGCTGCAGTTCGGTCTGTACGAGCTGGGCAGGAACCCCGAGGTTCAGGAGCGGGTCAGGCAGCAGGTGAGGGCCGCCTGGCTGCAGGCTGATGGGCATGTCCACAAGGCCCTGCAGGGGGCGCCACTGCTGAAGGAACCGTCAAGGAGATCCTCAGGTAAACCTCTTCACACCTGGTGTGCTGATGTTCACACGTCTGATGGACCCACAAGGTTATTGGAACAGACATAACAGGTTTTATAGACAATGACCCTGTTTGCAAAAGTGTTTTTTTTGACACTGTGTAGAAATAATTTTGGTAAATAATGTATCATAATAATTCCCATCAGCCATTTTATGGTTTCATACACTACAAAGGATTAAAAGAGGAACAAAATCTAAATATATTCAGACAGGCTGGGAGGTGGACCCTCTGTTGAAACAGCCGGGAATTATTCTAATAGTTTTTTTTATAGAAACATTGAGAATGAATGGCAGCTATGGATTGTATAATAAAATGGTTTGTGTGTTCTTTGTGTGTGTCTGTGTTGTTTAAGGTTATACCCAGTGGGGATCACTGTGCAACGGTATCCAATAAGAGACATTGTCCTCCAGAACTATCACATACCTGCTGGGGTAAGACTACACACACACACACACACACACACACACACACACACACACACACTCAACTCCTTCTGATTCTAAACATCACGTATGTCAAGAAGATACTCCCCAACCCCACTGGCTCAAACTTTGACCAACCTCCTCACCTCCTCCTGACCTCCTGACCTCCTCCTGACCTCCTCACCTCCTCCCTCCTCACCTCCTCTTCTCTCCCTCCTCACCTCCTCTCTCCCTCCTCACCTCCCTCTCTCCCTCCTCACCTCCTCATCTCTCCCTCCTCCTCCTCCCTCTCCTCCAGACCCTGGTGCAGGCGTGTCTGTACCCTCTGGGTCGTAGCAGTGAGGTGTTCCAGGATCCTCAGCGCTTCGACCCTGGCCGCTGGGGGAGCGCGGACGGAGGGGGGCGGAGCCTCGACCCAGGGGGGCGGAGCCTCGACCCAGGGGGGAGGCGGGGGGACGGCGTTCCGCTCCCTGGCCTTCGGGTTCGGGGCACGGCAGTGTGTCGGCCGGCGGATCGCCGAGAACGAGATGCAGCTTGTGCTCATGCATTTGAGAGAGGGGGAGGGAGAGGGGGAGGGGAGGGAGAGGGAGAGGGAGAGGGAGGGAGAGGGGGAGGGAGAGGGGGAGGGGAGAGGGGAGGGGAGGGGGAGGGGAGAGGGGGAGGGGGAGGGGAGAGGGAGAGGGAGGAGAGGGGGGAGAGGGGGAGAGGGAGGAGGGAGGGTGAGAGAGGGAGAGGGGGAGGGGGTAGAGGGGGAGGGGGAGGGAGAGGGAGGAGGAAAGGAGGAGGGGGGGAGTATTTGGTGTTTAACTTAGTAGAACTAATCCTTGGGATTAAGTATTTGATTTTCTGCCTTCCTCTCTCCCTCACCCCCCTCCCTGTCCCTCACCCCCCTCCCTGTCCCTCACCCTCCTCCCTCTCCTTCACCCTCCTCCCTCTCCTTCACCCCCCCCCCCCCCTCTCCCTCATTCTATCTCTCTAGATCCTGTTGAATTTCCGCCTCAGTGTGTCTTCATCAGAAGACATAAAAACCAAATACACCCTCATCCTCCAGCCAGAGACGACCCCCCCGCATTACCTTCAGCACACTCTGACACACACACACACACACACACACACACGCACACACACACACTCAAGTAACAATATATTCATCCGTCATTATCTGTTCAACAACAGCCTAATTTACTCAATACACTGACCATGTTCAAATGGAAAACATGTTGTCCATTAAAAAAAATCGTTTGTGTGATCTACGTGTTATTCTCTTTAGACCGTGTCCCATTGTGGATGTGTTTTTCGTAGATCGAGGTAAGGGCCTGTCCGTTGTCTGATCATGTGTCATGTCTTCAGACGTGCTTTTGATTTGGATGGTAGTGTCACATGTCTGCCGCGCGGTGATGCTGTAGGTCTGACGGTCGGTCGGACACACCGATCTTAACACCGCAGCTACATCAGGTGTGCGTGTAGCGCAACAGCGTGACAACAGCAACGCTTACTTTTCCCGTTTCCCTGAAACTTAAAAGGTTTGTGTTTTTTCCGTCTATACTCAAGACTCTGAACAATGATTTCATTGATAATTGGTGCTACACCCATTCCTACCGTAGCTTTGATGTATTAAATAATACGCATGTAAAACTGTATTTGGTTCGTAAGCTCTTGTAAAAAATAGCGACAACATAGCAACCACATGCGGTCATTCAGACGCTTGACAAAAAATCAATTTCTGTGCTGCTGATGTTACACAGGCTTTGGTATCGATCCGACAGGTTGAGGGGCACGCGGAGGCATGTTGACCTTTAGCCTGTCAGCTACTGAGGTAATGATCAGTTAGTCTATATTGTCAAAATAAAATGTAGGCCTATATTCATTACAACTGAACATACGACCTTCTTTGACCAACTGGCTATCAATCTGGGATTGTGTTTTCTGAACTGGTCTAGGATTTTCAAGTTGTAGACTACATGTAACTTCAGAGAGGAGCAGGATTATTAAACCAGAGTATGGAATTATGAAATGGACTAGTAGGCCTAAAGGTCAGTATAGCATAGACTATGATTCATGATGCTATGCTGTTGAGTCGTATCGATTGAGCCCCCCCAGGTTATTAAATAGAATATCACAAAGATCTGGACCCAGATGAGATGTTGATCGAATGTCAGCTTGCTCCCCAGTTAGGGGTTGAGTATGTGTGTTGATCTCTGGTGTGTGCTGTACGGGCCTGTGTTACTGAGGAAAAGGAGTGGGTGTGAGAGAAGTTCTCCTAACTGAGGCACAAAGGTCTGTTTGTCCTTTGGCTACTGATTTACACCCTCTGTCAGGTTGTGTGGGTGTGTGTGTGTACACAAACGTGACCGTTGGATCTGACCCAGGTCCAGATTTTCTTGTCCGAGCACACACACACACACACACACACACGGCACAGTGTGTGTTACATTACGATGAGCTACAGGTTACTGTTGGTTGCAGTTATGCAAGAATGAACCACGAACATCCAGGAATCTAATGATTCAAGGGGCTTCACACCAGGGGTGCATGTTATCAGACTCTGAGCTATAGGCCCTAATGCTAATGCTGCTAGCGCCTTTTGTCGCAATGTCACCTAGCTATGCTTCAACTGCTTATCAGGAACACTACCGGGTGAAACAGAGACTCAGACTGGAGTGTCTGCCTCACTGAGGCTGATCAGCTGATCAGCGTCTGGCTGGCTTGGAGAAACACATTTAGATGGATGTTGTGTGTTTCAAGATGCCACGCTTGCCTGTCATGAGTGTTTGTGTTGGCTTGTCACCCTCCCACTGCTGGTGCTGTGTGTTCACCCTGCTGAGACACTGACTAGGCTGGGACACTGCCAGGCCCACGCACCAAATGACTGTGAAAAAGGGGAGGGGTTTAGGAGGAGAAGGGAGGGGTTTAAGAGGGGAGGGGTTTAGGAGGAGAGTGGTTTAGGAGGAGAGTGGAGGGGTTTAGGATGGGAGGGGAGCCATGAGTGAAAGGATTATTGAGTTCACACTTTTTCTGAAGACCAGAGGACAGAAGAGAGTTGACAGACAGACAGACAGACAGGCTTGGTCTGACAGACAGACAGGGTTGGTCTGACAGACAGACAGGCTTGGTCTGACAGACAGACAAGACAGACAGACAGGCTTGGTCAGACAGACAGACAGGGTTGGTCAGACAGACAGACAGACAGGGTTGGTCTGACAGACAGGCTTGGTCTAACAGACAGCAGGATACAGCAGAAAAATAGAAGCGTTTTTAGGAAGCTCTCAAGCCAAGATGGGAGGTAAGTCAACGTATCTTTGGCATTGTATTTAACCTGTAAAAGAGGGTTAACAAATCAAAATGTGTGTGTGTGTGTGTGCATGTGTGCTCACTTTAATGTTGGTTGTGTCAACCAACTGTCAAAAGTTTTGTAAGTGTGTGATGTGATGTGTCAGAGGCTGATGTCAGTGTAAAAGCCAATGAGGTGTATAAGAGAGAGGCAGAACTGGGTCAGAGAGAGATGGGGAGAAGCCCTACAGAACACACACACACACACACCTAACCTCAATAAAAGCCAAGAGGTCTCTTTTTCCTTGTCACATTCCCTCCTTTCTAGCTTCCTCTAGTCCTCAGGGCGGCTGCCCAGCTGTCTGTGAGGCAGACTGCCTCGGGGCAACACTGACTCGCTCCTCTCTCATGGGGCCTGTTCAGTATTGACCCATCCATCACCACCTCCATCTCTCTAACGCCTCACCTCCTTCCCTCTACACCCCCCCCCCCCCCCCCTCACCTATCCACTTGCCGGCACTGTTGGTATTGACCTTGGATATCTCCATCTCCTCTATCCTCCTCCTCTTATCTTGCACATTAGAAATCCCCTCCTCCCTGTTATGAGAGAAGCTTCACGCTCGGATGACTGAGTTGTTATGTAGATGCCTTAGTAAAGCCTCACAGCACCTGTGTAGCGCACTGGCCTCCCTTAGCGCACCTGGAAGCCTCACAGCACCTGTGTAGCGCACCTGGCCTCACAGCACCTGTGTAGCGCACCTGGCAGAACACAATAGAAAAAGTCATCAAACCATTCGTGCTGTACCGCCTCTCTCTCCTGTTCCCTGGGTTTGAATCCCTTCTGACGGGCGATGGTGTGGGGTCCCACGGCTACTTAACCCTTGTGTTATCTTTCGGGTCATTGTGACCCATCAGTCATTGTGACCCACCGTCGTATTGCGACGAATTTACCGCATACAAAAACAAAGTGAAGCATTTTCTTTTAACCGTTGGACTGTCTCAGACCCCCCACATTGCAAATGTTAAAAGAAAATAATGTTTATTTGTTTTTGTATTGGGTAAACACAACGATGGTTCGTTATGAACCTTTGGGTCATGTGACCCGAAGGCAGCACAAGGGTTAAACAGACCTGAAGCCCTGGTGAGTGTTAGAGACACGTGTGTGAGGCCCCGGTTAGGTAACCCGGGGCAACAACCTCAGGTCAGAGATTGAACCTTCAGGATGTGTTGCTGGGGTAACCGTTCGTCCGTCTGTTTGGAGGCTCAAGTGGCAGAGGTGGATGACCAATCACAGACCTCCTCCCACCTCTGACCAATCACAGACCTCCTCCCACCTCTGACCAATCACAGACCACCACTCACCTCTGATCCCTCACAGACCTCCTCCCACCTCTGACCAATCACAGACCACCACCCACCTCTGACCAATCACAGACCACCACTCACCTCTGATCCCTCACAGACCTCCTCCCACCTCTGACCAATCACAGACCACCACCCACCTCTGACCAATCACAGACCACCACCCACCTCTGACCAATCACCCGACTGAAGTGTCTCATGGATGCAGAGTTGTGCTGGGCATTAACCGATTCCCTGCTTGTTTTAAAATGTCATTTAGTTGGCGTGTCAAAGCCTGTCTCCTGAGTGTTGTTCTGTGACACCAGCCCCCTGCAGGTCTCTCCTGAATGTCAGCGTGTTGCATGTTAACCTGCATGAGCTCACTCCTCTCCTGAATGTCATCTGGCCTGCTGGGAGTCTTCATCCTCTCTCCTCTCCCCTAGCCCAGCTCTCTCTCCCCTCATCTAGCCCAGCTCTCTCTCCTCTCCTCTAGCCCAGCTCTCTCTCCCCTCATCTAGCCCAGCTCTCTCTCCTCTCCTCTAGCCCAGCTCTCTCTCCCCTCATCTAGCCCAGCTCTCTCTCCTCTCCCCTAGCCCAGCTCTCTCTCCTCTCCCCTAGCCCAGCTCTCTCTCCTCTCCCCGAGCCCAGCTCTCTCTCCCCTCCCCTAGCCCAGCTCTCTCTCCTCTCCCCTAGCCCAGCTCTCTCTCCCCTAGCCCAGCTCTCTCTCCTCTCCCCTAGCCCAGCTCTCTCTCCCCTCCCCTAGCCCAGCTCTCTCTCCTCTCCCCTAGCCCAGCTCTCTCTCCTCTCCCCTAGCCCAGCTCTCTCCTCTCCCCTAGCCCAGCTCTCTCTCCTCTCCTCTAGCCCAGCTCTCTCTCCTCTCCCCTAGCCCAGCTCTCTCTCCTCTCCCCTAGCCCAGCTCTCTCTCCCCTCCCCTAGCCCAGCTCTCTCTCCTCTCCCCTAGCCCAGCTCTCTCTCCCCTCCCCTAGCCCAGCTCTCTCTCCTCTCCCCTAGCCCAGCTCTCTCTCCCCTAGCCCAGCTCTCTCTCCTCTCCCCTAGCCCAGCTCTCTCTCCCCTCCCCTAGCCCAGCTCTCTCTCCTCTCCCCTAGCCCAGCTCTCTCTCCCCTCCCCTAGCCCAGCTCTCTCTCCTCTCCCCTAGCCCAGCTCTCTCCTCTCCTCTAGCCCAGCTCTCTCTCCTCTCCCCTAGCCCAGCTCTCTCTCCTCTCCTCTAGCCCAGCTCTAAAATACTGAGTAGATGCATAATGACTGCTCTCTTCTCTCTCTCCTCTTTTCTCTCTCCCTCCGCCTGGTGCTGCAGCTCGTCTCAGGCGCTACTCTGAGCTCATGACTCTTCCAGACTCCTTCATCCAGCGGCAGCAGCTGGATGCTGGCATGGCTGACACCTTCCTGGAGCACCTGTGTCTGCTGGACATCGACCAGGAGCCAATCGTAGCCCGTAACACCAGCATCATCTGCACCATTGGTGAGTTAAATGACCAACCGGTGAGTCGGGATTGTGGCTCACCTGTCTGTCGCGGCAGGATGAGGGCGTTGTGGTGGAGATGCCCCCTAATATGTACAGTTGAATCTTAGCTGTCTACCTGGTCAGACTCTGTATTGGTTGAGATGTTGCCCACTGGCTGACATATTGATGATGTGTCTGACGCATTCAAGTGCACACTTGTCAACAGATTGTATTCGACCGCCTTCTCTCGCTGAATCACTGTCCCTCTCTTTCTCCCTCTGTTTCTTGATAACTGTCTTACTCTCTGTCTGACTGTCTTACTCTCTGTCTGCCTGTCTTACTCTCTGTCTGACTGTCTTACTCTCTGTCTGACTGTCTTACTCTCTGTCTGACTGTCTTACTCTCTGTCTGTGTGTCAGGCCCTGCGTCTCGTTCCATCCATAAACTACAGGAGATGGTGAAAGCAGGAATGAATATCGCTCGACTCAACTTCTCTCACGGAACTCATGAGGTGTGTGTGTGTGCGTCCTGCGTAGGGATGCTCAACTGTTAACCGACAATACGAATGTTTACCGGTTAATTCTATCAGCTCGTCCATTCTACATTTTTTATCTTGACGGTTAATGGTCGTTAACGAGCGTTGGTTATCGTAAAGTATTTTTTCTTCAAAATGAGCATTAGTGTGTGTGTCCATGTGGTATCTTGCCTGTGTCTGACAAAATGTGTCCCTGTCCCTCAGTACCATGGTGAGACTATCAAAAACATCAGGGAGGCTGTGGATACGATCACCTCCGACCCCTTGTACTACAGGCCCGTGGCCATCGCCCTCGATACGAAGGGTCCAGAAATCCGGACAGGCTTGGTAAAAGGGGTAAGTGAGCTAATGCTAACCAGCTAGCACGCTAACCAGCTAGCACGCTAACCAGCTAGCACGCTAACCAGCTAGCACGCTAACCAGCTAGCACGCTAACGGCAACGGGAACAGCGTCAGACAGAGCTGGCCTTCAGCTGCTAACTCTAACCTGATGGCTTCAGACAGATAGCAGGTTGAGCAGGTGTTCTTTTTGCCAAATGTGCCGGTTGAAGTCCATGTCACAAGATCTTGTCAAATGGTGGTTGTCATACGCAACCGGCTCTGTCAGTGTAACTGTTCTGGCAGTGCTCAGGATGATCTACGTCTGTCATCCATTAATTAGGCTCTCCTGCCAAGGGATTGCACAATATCAGAAAAAATCTAACCCAAATCAGAATTTGATACTGAAAGTGTAGTGTATCTGCCATACTAAGACTGTGTACCCCCCCCCCCCCCCCTCGTGTGTGTGTGTGTGTGTGTATGTGTAGAGTGCGGATAACGAGGTGCAGCTGGAGAAGGGGGCTCATGTGCGCGTGTTGACAGCGGAGGAGGACAAGGACAGCACAGATGGGAAGGTGATCTGGGTGGACTACCCCAGCCTGCCCAGCGTCATGCAGCCGGGGGGAAGGATCTACATCGACGACGGCCTCATCGGCCTCAAAGTCCTGGAGACGGGTGATGCCTCTAGAAACACACACACACACACAGGATCTTCTAGATCTCCGCACATCGAACAATAGTTCATTTATGAAGCGCGTTTAAAAACAAGAACCCTGTTATCTCTCCACTCCCCGCCCCACCCCTCCCCGCCCCGCCCCTCACCCCCTCAGGCCCAGACTGGGTGGAGGCCGTGGTGGAGAGTGGGGCGGTGCTGGGGAGCCGTAAGGGGGTCAACCTTCCGGGCTGTGACCTGCTGGGCATGCCTGCGGTCAGTGAGCGTGACGAGGGGGACCTGAGGTTCGGGGTGTCCCAGGGCGTGGACATGGTCTTCGCCAGCTTCATCCGCTCTGCGCAGGACGTGCAGGATGTGCGGCGGGCGCTGGGGCCGATGGGGCGGGACATCAAGGTGGTCAGCAAGGTGGAGAGCAGACAGGGCGTGCAGAAGTGAGTCTTACACACACACACACACACGCACACACATGTAACACAGCACATTCAATATCAAACATTAAAAATGTCATAGAAAAACATGTCAACTGTCAAATGAATCCTGTGTTGTTTACGGTGAGAAGTGTTCTGGATGAATAATTGACTTAGCTGGTAGCTGACCAGGGCAGCTGGGTCTGGGGTGGATCTGTGGTCACACTGACAGCCAGCAGCTACAGTCCTGACTCCTGACAGCTGCTGAACAGTGATGGATGAGGACGTGTCACTCATACTGTGTAGGATCAGAATGGTTCAGCCCAATGCTACAGCTCTGTGTGGCTGATACTGTGTAGGATCAGAATGGTTCAGCCCAATGCTACAGCTCCGTGTGGCTGTTTGGGTGAAACATGGCCAGTAGTGTTTTGTCAACTGGATGTAGATCATGTCTGTCCTTCATCCTCTATTTTCTCTTCTGTCCCGTTCTCTCTCTCTTGCCCTTTCCTTCGACCGCCCTTAACACACGCTCATCTGCTCTCTCTCTCTCTTCCTACTGTTTCTATCTTTATAACCCTAACCCCCTCTTCCTTCCCTCCCTCCCTCCCCCCCCCTCCCTCCCTCTCCACTCAGTTTTCTGGAGATCCTGGCTGAGAGTGATGGAGTGATGGTCGCCAGGGGCGACCTAGGGATAGAGATCCCCGCGGAGAAAGTCTTCATCGCTCAGAAGATGATGATTGGACGCTGCAACTCCGCTGGCAAGCCTGTCATCTGTGCCACACAGGTCATACAGGACACACACACACATTTCAGAGGTTGCATTTCTTATCTACTGTCCCTCTTCCACACTAGCTCTTGCATAGATAGTAAGAGTGTAACGATACACTCAGCTCACGATTCGATACATAACACGATACACGATACTACAATACGTATCACGATATTTTGAACAACATTTTTAATGAAACAAATTCAATTAACAGATTTTTTCCAAAACATTTGCAATAATTTTCTATGTTGTACATACAATTTAGTTCACTCAGTTCAAGCGATTTCTGTGAATGCAATGAATGCACGTATGATCCAGGTGCAGAGTAGGTCGCACGCTGGTAGCTCAACCAATAGCATCAAACGGACGTCATATTGTAAAAATATTGCCATAACTCTACGATACATATTGTAAAAATGTTGTATTGCAATATATTTTTCCACAATATATTGTTACACCCCTAATAAATAGTAGACAGCTTGGCCACACACACACACACACTGAATCAAGTACACGCGTGCAAGCTGTTTGTCCACGACAGTTATATTTATACAAGCATGTTCTCTCACACACAAACACACGCAGGCTCCCCGAGCAGAGCTGAGTCACAGGGCTGAGTATGTTCATGCTACAGCTACTGACTCTGGCTGACAGCGTAGGAGCAGGTTAGTCAGAACACACACACACATATTATACAGTGCAGTACACACACACCGACAGAGAGAAGGACGTGAAAACACAAACACACAGATGGGAACTAGAGCCTTTGGCTTGGGAGGACGTTGAACATCCATAAGCACAAACACACACACACTCACTCTATCTACATTTACATTACATTTAGTCATTTAGCAGACGCTCTTATCCAGAGCGACTTACAGTAAGTACAGGGACATTCCCCCCAAGGCAAGTAGGGTGAAGTGCCTTGCCCAAGGACACAACGTCATTTGACACGGCCGGGAATCGAACTGGCAACCTTCAGATTACTAGCCCGATTCCCTCACCGCTCAGCCACCTGACTCCCTATCTCAAGCCTGCTTCCTCCCCCTGACGCTGGCTACACATCATCATGTCTCCACATGTTGGTATTCCACTCACAGCCTTCCTCTGATTACTCACTTAAATCCTCTTCTTCTCCCCTCAGTCCCTCCTGTCACATGCATTCTTCTTCTCTGGTGTTGGGTCGTACCTCTCTTCCTTCTCTTGGGGGGAGTATGTCTCTTTCTCACAACTTCTTCTGTGTTTCTTCCCCTCTGGGCTTCCTCTATCGCATCACTCTTTTTCCTCTCTTAATGACAACACACATCCTGAACTCCCGGGGGATTTCTGTTATTTTTATACTGCATGTGTGGTCGTGGGTGTTGTGTGTGTGTGTGGGCCTGTGGTGTTGTGTGTGTGTGTGTGTGTGTAGATGTTGGAGAGCATGGTGTCTCACCCTCGGCCCACCAGAGCAGAGGGCAGCGACGTAGCCAACGCTGTGTTGGATGGAGCTGACTGCGTCATGCTGTCTGGAGAAACCGCCAAAGGACTGTTCCCTGTGAAGGCTGTTGCCATGATGCACTCTGTGAGTTTGTGTGTGTGTGGTTGTGTGTGTGTGTGTGTGGAGGGGGAGGGCAGACTGTCACTGTATTTAGTTTCATATTTTTGGTGAATATTATTCTGTTCTTTCTCTCCCTCTCCTCTCATCTATCTGCTCATATCCACACATATACTGTCTTCTGGTATCTGCCTTTCTCTATCTCTGCCTTGTTTACACTTCTCACACACGCACACACACACACACACACAGATCTGCCGAGAGGCGGAGGCAGCCAACTTTCATCAGCAGTTATTTGAGGAGCTTCGTCGTCTGACCCCACTGTCCTCTGACCCTACTGAGGTCACGGCCATCGGAGCCGTGGAGTCGTCCTTCAAGTGCTGTGCAGGAGCCATCATCGTCCTCACCACCTCCGGGAGGTACAGGCACACTCTCCTCCACACCTGACAGCTGTAATACACACACAGTCATGTACACTACACACACGTCAACCTCACAACTCTCCAATCCTCTCTGTCTCTCTCTCTCTCTGTCTCTCTCTCCCTCTCTCTCTCCCTCTCTCTCTCTCTCTTTCTCTGTCTCTCTCTCTCTCTCAGGTCTGCTCATCTCCTGTCCAGGTACCGCCCTCGTTGCCCCATCATTGCTGTAACCAGGAATCCCCAGGTGATGTAACTTCCTGTTGCACAGTAGGATGACAGTGTAACTTCCTGTAGGACAGTATGACGACAGTATAACTTCCTGTAGGACAGTATGATGACAGTATAACTTCCTGTAGGACAGTGTAACTTCCTGTAGGACAGTGTGGTGACAGTGTAACTTCCTGTAAGACAGTATGACGACAGTATAACTTCCTGTAGGACAGTGTGGTGACAGTGTAACTTCCTGTAGGACAGTATGATGACAGTATAACTTCCTGTAGGACAGTATAACTTCCTGTAGGACAGTGTGGTGACAGTAGACCCTCTGACAGGTGGCTCGCCAGTCCCAGCTGCTGAGGGGCGTGTTCCCGGTGCTGTACCACCCTCTGCCCGCGCCCGTCTGGGCGGACGACCTGGACAACAGAGTCTCCTTCGGCATGGACATAGGTCAGCTAGTGTGTGCGTGTGTGCATGTGTGCTGTGTCTGCTTGGGTTCATTAGTCGTAGGAGACATTCATGATTCTCTATGCTGTCTGATTCAGACTTGTCCCTCGCTCTCTCTGTCTCTTTGTCGCCCTCTGTAGGGAAGGCGAGGGGGTTCTTCAAGTCAGGAGACATGGTGATTGTGGTGACAGGATGGATCCCTGGCTCGGGACACACTAACATCATGAGGGCGGTCAATGTGCCCTAAATATGCTGCTGCTATTGGACACTGTGACTAACGGACAAACAAACCAACCAATGACAGAGGGTTCACCCGTCACCACGGTAGCACGACTCACCAGAAGGCTATAGTGTGCCTTAAACAGATAAAGGAGAATATATTCCCAAAAGCCGGTGACTATCACGTTTAATGCCAGTGACAGTCAATACTCTATACCTGTTTGTTGATCAGAGAGCCACTGACTCCATCCAAATAAAAGATTTAGCATAATATTTAGGTTTTTTTTGTGTGTGAGTTTGTGTGTGTGTATCTATAATGATTTAAGAAATTTCCAACAGAAACATCTTCTGGGGACCTTTCTCTTGAAGTTTATTATTTAAATGAACTGAGATACGAATAATAACCTTTCTTTGTTTGGCGATTGTCAGCAGTAATATATCATGAGGAGATAAGCCCATGAAATGGACCAATGTCATCTCCATCTTGAGTAACGGAGTTATATATTCAACATGAGATGTTGTCCGAGTCCCATCCGTTATTACCGGAGGAACCTTGTTTAGTCAACTGAGATGACCCAGATGTGCTCAGTGTCTGTTAGCCTGTAAACTAATCAACTGTCTCTGCTAGGTTTCGCTCTCATTCTGTGTGTCTCTCTGTCTCTCTCTGTCTCTCTCTGTCTGTGTGTCTCTCTCTCTCTGTGTCTCTCTCTCTGTGTGTCTCTCTCTCTCTGTCTCTCTCTCTGTGTCTCTATCTCTCTGTGTGTCTCTCTGTGTCTCTCTCTCTGTGTCTCTCTCTCTCTCTCTCTCTCTCTGTCTCTCTCTCTGTGTCTCTCTCTCTCTGTGTCTCTCTCTCTCTCTCTGTGTCTCTCTCTCTCTGTCTCTCTCTCTGTGTCTCTCTGTCTCTCTCTCTGTGTCTCTCTCTCTCTGTGTCTCTCTCTCACTCACTTCCCCATGTGCATGTGACATCCTATTTCATTCGCTTTACTTCCTTAACGTGTCCTTTCCACCTCTGTCGCACGCCCTCTCTCCCCCATTTCATTCCTTCCTTCACGTAATTCCCTAGTTGTATTGGCAGAAGGGGAGGATGACGCGCCACCATACCTGCTGCTGCTTGCGTGACAGACTCGCGCCGGCTGAGCATGCGGCCTTGGAGAAGGAGGATGATGATGCTGCTGCCATGGCAACAAGCCGATTAGATTCAGACCTTTGTCAATTATTTATTTAATATTTTCATGCGTGTGCTACAGTTCGCATGGGGAAGGGCATATTGTCGAAGCAGGACTAAGAATCGAGTCGTCTTCGGACTTGTGCGACTTGTCTTCGAGAATCGCTCAACAAGTCATTTGACAAAAGTGGGCTTTCGTTGGAGCGCGCGGTGTTGCTTGATGTCACGTTGATTTGGACAAATATCTAGAACTCTAAGGCAAAAACTGTAGATTTAAATTACACAAAAAGAAGTCACTCTGTGGCGCGTCTTGCCTGTCACGGGAAGCATCGTTCAAAGCTGACAGACGCCTAAACCGCAGGTCAGCGGAAATAACAAAGACCCAGCGACTGACTGTTGAGAGTCTGTAAGATACCTGCCCAGGTTGCGGCTGGATTCGTGTTATTAGCATGCAGCAACCTATGGAACATTATTGCCGCCTGGTCTCGTGTTTGAGCGCTCCGGCTCCGGTGACTACAATGATCATTCAAGCGCGTGTCTTCCATGTTTTGCCGTTCGGACGTTTCATGTTTCGTAGGTGATTATTCAGAATAATATTTGGCGTGTCAACTTATTTATGTCCGTTTATTCTCTTATTTAGTCTAGTCATGTGTGCGTGCGCCTGGCTGTGAGCGTGTGTCTGTGTGAATCAGCGCGCTTCTGAGTGAACCTCTGTGCGTCCCGACTATCGGCTGGAAATCCATCCGTTCTGATGAGCTCAAGTGTCCTCGTCATTCATCCTCAGACGAATGTATCCAAAACTACCGGCTCTCCACTTCTTGTCAAAATCTAACGTTAAATGAGATATGTTTAGGCTACTACATAACATAAAGTGAACGGCCTCGACATCGATATTGAGGGTGCTGAGCGATTAATAAAAAGCGCCGAGCACAATTGAAGCGTACACTCTTGAGACGGGGAATTCGGTGCCAGTATGCCCGGCGCTGGAGCGCTGAGGGCGGCGTTGGGGAGGAGTGAAAGGGCCTCGGGCGGAGAGCGACGTTCCAAGGACAAAAAAGGAGGAATGATTCATAAATGTCGATGAGGACATACGAGTGAAGGAAAGGAGGATAAAGAGAATCGATTGCTGTTTTATTTGCGGAGTTAAGGGATTTTAGCGCCGTAAGTGGCCATCTCCAAGGGCACGATGTACACGTCGGTAGCGGGAGAGCGAGCTGTCTGCCGGCCGCGAGCGTTAGAGATGGAGAGAACACTCCGCTAGGGACAGAACGTGACCTCACGTTTTATTCTAGAATTTTCTATTTTCCTTTTTACCGTTGTTAGTATAACCCTATACTTAACAGGGACAGATTCAACCGTCATTTTTTAAAGGAGGGGGTAACCCTTTCCAACTGCCCTCCCCTCACCCCTCTCTCCCTCTTCTGGGATGGATGGGGTGGTGGGAGGCGTAGGGGGGTCCGTGGGGGTCGGTGGGGGGGACAGTCGCTCTGGTCGTACCAGCGGGGACAGTAAGCGGCGCAGTAAGGGTAGCCTGCCCTCCCCGGGGTACCGCCTGTCCCAGGCCTCCCTGGAGGGGGACCGGGGGCTCGGGGACCGGGGGTCCGGGGGTGCAGACGGCTCTGCCTCGGGGAGCCGCCGCCGCCCGTCTATCATGAGCTCCACCAGGGACGGCCTCCCGCTCCGCCCGGCCGGCACCCCCATCCCCCTGCCCCCGCCCCCGGCCTCCTCCGCCCAGCCCCGGTCGGTGGGCTTCGCCTCGTCGAGGGCCGCCCTGGCCTCCACCTCCTCCTCCACCGGCACTGGGGTGGTCGTCGTGGCGACGGGCCCAGAGACGACCACGACCACGGCGTGCAACACCACGGCCGGGACACCGGACATGGGAGGCCTGTACGGGGGGGAGGGCTTCGGCATGGGGCTGGACGGGGAGGACTACAGCTACTCCAACCAGAGCACCTTCATCCAGAGGCAGTTTGGAGCCATGCTGCAACCGGGGGTCAACAAGTTCAGCCTGAGGATGTTCGGATCCCACAAGGCCGTGGCTCTGGAGCAGGAGAGACTGAAATCAGCCGGGGTCTGGATCATACACCCCTACAGCGACTTCAGGTACGGATCACACACCCGTCCTTCTGCCAGGTCACGTCAGGTGGGAGGGAGAGGAGGGCGGGGCGGGGCTGGAGAGGAGAGGGGGATGAGGGGAGGACAGGGGTGACGTGGTAAAGGTGGGGGTTGAGGAGGTGTGATGGGGAGGAGAGGAGGGCGGGTGGAGCGGTAGAGGGAGAAGAGGATGAAGTGAACAGGATGGTCGGTGTGCAGAGAGGCAGAGGGTGCATGATTAAACATTACTATCGTGATGTCCACTGGAGTGATGGAGGAGATTGGGGAGATATTGTGTGAGTCAGAGAAGGAGGAACAAGGACATAGACAAAGAGAGCTGAGGAGAGAGGGAGGGAGAGAGGGAGGGAGAGAGAGCTGAGGACAGAGAGAGGAGAGAGGGAGGGAGAGAGAGCTGAGGACAGAGAGAGGAGAGAGGGAGGGAGAGAGAGCTGAGGACAGAGAGAGGAGAGAGGGAGGGGGGAGAGAGAGCTGAGGACAGAGAGAGGAGAGAGGGAGGGAGAGAGAGCTGAGGACAGAGAGAGGAGAGAGGGAGGGAGAGAGAGCTGAGGACAGGAGGAGAGAGGGAGGGAGAGAGAGGGGGGGGGGGAGAGAGAGAGGAGAGAGGGAGGGGGAGAGAGGGGGGGGGAGAGAAAGAGAGGAGACAGAGAGAAAGAGGAGACAAGAGAGATGAGCAGTAGGATGTTATTCACCCTTAATCTTAATCTCATGGACCCTGGGAAGGAAAACAGAAGGAATGGAAAACCAGGTGGGAGGGAGAGAGAGATGGGGGGGGGGGGGAGAGACAGACAGAGAGAGGTGAGACAGAGAATGATCATGGAATGAAAACTAGATAGATGATGAGCTCTAGGGAACAGGTAAGTGATATGAGAGGAAGAGGAGATTTCCATATCAATGAGGAAACATAGTGTGCATTCCAATAATGTGGAGGATGTTTGTGACAAGGCTCCTTCTCTCATGTCTACTGATGAAGGGTGTAAGTCACTGAGGAGAGGGGTGATGATAACTATGTATGACCAGCCTGCTGAAACATCATGTTCTCTGCACCCTGTCAAGTTTGTGTAATGGAGGTTAGGCTATGGATGCAGTTTGTGTACAGTGAGTGAACCCGGCATAGTGACCCCTACTGGTGACTTGGTGTCACTGGCCTCTTCTCTGTATTACAAACACAGTCTAAAAATAGACTTTCACAACATTGTCTCTAATAATGAAGTATGGATTTCTGTGACTTCAAGCTAGGTGTTGGTAGCTTCTCCGGACCCTTCCGTAACCGTTTGGGGAAGGTTTCTTTAAGGTCTTCTATTTCAGCTGGTGTCCATGCTCTGTAGTTGCTGATGGAGATGATGGCTCCACAACTTGTGGGGTGATTTGGGGACTGTCAGCTTCACCAGAAGGCCCTTCATGCTCAGTGAGCCCAGGTGCAGCTCTGGCATGGTAGTATTCTCTAGACAGGCAGCGGGAACAATGGAGGACTTGATCCCCCAGGCTCCTGGCCCACTTCTCCTCCATTTCAATCACACACAAACGCAGACACACACACACGCAGGCACACACACACACACACACGCAGGCACACACACAGTCATAATTCACCCTCATACATACACACAGAGACAGACAATGGCGTTTACTCAAGAGGAACTGAGTGTCATAATTTGCAATATGTCACTTTGATGGCTCCAATCCAGCAGCCTGTTCCTAAAGTCTCAGGCGATCAGATGAGGATGGATGGATGGAGGGATGGAGGGAAGAGGGGGGGTCATTCATTAGATTTCCAGCCTGGTCTCCATACTTAATTTCATTCCCTCATGACATAATATGTAAATTACCACAATTACCCTGTCTCGAGTCTCACAATTGAATCTTAATTAATTATGAATGATATTCTAAATTATGCACGCAATGTATGCATTATGCATAATTCAGCCATCTAACCTTTCAATGAAGTACCTGTAGCAGGCAGCTATGAAAAACGACAGGGAGAGTTTTGTACTTTGAGGGAGTGGCCGAGATAGGCAAAAAAAAGAGAGAAGGAGAGAAGGGGGGGTGGAGAGAGAGAGAGAGAGAGAGAGGAGGATGATGAAGGAGAGATGACAGAAAGAGGAGAGCGAGGAAGAGATGGAGACGAGAGAGCAGGAAGAGAAAGAGATTAGTCTGTGTGTTTTGTCCTAAAGTTGACCTTGGTCTCTAGAGGCTGGGAGTGTGTGTGTCTGTGTGTGTGTGTGTGTCTGTGTGTCTGTGTGTCTGTGTGTCTGTGTGTCTGTGTGTGTGTGTGTCTGTGTGTGTGTGTGTGTGTTTAGGGTCTGGAGATAAGCTGCCACACTCTTCATCTCATTATCAGGAAGACGAGTCCCCTGAATGTTCTAGAATGTGTAATGAAAAACAGAGGTGGATGAAGAGAGAGAGAGGTGAGCAGAGAGGAAGGAGAGAGAGAGAGAGAGAGAGAGAAACCGAGGGAGGTGCAGCAGAGCGAGCGCTGAAGAGAGAACGTTCTTGCTTTCATAACTCCTCATTTTCCGATGCAATATTCCCTCTATTCCATAGTATTAAATGTTTGATTTAAATCCCGTTGATTGCCCTGCTGTCTACTGGCTGTCCACCTGCCCAGCATGCAGAGTCGGGGCCACTTTTATACATGGAGCAGGGAAGCCATTCTAGGATACAGGATGGAAACGGCTTCTAATACATACAAGATGCTCAAGTTCTAAAAATGAATTCCATTTCAACACCTGAGTGGAGCCTAATCGAACCTGAGAGTGGAATTAGAGGTAGTGTGTAGGTGAATGTGTGGTGTTGATGTGTGTGTGTGTGTGTGAGGACTTGTATCCATGCAGGTCTGTGAGTGTGTGTGTGCTCCTAGTTACCTTACGTCACCTCAAAACAACAGAAGCCCTTCCGTGTGACATCCAGCCCTGACCTCAGCTTGTTAGAGGCCTTGTTCCTGTTCCTGGAGACAAAAAAACTGCCGATATCAGTTGACACATTCCTGAGTGCTCGCAGGCTGGTGATGCCTGGAGACGGATGGAGGGTTGTTGACGCTGTCCTCTCCCTCAGGACTGCTCTGCTCTGTCCTCTCCCTCAGGACTGCTCTGCTCTGTCCTCTCCCTCAGGACTGCTCTGCTCTGTCCTCTCCCTCAGGGACTGCTCTGCTCTGTCCTCTCCCTCAGGACTGCTCTGCTCTGTCCTCTCCCTCAGGACTGCTCTGCTCTGTCCTCTCCCTCAGGACTGCCTCTGCTCTGTCCTCTCCCTCAGGACTGCTCTGCTCTGTCCTCTCCCTCAGGACTGCTCTGCTCTGTCCTCTCCCTCAGGACTGCTCTGCTCTGTCCTCTCCCTCAGGACTGCTCTGCTCTGTCCTCTCCCTCAGGACTGCTCTGCTCTGTCCTCTCCCTCAGGACTGCTCTGCTCTGTCCTCTCCCTCAGGACTGCTCTGCTCTGTCCTCTCCCTCAGGACTGCTCTGCTCTGTCCTCTCCCTCAGGACTGCTCTGCTCTGTCCTCTCCCTCAGGACTGCTCTGCTCTGTCCTCTCCCTCAGGACTGCTCTGCTCTGTCCTCTCCCTCAGGACTGCTCTGCTCTGTCCTCTCCCTCAGGACTGCTCTGCTCTGTCCTCTCCCTCAGGACTGCTCTGCTCTGTCCTCTCCCTCAGGACTGCTCTGCTCTGTCCTCTCCCTCAGGACTGCTCTGCTCTGTCACCTCTTGCTCAGCACATTTCCACTCCAGCCTTTTACAAGTGCCTAAGTGCCTGAATGAGAGAGAGATAGTCTGTTATCAAATGTAAAAACATGTGCTATCAATGGAGGTTAGTCTACCCTTCATTTATCTCTCTGGCAGACAAGACGGAGCTGAGTGTGTAGTGATAGAGGCGTGTGTGTGTGTGTGTGTGTGTGTGTGTGTGTGTGTG
>CM042871.1:19588689-19651189 GCA_023658055.1 Thaleichthys pacificus | reverse complement strand
CTTCCCTCCTTCCCTCCTTCCCTCCTTCCCTCCTTCCTCTTTCCTCGGGTCCAGGAGATCGTCAGCTTCAACTGTCGGAGCCTGGTAGCTAACATGCCCCTGTTTGCCAACGCTGACCCCAACTTTGTGACAGCAGTGCTGACAAGCTGCGCTTCGAGGTGTTCCAGCCGTCTGACTTCATCATCCGCGAGGGCACCGTCGGACGAAAGATGTACTTCATCCAGCACGGACGAGTCGGCGTCCTCACCCGCGGGCAACAAGGAGACCAAGCTCAGCGATGGCTCCTACTTTGGGGGTGAGGCGAGGGGAGGGGGATGAGGGGGGAGAGTGTGTGTGTGTGAGAGAGAGAGAGAGAGAGAGAGAGAGAGAGAGAGGTTCTAACATATTGGAAACAAGGCCTGTGTGTTGGAATACGAACCGATTGGAATGCTGTCTCTTAAACTTGGCAAGATCAATTCTTTATTTCTGTTCTCTTTAAACACCCCTTCCCCTCCTCTCCTCTCCTCCCTCCCCCCCCCCTCCCTCCCCCCCCCCCCCTCCCTCCCCCCCTCCCCCCCCCCCTCCCCCTCTCAGAGATCTGTCTTCTGACGCGTGGGAGGAGGACTGCCAGCGTGAGAGCCGACACCTACTGCCGTCTGTACTCCCTGAGCGTGGACAGCTTCAACGAGGTGCTGGAGGAACACCCCATGATGAGGCGGGCCTTCGAGACCGTGGCTGTGGACCGATTGGACCGCATCGGTATAACACGTGTCCGCTGATAGGCTGATCCATCTGTCATTTAATCCCGTGCTTGCAGTGACTTGCTATTTTCCATTTCTTTGTGTAATGACCTTGGTGAGAACTCAGCTTCCTGTTCCATTCAGAATCCTGTTTCTATGAGGCTTTGTTGTCTGACCTGAGTCCTTGAAACCTTTTTGAGGGAGAGAGAACAGCAGTTGAGAAATGGAAAGAAAAAGACCAAACTAAAAGCCAAGCTCACGCTCCCATCTTCCGTCTGCCTCTGATCTCCCTCACGCACACACAGCATCTCTGATCTCCCTCACGCACACACAGCATGTCTGATCTCCCTCACACACACACAGTGTCCATCTCAATATGCAAACATCTTCAGCACTGATTTGGAAATTTTTTGGAGATTTTGACATCACGATTTGATTAGATTTTTTAAATTATCTATTTGCTTTTGTTTCCTGCAGGGAAGAAGAACTCCATCCTGCTGCGGAACTCCTCCCATGGGGGCAGCAGTCTGGGTCGATGGGGGGGCCGGGGGAGCGGGGGGGGTGCGGGAGGGGGCTGGGCGTGGGGGGGCTGGGCTCGTGCGACAGCATGCTGGTGCAGCAGATCGTGAAACACGACAGCATGCCGGCCATGCAGGAGGCCATCGCCGCCGCCGCCGCCGCAGGAAGAGGCGGAGCCTCAGGAGGAAGTGGCACCGTGTCCCCCAGGCCCCGTCCAGTCATCTGGGCCCCGCTCGTCCACGCCCCGCTGCAGACGGCCGCCGCGACAACCAACGTGGCCATCGCCCTCATGCACCAGCAGCAGCAGCAGCAGCTCCACCTGCAGCAGCACACCATGGGGGGGCCCATATTCCTGCCCTCCCCTTTCTCCTCCATCTCTCCCTCCCCCTCCTCCTCCTTCCCCCTCTCCCCCCCGCGGCCCCCCGTCCTGCAGCCCCTGCGCCCCTCTGTCAGCTCTCTGATCGGCATGATGGGGGTGGGGGGGATGGGGGGGCTGTCTCCCAGAGGGGGGTTCTCCGTTTCCCCGTCCCCCTCGCCGATGGGACCCCAGGGAAGCCTCTCATCTCCCCCTGTCGCCAAAACCCCGCCCACTGCCTCCTCTGTTCCACCCGCTGTCCAATTAGGAAGGACCCAACATTACAGTCTCCGCCTCCACACAGACCTCCCCTCTGCTATTGGTGGATCCTACGGAGCCCCAGTGGGAGGGGGGGCCGTGACTCCACCCCTCCACAAGGTGCCCCCCGTCAACCCCACCGCTGCCCCTGGTGGTGGCTCAGACGGCCACAGTTCCAGTGGCGGCCAGCAGGGGGCCAAAGAGGCTCTGCTGCGGTACGGAGTGGGCAGCTCTCAGGGTCTTCCTGTGCTGGGTCGACTCACTCAGGAGGCCCGGCTTCTGTCGGCCTCGCAGCCCACCCTGCCTCACCGCTCCTGGGCAGGAGTGCAGCCTCACCCCCCCTCTCTATCGCAAAGCCTCTGGAGGTAACCTGCTGTCTGCCCAGATCCTGGCAGGGGGGCAGTTAGCGAGGGGGGGCAGTGCCGGGGTGTTGAGTTCCAGTGCCTCTCCAGTCCATGCCTCTTTTCAGCAGGTGCCTCCTCTGAACACGCAGGTACAAGCCTTACAGGCCTTGGTCACAGCCGTTCCTGGCCCCCTCGCCACACACACCGCCACACACCTAGTTTCACACACACACCCCCATACCTGCGCACGTGGCCACACACACACACCCTGCCCCGCTCTACACAGCCGTGCCCCTCCACACCTGCTCACCTGCCTTCCTGCCCTCCGCCTCCTTCCCCAGTCCCACCCTCCTCTCCTCTGTCGCCCCCTCCTCTCCCGCCCCAGCCCTGCCAGTCACCCCCCCTCGCCCCAAACCCTCGCCTACACCCCCGTCTCGCTCCTCCTCTCCTCCGCCCTGCTCCACCCCTACCGCGGGAACAGCCTCTGTGTCGCTGACATCAACACCGCGCCCTAAACCCAGCCCCACTCCTCCCTCCAGCTCCTCCTCCCCTTCTCCCTCGTCCACTCCTCCCCTCTCTGTCTCTACCCCTTTCTCCTATCCTCAGACTCATGGGCCCAAGTCGTCTCTCTCCTCCTCCTCTCCCTCCTCCACCTTCACCTCCTCCCCTCCCCTCCCCCATACTCCCAGACCCAAGGCCTCCAACACTCCCCCCTCCCCCTCTCCCCCCCCCCCCTCCCCCTCTCCTCTGTCCGGGCTCAGTCAAACCCCCACCCCCTCCCAGACCCGTACCCCAACCCCAACCCCACCCCGCACCCCAACGCCTACACAGACCCGCACCCCAACTCCTGCTCAAACCCCCTCCCAGACCCGTACCCCAACCCCAACCCCACCCCGCACCCCAACGCCTACACAGACCCGCACCCCAACTCCTGCTCAAACCCCCATCCAGAGCCGCACCCCCACCCCAACCCCACCCCGCACCCCAACGCCTACACAGACCCGCACCCCAACTCCTGCTCAAACCCCCATCCAGAGCCGCACCCCTACCTCCACCCCACCTCACACCCCAACTCTGCTGACCCCGTTCCTACCCGCATTCCCTCCCAAGTCCCCACCCAGACCGGCACACCTACATCAACCCCACCTCACACCCCTGGTTCTGCTCTGACCTGCACCCCTACCCCTGCCTCCTCACAAACCCTATACCAGACCCCCACCTCCACCCCCTCCCAACCATCCACTCCTATCCAAACCCCAACCCTTACTTGCCCCTGCTCCTACTCAGAGCCCAGGCCTAACCTCTGCACAGGCCCAGATAATACTACCGGTGTCCAGCAGTACCCACACCAAGACACCCCCCCCACCTGGACCCCCAGCCCCCACCCCCTCCTGTCTGCCCCCAGCCCCAGTCCAGACCTCCAAACCTGCCCAGCCCCAGTCCAGACCTCCAAACCTGCCCCAGCCCCAGTCCAGACCTCCAAACCTGCCCCAGCCCCAGTCCAGACCTCCAAACCTGCCCCAGCCCCTACATCTACTCCAACCCAGACCTCCAAACCTGCCCCAGCCCCAGTCCAGACCTCCAAACCTGCCCCAGCCCCTACATCTACCAGAACCCAGACCTCCAAACCTGCCGCAGCCCCAACACAAGCCCCAACCCAGACCTCCAAACCTGCCCCAGCCCCAACACAGACCTCCAAACCTGCCCCAACCCAGACCTTCAAACCTGCCCCAGCCCCAACACAAGCCCCAACCCAGACCTCCAAACCTGCCCCAGCCCCAACACAAGCCCCAACCCAGACCTCCAAACCTGCCCCAGCCCCAACACAAGCCCCTACCCAGACCTCAAGCCCTGCCCAGATCCCCTCTCCCTGTTCACCCACTCAATCGGTCGAAGGCACCCCCATCCCCCAGACCCTCTGCCCTGTAGGAAACCCTGCCCACTCCACCCCCATCCCCCAGACCCTCTGCCCTGTAGGAAGCCCTGCCCACTCCACCCCCATCCCCCAGACCCTCTGCCCTGTAGGAAACCCTGCCCACTCCACCCCCATCCCCCAGACCCTCTGCCCTGTAGGAAGCCCTGCCCACTCCACCCCCATCCCCCAGACCCTCTGCCCTGTAGGAAGCCCTGCCCACTCCACCCCCATCCCCCAGACCCTCTGCCCTGTAGGAAACCCTGCCCACTCCACCCCCATCCCCCAGACCCTCTGCCCTGTAGGAAGCCCTGCCCACTCCACCCCCATCCCCCAGACCCTCTGCCCTGTAGGAAGCCCTGCCCACTCCACCCCCATCCCCCAGACCCTCTGCCCTGTAGGAAACCCTGCCGACCCCACTTCTCCCAAGGGGGAGAAAGGCCCAAAGCTGCCCCTTACTAAGAAAGACTCTGAAGCACTGAGACATAAACTCCCCGCTAACATGTGAGGAGATAAAGATGTCTCTGAAGGAGACCAACCGATTGGACAATGGACTTGTTGATTAGGAGGGCTCATATCAGGATAGCCTGATAGAGTCAGGTGGCTGAGCGGTGAGGGAGTCGGGCTAGTAATCTGAAGGTCGCCAGTTCGATTCCCCGGCTCTGCCAAATGACGTTGTGTCCTTGGGCAAGGCACTTCACCCTACTTCCCTCGGGGGGAATGTCCCTGTACTTACTGTAAGTCGCTCTGGATAAGAGCGTCTGCTAAATGACTAAATGTAAATGTATAGCCAATGGATATGCATAGATAACCACGTGTTCACCTTTGGTACTAAACATTTCCATGAAAGTGACTTCTGTTAAACTCTCAGACTAGAATGTGATTGACTTAAAACCTTTAGTGTCAACTTGAAGTCCTAAAGCTCGATGGCTCTCTCTTTGTATATGTAGCTCTCTGGAATAGCGAGCATTGCAGGTAGTTTTGAAGTCCAAATGTATACATATATATCTGTGTCAGTGATTGTTGGAACAAGCAAGGGAGCTGAACTGGAAAGATTGACCCAAGTTTCACATCGAAATACAGGTGATCACATGGGTAATGATGATATAGCATGTGCCCTGCTGCTGATTGGGTCAGAGGGTGTGATGCCATATCATTTGACAGCCAATAGGATGGAGAGTACCTGTATGCTAGCTCCGCCTTCCTCTTGCCTCCTGCTCTTCACCAAAGTGTGATATTACGTCATCAGAATTTTTACCATGAAGACAATAATTCCTGTAAAGTTGATAATCACATTGATCAGAGTATTTAAGTGCAATCCACTGTAGTTTTGTTGTTCCAGGTGTGTAGTGTTTTAGCTTTGGACAAGTACAAACTCTTAAGTAAAAATGTTCACCCTGGTGACTACTGTAACCAAATTGTGTTTTTTTTGTGCAACACTGTGGACATGTGTTGATTTGTTCCACCTAGCTTCTTGTAAAAGGGGTGCGCTCTGTCTCCCTCCTCTGTCTCCTCCTCTGTCTCCCTCCTCTGTCTCCTCCTCTGTCTCCTCCTCTGTCTCCTCCTCTGTCTCCCTCCTCTGTCTCCCTCCTCTGCTCTCCTCCTCTGTCTCCCTCCTCTGTCTCCTCCTCTGTCTCCCTCCTCTGTCTCCTCCTCTGTCTCCCTCCTCTGTCTCCCTCCTCTGTCTCCTCCTCTGTCTCCTCCTCTGTCTCCTCCTCTGTCTCCCTCCTCTGTCTCCTCCTCTGTCTCCCTCCTCTGTCTCCCTCCTCTGTCTCCTCCTCTGTCTCCTCCTCTGTCTCCCTCCTCTGTCTCCCTCCTCTGTCTCCTCCTCTGTCTCCTCCTCTGTCTCCTCCTCTGTCTCCCTCCTCTGTCTCCTCCTCTGTCTCCCTCCTCTGTCTCCTCCTCTGTCTCCTCCTCTGTCTCCCTCCTCTTTCTCCTCCTCTGTCTCCTCCTCTGTCTCCTCCTCTGTCTCCCTCCTCTGTCTCCTCCTCTGTCTCCTCCTCTGTCTCCCTCCTCTGTCTCCCTCCTCTGTCTCCTCCTCTGTCTCCTCCTCTGTCTCCTCCTCTGTCTCCTCCTCTGTCTCCCTCCTCTGTCTCCTCCTCTGTCTCCTCCTCTGTCTCCTCCTCTGTCTCCTCCTCTGTCTCCCTCCTCTGTCTCCCTCCTCTGTCTCCTCCTCTGTCTCCTCCTCTGTCTCCTCCTCTGTCTCCCTCCTCTGTCTCCTCCTCTGCTCTCCTCCTCTGTCTCCCTCCTCTGTCTCCTCCTCTGTCTCCTCCTCTGTCTCCTCCTCTGTCTCCCTCCTCTGTCTCCTCCTCTGTCTCCCTCCTCTGTCTCCTCCTCTGTCTCCTCCTCTGTCTCCTCCTCTGCTCTCCTGCCTTTTATCTCCATCTGTTTCATCCTCTTTCATCGCTACACAGAGCGTCTGCTGGTAACCGTTTCAGCAACACTTAGTACTGCTCGCTCTCTCTTTCTTCTCTTTCTGCTTTTTGCCATCGATACAGTATCTCTTTCTGCCATCATCATGTTCTTTTATGTCATCTCTCTCTCTCTCTCTTTCTCTATACCGCTCGTCCACTCTCTCTCTCTCTCTCTCTCTCTCTCTCTCTCTCTCTCTCTCTCTCATCCTGGTATTCTGTTTAGTGTTGTTTGATGTTTTGTGTAGGTAGCGACAAAGAGTTCCTGTCTTAACCCCTGATACCATGTTGCCTAGACTGTATATTCAAGGACCAAATGTTTTAATTTTTATTTATCACAGCTTAAGCTTTGAGCAAAAATAACCAATAGTCAGTTCTGTTAATAAGAATGATCACACAATGGATGAGGAAGATGTTGATGACAACCATCGGTTATGACGTGTGCATGTGACTGAAAGAATAAAGCAGATTTAGATATCAGTTTCTTAGTGTATTTCATTTGAGTGTGTGTGTGTGTGTGTGTGTGTGTGTGTGTGTGTGTGTGTGTGTGTGTGTGTGTGTGTGTGTGTGGCAAGGATGGGGAGCAAGGATGTCAGTGAAACAACGTACAGAACTGAAGATGAAAGTGATTTCCTGTCACGTCTGACAGAGGACATTTATTTCCTTCAACCTGCCAATCCAAAACCCTCGTTCTACTGTGTACTCTACTCTGATCTCCTGTCTGTGGTTCTCCTGTACTCTCCTCTGATCTCCAGTCTGTGGTTCTCCTGTACTCTCCTCTGATCTCCAGTCTGTGGTTCTCCTGTACTCTCCTCTGATCTCCTGTCTGTGGTTCTCCTGTACTCTCCTCTGATCTCCAGTCTGTGGTTCTCCTGTACTCTCCTCTGATCTCCAGTCTGTGGTTCTCCTGTACTCTCCTCTGATCTCCTGTCTGTGGTTCTCCTGTACTCTCCTCTGATCTCCTGTCTGTGGTTCTGCTCTCCTCTACCCTGATCTGCTCTCCGTCCGGGTGTCCCTCAGTCTCGGTGTGTAATCCTGCTCCTCTCAGCGGAGGTGAAACAGACTGCTGTCCAAGGTTAAGCCTCATCATGTGGGTGCTTAGATCACTTCTGCTCCTCTTGACTTGGACTGAATGAAACCCCACCTGCATAGGGCAGGATTACATGCCCTTTAATACTGAAGACAGCCAGCCCCGGGCCTCCCCCCCCCCCCCCCCCCCCCTCAGCTCATCACGGTTCAAGGCCCTCAGGTTTGACTCGTCCGTGTGGGTGATCTACTGTATTCACTGTCACCTTTAGAGGATTGAGTGGATTCGGGATATAGGATTTTCTCCCTTGAATATCGGCACGTTGTTTATAAACTAGATTATTTCTAATCTTGGATTTGCTTTGTGGATATGCATATGACTAGAACTATATGACTCGTTTAAAACAGCTGGATTATTCCTTTCACCTTGACTGATGTGAAAGACCCGGAAAAAAAGAGAAAAACGGCAATCCTGTCCCACCCACTTTTTATCGAGAATGTTTTATTTTCTGGCCGCATCCTTAGTAAAAAGACTCATATCTCACCCACATTCGAAAACAAACCAACGCCCCTGCATCTGTGTCAATGATAGAGCAGCCACCGCATAGGTGGAAATCCCAGTGGGGACACGACCCCCCCATCCTGGGGAAAATACGATTTGTCAATAAATCAATAAAGTCAAAAATCACTGTAAACATAAGGACATTTAACATATTACAATGTATGATATGTGTTACAGCTGTAATTTTGGTGTCCCCCTCAGGAATTGCTCTTGAGAAAATGTCATATAATTATCCCCCCCAAAATTGACAGCAGATTTTCGCCACTGAGCCACAGTACTGAGTTATGCCCAGATCTGTACAATCTACCGCCTGGTGTATTTTACACAGAGAAGTACTCAACTGCCGCCAGTAGATGGCGCTCAACACCCAAACCTTCGCTTCGAAACGATCCACGGCCGCTGAACAAACGCGATAATGAAAGGGGTGACCTAGGGGATATGTGGAGCGTATAACAGCGTGTAAGAGGTTAACGATGTGAGGCCAGCAGATTAGCGGCTGTGAATACGGGGAATAAATAGGGCTGTAATTGCTGCTTGTCACTCTGGCTCTGAAATAGCCTGGCAGGGAAGCCCTATTCTGGTGCTGCGTTGGAACTGCGGGTTGGCTCGGAGGTACTTCCACGCCTAGCACGGCAGTGGGATCACCGTCCATGGCTTCTACCTTAAAGATGCAGTTTTACATAGGCCTACATGATCAGGGTCTGTATGTAAGTGTGGCTCAATGATCTCAATATGATCAGTAATCATGGTGTTTCATTTACATGTTGAAACCAATGCATTATTTAACAAGTATTTGGAAAATTCTGATCCTGGACAGATATTTAACTTAAAAACAAGCGAGCAGGTGTGTGCGTGTGTGCGTGGGTGTATTTGTGTAACTTCTGTCATACCCTTTGACCTTGGTGGTTGATGTAAGACTTCACCCACACAGCCTAAATACACACACATGTACGTCTGCACGCTCTCACAGCAGCAGAACAGGTAGCTACACCGCAGAGCGAGCACAGATTTAGGGTTAGGGGGGCGGTAGCGCGAAGGGGGCTGGGTGGGTGCACCACAGAGATATATTTAGACTTCCTCTGCTTTCTAACCCCTCCATCCTTATGCCACCCCGCGCAGAGGGGTTGTGGATCAGAAACTACAAAGCGAGAGAGATTGAAATGAAGAAAATTAGGTGATTCCTCCTCTCATCTGCTACGTAACCACTTCAAACAGGAAGTGTGTGTGTGTGTGTTGCATAGTTTGTTGGGAAGAAGAGAAAGGGGAGGTGTGTGTGTTTAACTTTATTCACTGTTGTTGTCAGGTTTGTGACAGGAAGGTGTTGCTCACTCGGTGTTGTGTACATACTGTCTCTTCCCTGAACAGTGACACATAAAAAGACTTGGTGATTATGAATAGATTAAGAAAAGTCCCGGTGTTGTGATCTCTCTCCCTGCCTCTGCCTACACGGTCTGGTCATCTGTAGAAACCTATGTGCATTATTTGGAAATAGAGTGCTGAGTCATGTATGAGAGTTGGGGACTGAGGACGAGGGAGAGAGAGAGAGAGAAAGACGGAGAAAGAGAGAAGCATCTGCAACGGTTCATAGTATTGTTTCATTGTCAATGCAATTTTTCGTTTTTCGTAAAAAAAAAAAATAGTCTTCATAGTAAGTCTTCTTTATCGTTTTGCTTGCTATACCCACACCAGCCCCATAGTGATGCCCAGACCCTTACGGCATACCCTGGAAGTCACTACCTGCTTACCCAGCCTGCCACTGTCCCTCCCTCCCTCCCCCCTCGGAGCGACAGACACCACCACTGGCCTATCGCACCGTTGCCGACCCCCCCGGTGCCCTACCCACCCCAGCGGTCCCTCTCCAGCCCCGTCAGAGCCAATCCGCGGCTGGGTGTAAGTAGGGCAAGCCGCTTCCTGGTTCTCAGTAAAGGAGGAGCTGGGAGTTGGAGTGGGCCAGCGGAGTAGGAAAGGGGGGGAGAGCAACCTAGAGAACCGCCGGTCCGCGGGAAGACAGTCAAGAGAGGGGGATCGAAACGCGCCGTCGCTAAGAGACGGAGAGCTTGATAATAAAGACAATTATCCAAGCTTGTTATTCGGTTTGTCAGGGAAGAGTTCGCGGTATTGGACGAGGACGAGAGAGGGGTGACCCCCGGAGACCGACGGGGGGGGGTGGGTGGGCAAGCAGGGTGGGACAAGACAGAGCTGCGAATCCAGGAAGCAGAGAAGCCGGTCAGGTGGGAGGCGACGTGACAACACAGGTGACACACGCGCTCAGGTAACTACATTTCCTCACCTTTCGCTGTTTCAGAGAATATGTAATAGACAGTTAGAAACGTAAGCTTGTCTTCATTATTCTCTATTAACCCATCGGTTCGACACTCTCCTCGCCCGCCCTCCCTTTCGGTTAACCGGGGTCATGAGAGGACTAACCACGTCATGGGTATTCGGTAACTCCCGTGTGACGTGTCGACTATGATATATTAAATAATTCTCTTGTTATACTTGTTTAGATTAAGTTACGGAACAATATGCGTTAAAAGCTTCGGCGTGTGTTCAGTCGGGTTTCTTGTAGCCTAGCTCTAGTTCTGTTTCCGCTGTGTGTTTGTAAGGTACCTGGGTGGAGGTGGCCAGGTGAGCGAGCAGGGTCGACGGGTACACCTGTGCAGGCTTGGCTGCTAATTATAGCCGTGAACACCGGGTGACATCCAAAACCCAACCTGCTCTCACGCACATCAGCGACATGCCTCTGATGGCTGTATAGAAGTGTGTGTGTGTGTGTGTTCTATAGCCTAATGATTACTTAGCTGTCAAACAGTCAAATCATCCGCTCAGCAGCCCGCTAGAACATGAGCCACTTCACTTCTGGATCAGGTTATGATGCCACTCTTGACGCATTCAATTGAATGTAGCCTCGTCTTAAATTAACTGTTGAATGCTTTTCTACATTAGTAAAGTGTTGGGGGTTATGTAGGTTTGGGTTAGGGAGGCTCTGTCACGTCAGTGGGCCTGTGTGTGTGTACGTGTGTGTGTCAGCCGAGGTGTGGGCTACAGACTCGCCCCTCCAGAGCTCTGGTCGGACCTGCTGAACCCGCTGGACTGGATTGGGTTAGGTCTGCGTCTGAGACATAGTTTGTTTCCACTTTCTGTCCACAATGGCAGTTATTATAATAACGAGCAGTTACAACTTCAAATTACTTTGCAGTGTTATTTGTTGTAGTTGGAAACCTTTCACATGTTTGGTTCTTTGTCGTGTAGGACCAGAGTTGCTGTATGTGTCGTTTGAAAGGGTAGACAGCAAATATTCTTCAGCGTAGACTGTTGGCCTTGTGATGTAGTAGAGCGATGTCATCTTAATGCTCCTAGTCTGAAGTGATGTTGTCATCCACCAACTGACAGAATAGTTACGGCCTAGGCAGGCTGTGTTAGGCAGCCTTTGTCTGCGGTAACTGATCCATCCCTCCCCCCTCCACACCTGACTCTCCCCCACCGCTAGTGTCATGGTAACTTAGTCACCACTGTCATTTACGTGATTGGCCTGTTCTCACGACCCCCCCTCAGTTATTGGGGGGCTTTGTGACATGTGGATGTCACTGAACTGAGGTGACTGGACGGACATGTAGCTGCAATATAGAGCTGTGTGTGTGTGCTTGAACTGTGTGTGTGTGTGTGTGCTTGAACTGTGTGTGCGTGTGCTTGAACTGTGTGTGTGTGTGTGCGCATCCGTGTCCCTGTGCGTGTGTTGACTTGTCTCTCACTCTCACGAGTGCGTGTGTGTGTGTGTGCGTTGTGTACTTTCCCTGCTTTGTGGATTGCTCGTACACTTCTGCACTGAGGTAGGATAAAGTGGGAAGTGGTCTCTGACGTATTGTCTGTCCTTTCTAAATCCCCCCTTGTGTGTGTGTGTGTGTGTGGCTGTGTACTGCTTGCTCATCCACCTCCCTGCACATGACAAGGGCAGGGTATCCGAAACTAATGGCTATCTACAGTACTCAAACTAACAAAACAAAACCTCCGTTCCAAGTCTAACGGTGTAACCCTCTACACCTTCCTTCTGAACCTAGGATCCATCCAGCTCAGCCTCTCCGCCGGTCGCAGTCTGGTCTGGTGAAGAGCAGAGGCAGAAGAGACAGAGAGGAGGAGGAGAGGAGCGTGGGAAACAGCAGGCCACCATCTTGCCCAGTGTTTATGGACTGGAGGTGAGCTTAGATAAACACTTAGACACCCTGGTGAACCAACGCTGACACTGGTGTGGACTCATCCTCATATACAAATAGGATCTTAGATTACTTCAGATTATATGAGGATGTTTGTCTAGTTTGTAGTGTACGTGTGTGTGTGCGTGTTTTTTTTTTGGTGGTGCCTCTGTGCGTTGCGCACGTCTTCGACTTTGAGTGTGCGAGACGGCTCATGTGATTGTTGTGGTGGTTATGACAGGGTAGAGTGTGTGACAGGTGGCTCGAGTGTGTGTGGGGGTGTGTGTGGGAGAGTGGAGGGGGGGGGGGGGGTATTTGAGAGCAAGGGGTCTGCCATGGGAAGAGACTAATACCCCCCCCCCCCCCACACACACACACACACACACACACACAGACACACACAGTTCCAGTAAGTGTATGAATTAGGGCATGTGAGTTTATTTCCCCTGTTTAGACACTGGGGGTTTCAGTTTCAGACAGGCTGAGTGGGAGGTGGAGGGTGAGAGGGAAGGGGGCGAGAACACGCGTTACGTTCAGGAGTTCATCTAACATCATCCACAGTCTCTCCACGTTGTCTTCTCTCACGCCTCTACAGTTCCCTTCTGCCTTCCTCCATGTCTGTTTGGCCTCCCTCTTCTCATCCCTCTGTCCCTGGAGGGAGGAGACACAGACCTGCACTACAGGACTGTCGAGTTAGCCCCCAGTCTCTCTGAGCCAATAGAGGAAGTGTAGTGTCTGCCATTTCCCCTTTTTTTAAGTCTTGAGTTTCTGTGGCATTTCACAGCCCTCCCTTCCCCCCGACCACCAGCCAACACCACTTGACTCTTACGAAGGGGGTGGGATAGCAGGAAGTGGTCATACTTTGCTTCCTGTAAAGATACATACCAAATACAATTTGAAGAAAAGAGAGTGAGAATGGTCATGATTCAGCTTTTCTGGTAAAGTTCCCTGTGTTACTGTAGACAGTGAGGGGGAGTTGATCATCAACAGTACAATGAGCTAGCGTTTCAGGGAAAGAGAGATTACACACTTGCTAAAGCATACACACATGCATGTGCACACACACCAACAGTGCTGCTTCAATACACAGCGACCCCACATCTTCTGATCTGGAAAGGGAAACTCCATCGCCAAGGAAATAATTGATTTCATCGTCATACTCTTCGCTTGATAGGATGATCTTTGGTCCCATTTCCTGAGGGATCAGCAAGAACCTTTTTTAAGGTATTTAATCACAGTGTTTTATTGTACGCGAGGTACAAGGTGCAGACTTTTTTTAATTGGTCCATCCTCCTGTCCGTTATGGATCTTCTTCTGCAACATCCCGCCCCTTAGACAGCAGAGCACAGACGACTGACATGGTGATGGACCAATCAGCTGCACTAAAGGTAAGATCAGGTCTGTCTTTTTCACTGAGAAACACTGAAGAAATCCACGTATTGGTGTGTTATGTCGAATCTTTAAAATAACTGTTAAGGAAAGTTTAGAACTGTCTTGCCGTGGTTCTGCTCATTTGAGAGATGATGTTAAACGTTTGAATCATTAACGCTGTCATCCGGACCACAAACTCTCACCAGTCTGTGAGGGCAGAGAGCGTCTAATTGGCATCACTTGTTGATGTTGAAACTCTCTGTTTCTTTTCTCCTCATCCTCCTTCCACTTGGTCTAAAATCAACCTTTTCTCCTGAGATGGTTTTATTAGAGATCATGTCCACTTTCAGAGGCTCATTCTGTCAGCCTGTTTTGTCATTCATCTATCTTGTCCATCTCTGCTCGCGTTCGTCCGAGGAACAGGAAGCTGATCTGGATCAGTTAGTTTTGCGACATTTCTGTCTGTCTGTGTGTGTGTGTGTGTGTGTGTGTGTGTGTGTGTGTGTGTCTGTGTGTGTGTGTGTGTGTGTGTGTGTGTGTATGTGTGTATGTGTTTTGCAACATCATTCTCTGAGTCGGAGCGTTGTGTGTAACAGAGAGGCAGAGACCCTCCCTATATGTAGCAACTCACCCTGACACACCCTCTTGCTCACACACACACACACACACCCTCCTGCTCACACACACTCTCACACACACTCCTGCTGAATATAGACACACGCACCCTCACACACACTCTCAGACTCACACACACACTGAGATAAACACACACTCACACACACTCACTCAGACACAGTCAGACACACAAACACACACATACAGACAAATATAAACACATGTTTCTGGAGCCGTCCTTTGGTCCTCACACAAATGTTTTCACATTTTCCTTGACATTGCACGCCCACGCCCCGGTGTTCACACACACAGTCTGAGGGGTAGACTAAAACTGCTGACCAGATATTCATGCAAAGAGACACCAGTGTGTGAAACCACTTTGTCAGCAGCCTTTTGAACAAGTGAAGACCTCCCACACGCCAAGATACACAAACCGATACACACATCCGATAAGCAAAACTCACTGTAAGTACGTGTTTTTGTAAATGTGCCAAAATTAAGGCCTGTCCATGTGTGTAGTGTGTGTGTGTGTGTGTGTTCTATATTAGTGAAACTCCCTTTCACTGATGTTAATGATAGAGCTTGTTGCTACCGCATCACCCCAGGCATCTGCAGACACACATACACCTGCAAGGACGGTTACTTCCTGTCTCTCTGTTCCTCTCTCTCTCTCTCTCTCTCTCTCTCTCTCTCTCTCTCTCTCTCTCTCTCTCTCTCTCTCTCTCTCTCTCCCTCATCTTTCTTTCTTTTTGTTGGTCTGTCTTTTTATCTTCCACCCCTTCTCTCTGTTCTACCACTCTTTCTCTCTCATTCTTTTTCTCTGTATTCACGTCACTTGTTCTTCAGCCTCTCTCTCGCCCTACTCGTTTTCTATCTCCCCCTCTCTTCCTCTCCCCCTTTTCCCCTCCTCTCTGTAATTTAACCCCCTCTAATCTGTTTAAATGTCTTTTCGCTGCCAAAGATTGTTAGAGGTGAACACTAGATGTTCCTGCTAGATGAACCTCCCCCACCCTTATCTCTGTCCTTATCTCCCCTGATCTCCACACCCACCCCTCACTCATGCTCTCGCTGACACACTCTGTTTGGCTCGTCTCTCCCACTCCCTCCCTTGTGTGATTTCGAAGAACTCGAGGTGTTTTCAGACAACCTTTTTGTTTTTCGTTGATCTCTCCTAAAATCTCAGACCCCCTTTCCTTTTTCCAACCTCAGATTTCTCATTCATCCTCCCCCTCCACCACTCTACCCCCTCCACCTCTCCACCCCAGGGCTAGGCGTTAGCAGGGGTAGGGTTGGCAGGGTTAGGCGTTAACAGGGCTCGGGTTAGCAGGGCTAGGCGTTAGCAGGGCTAGGGTTAGCAGGGCTAGGCGTTAGCAGGGCTAGGCGTTAGCAGGGCTAGGGTTAGCAGGGCTAGGGTTAGCAGGGCTAAGCGTTAGCAGGGCTCCAATTAGCAGGGCTAGGCGTTAGCAGGGCTCGGGTTAGCAGGACTAGGCGTTAGCAGGGCTAGGCGTTAGCAGGGCTAGGCGTTAGCAGGGCTCGGGTTAGCAGGGCTATGGTTAGCAGGGCTGTGGGGTGCTACATGAATAATGTAATGTTCTTGGAACCAAGACCTCAACACACACACACATGCACACACACACACACACATGCACACACACATCCTCCTGCTCACACACACACATGCACACACACATCCTCCTGCTCACACACACACATGCACACACACTGCTGCCCCAGTTCAGCATGGCTGAGGGTTGGCGTGTGTGACTGGACCCCCTCTGCTCTGTTTCATTCTGTGTTCCTCAACACTGATAATATAGATCATTGTACTGGTACAGGACCTTTGTAGTTGAACAGCACTTTTTTTGACTTCCCAGACAATGTTCCTGTGTCTTCATATGAGAGCTGACCTGCATAGTTAGGGACAACCAGAAGCACAGTGAGCCTGTGTAGTGAGCCTGTGTAGTGAGCCTGTGTAGGGAGCCTGTGTAGTGAGCCTGTGTAGTGAGCCTGTGTAGTGAGCCTGTGTAGTGAGCCTGTGTAGTGAGCCAGTGTATGGAGCCTTTCCTCCCCTCTGTGTGTATGGAGCCTGGGTAAGGCCTTTCCTCCCCTCTGTGTGTATGGAGCCTGTGTAGTGAGCCTGTGTATGGAGCCTGGGTAAGGCCTTTCCTCCCCTCTGTGTGTATGGAGCCTTTCCTCCCCTCTGTGTGTATGGAGCCTTTCCTCCCCTCTGTGTGTATGGAGCCTGTGTAGTGAGCCTGTGTAGTGAGCCTGTGTAGTGAGCCTGTGTAGTGAGCCTGTGTAGTGAGCCTGTGTAGTGAGCCTGTGTATGGAGCCTGGGTAAGGCCTTTCCTCCCCTCTGTGTGTATGGAGCCTTTCCTCCCCTCTGTGTGTATGGAGCCTGTGTAGTGAGCCTGTGTATGGAGCCTGGGTAAGGCCTTTCCTCCCCTCTGTGTGTATGGAGCCTGTGTAGTGAGCCTGTGTATGGAGCCTGGGTAAGGCCTTTCCTCCCCTCTGTGTGTAGTGAGCCTGGGTAAGGCCTTTCCTCCCCTCTGTGTGTATGGAGCCTGGGTAAGGCCTTTCCTCCCCTCTGTGTGTATGGAGCCTGGGTAAGGCCTTTCCTCCCCTCTGTGTGTATGGAGCCACATGCACTTTGTTCCCCCCAGGAAGACAGCGCTTACACTCTGGTCGCAATCGTTCTTATTACCATGCTGTTGTCTTTTAACAAATTCAAATGCTGATTCAAATTCTCTCTCGCTGTGTCTGTTTTTATATCTCTTGGTAGGATGCAAATGTTCGGCTCGGTGGGAATTATCAGTAGAGAGGGGGAAGGCAGTGTTTGCCTGTTACAGCTCTGCAGGGACAGAGCCGACTGAGGTGGAGGTGGTGGAGGTGGAGGTGATCACGAAGGCCCAACTGTTTGTCATGGTGCCATTGTTCACATCTCATTTTCTTGTCTCAACATTTGTGGTTCTGTGTGAGGTTCTGTGTGAGGTTCTGTGTGAGGTTCTGTGTGAGGTTCTGTGTGAGGTTCTGTGTGGGGTTCTGTGTGGGGTTCTGTGTGGGGTTCTGTGTGGGGTTCTGTGTGGGGTTCTGTGTGAGGTTCTGTGTGAGGTTCTGTGTGAGGTTCTGTGTGAGGTTGTGACACTGTGGGTCACAGAGGGCTTCTTCCTCCTAAGAGGCCATGTTAGGGGGAACAGGGTTCTAGATTGTTCTAGATCTAGGTTCTAGCTTTCTCATCCCCCTTTTCCTTCTCCTGTGTGTCCCGCCATCACACTCAGCCCACACAGTGCATGAGGGGTAAATGTGTACGTGAGGGAGAGAGAGTAGCGAGAGAAGCCATGAGAGGAAGAGCAGCACATGGGGGAGAAAAGGTATGAGCTTGTCTCTTTCTTACTGCTACTCGGTTTTCAGATCTTCCAGGTTTTGGAAACAGCAGCGGTTAACGCTTCAGTGTGACAGGGCTTTCAGATACATGCACATTCTATTATAATGCTTTAAAAAAAAATATATATATACATTTAGTTGATTTCAGGTTATTTTATTTTATTTAGGCTTGAAGATTGTAGTTTGTATATCCTTAAATTACATTTATTTATTATTATGGTGTACTTATTTATAGTGTCTTAAGTCTGTGCTGTTTAAAGTAAGGTCAAACCGGCAGCTTGTACAACTGAAACTTATATTTGTGATTCTTTAAATGCACAGAGATGGGAACTTAATTTAAAATTTAGTATGAATGAACGAAACACACACACTGGAAAAACATCTGACATCAGAATTTCATTAAAGCATTTCTCCTCTCCTCTCTCTCGGCTACGACTGGAGTCAAGTCAGAGTTTCCTGCCTGGCTCTGAAAAGCTGATATAATTGAGGTGGATTGGGAAAACTTACAGGGCTTAACGGAAAATAAGACAGAATTATTCTAACACAGCCCCACATCTGAGGCAGTGCTACAGCGTTAGCGGTCGCTCTCCTTCTCACTCTCCAGGTGAACTCCCACGAGTGAACTAAGACTTACAATGCTCTTATTCATGAAGTATATTTATTTTTTATGGTTGAATGTTCTGAAACCCCTAACAAACCAGTTGACTGTCGATCATCCTTCCTTTCGATAAATGTCGAGAATATTTTTTTCAGTTGCACTATTCGGCCAGTTCACTTTCGTGTGCACACGTCTGTATGGGTTATTAATAACAAAAACTTAGAACAATCTGATGAGCAGAATGAAACCGAGGGATGAGGAAACCATATTGTCACAGAGGAGGAGAGGTAGTCAACTGTCGACAGTGGAGTGGGAGGTGAGAATCCGTTCTATAAGAGAAAGATAGACAGAAGAAGGGCAAGAGTGAGAACCATTTTAAACCAAACCAATTACACGTATGTGTATGTCACAGTAACATTTGACATATGGTAGTAATAGCACATAATTTCGCACATAGCCAATATGAATCTTTCATTTTTTTCCCCATAAACTCGAAGCAGTGTATTTATCTGAACAAGGCAGAGCATGACATCTTTTCCTAAATTAGTTTGACATTTCTTCTGGTATTTTTCCTAATGCTAGCTTGGAACAGGTTAGCAGTTCCATTAGGGTTTTGTGGTCATTTGAATGAGTTTTCTGTAAAGTATGTGATTTTATCCTTGTTGTGCACACTATGTGAATTTTACATGTCACTTTCGCCTGTGCAACTTTTATAAAGATGAGGTTGGTGACAGAAACAGACTGACTAAGAGCAACCGAGAGAGGCAGGACACGAGGAGGGAGAGAGAGGCAGAGAGGCAGAGAGGCAGGACACGAGGAGGGAGAGAGAGGCAGGACACGAGGAGGGAGAGAGAGGCAGAGAGGCAGAGAGGCAGGACACGAGGAGGGAGAGAGACAGAGAGACAGAGAGACAGAGAGGCAGAGAGACAGAGAGAGACAGAGAGACAGAGAGACAGAGAGACAGGGAGGCAGAGAGGCAGAGAGGCAGGACACGAGGAGGGAGAGAGAGACAGAGACAGAGAGGCAGGACACGAGAAGGGAGAGAGAGACAAAGAGACAGAGAAAGAGAAACGGCCAGAGAAAGGATCTCTTACTGACAGTTGTGCACCGCTGTTTGCTTTTAACACTGTTCAAGTGTGTGGGTGTGAGAACGTTTGTTTTTGAGCATTTGTGTGTATGTGTGTTCTTAAGGGAGTACATTTAAGTGACTCATAATTGTTTGATGGAGAGAAATATTTCTTACTTCCACAACTTGTCCCTGTCTTCTGGGAAATCTGGTTGAAATAGCAAGGCTAAGACAAACCTCTGACTGTTCGTACTGGAAACACGGTGCGAGTCGAAACACCTTCTGCATTCTTCATGACCTCTTCGTCTTATTGAGCTGTTCTTGTTGTTTACTTGTTTGCTAACGTCACCATTTTAAACATAATTTTTACTCTGTCAATATTTTAACAATTACAACAATATTTCTAATAAAAAATAAATTATCCAATTTGTTTTTAATGTCACCATTCAAACAGAATTGGTTATTGCTTCAATATGTTTGAACAAACATGCAACAAATAACATGTTTTTTTTTTTCTTCCTCTGGTTTGATTTCTACGTCATCATGTAAACTGAACAGTTTCTTTTCATCAACAGTTTCCAACAAACGCAGAAATATTAACAGAATTGTATCATCCCAGTGAGTGTGGTACAACTGTTAGATTTCCACCCCAGAATACTTTGACATGGTAGTGGCTTATTCATTAGACAACGTGGTGTTACACCCTAACCCTAACCCTACACGTCAGCAAACAGAAACAAACCCTGTCAAGTGAATGCCAGTGAAGCCTCCTAGTTGATTCAAGCAGTGATTTTCACGGTTTTCTTATTGGGGAAATAATTAACATCGACTGTCCCCCCCCCCTCCTCTCCGACATGTTCAGTCATTTCGCTGCGAACAAGCGTAGGAGATGCCGCTGAAAAATGCCCCTGATCTCTCCACTTCCTCCCTCGGTTCTCTGAGGTGTCTGCTCGTACCCCTGCCTCCGTTGCCTCGAGTCAGTATCCCACGTCAGAGAGGTTCCAGCAGCAGCAGTCCGTTGGGAGACATAATTGTCGTGTTTGTTCTTTCGTTGAGCACACGGTTGTGTGTGTGTCGGGTGTGTCGGGGTGTGACCTCCAACAGTGTTTAGTTTATTTATGTTGATATTGTATCACTTGTGCCCACTACCCATATTGTAGTGGGCACAAGCAGGTTTCCGTAGTAATGTGCAATATGGTCTGCTGTTCATATATGACCTACCAGAATGTCTGTGTATGGGTTTGTTATGACTCAGACGAACAATATTATTTGGTTTTTGACATGGTTTTGATCATCGGTCCTGTCTTGCATCCTTTTTCTTTGTGTGTGTGTGTGTGTGTGTGTGAGTACGGCATGCCAAGGCCGTGTTCTGAACAGTTTCAGGATCCAAATTGTTCTGAACAGTGACAGACCCTCTGGACATGGACATTCTCACACATTCAGGTCCTACCTGTCCAGATCGTCCCTGAGACAGGTTAAAGGTCATAACAGCGCTCGGGGGACAAGCAAACCAGGAAATTCATGTTTTTCGGAAACTGTCTCGGAAACTCGATAACGACCCAATGCGTTTTGGAGAGGGGGCGCGTAGGCGAGCGAGAGGGAGGGGTATCTCGCAGTCTGTATTTGTCGCCATGCACCCTCTTTTGACACAACAGGAAGAGAGCGAGCGAAAGAGAGCTAGAAAGAACGAACAAAAAAAGAAAACGAAATAAGACATCCCCAAGGATGAGCGCCTAACCCCTGATCCAAACATCAAGAGAAGCCGTTACACTTCTAGGTTCACCCGTTACAGTTAGGTAAAGTAGGTAGCAAAGAGTTAAAGGAAGCGACCGAAGCCTTGAGAGAGAAGGAGAGAGAGAGAGAGAGAGAAGACGGATGCCATGATGCACAGACAGAGTTATGTCCCGCTGACGCTGCCTCTGTCAGCCATGAGGACTGGGAAGGTAGGGCCAGCTCTGGACCTCACAGCCTGATGACGCAGTGTTTGGGTTGCTGTGTGTGTGTGGGGGGTGTGGGTGTGTGTGTGTGTGTGTGTGTGTGTCGGGGAAGGGGGGGGGGGTAGGGTTACCCTGTAACCATGGTCTCTGTAGTTATAGATTTAGTGAACAACCTCACAGACTCTTAAAGAACCGTATGCTCCATACAGTTGTCCTGTGCCGTTCATGCACAGAACCATCTCCGTTGTGTCTGTTCTGATGGGTGTTTTTGTCTGTACGCTGGCATGAAGATCACCAGACCACTAGCTGAATGTAACAATGGCGGGTGGGGAACCTAAGCGAGCGACAATCTTTTTTGTTTGGTGTGTGTGTGTGTGTGTGTTTAATGGGGTGTGTTTTGGAGCAGGTTAGTCAGGTAGATGTGACTGTCGTTGGGGAGAGCCCTCTGGGCACTACCTGGAAACTATTATGGACTGACTAGGGGGCTGCTGGTTGCTAAGGGAGGGACGGAAAGGGGGTGGGGGATGGGGTGAGTCAGTTGTTTGTGGAAAATCTGGATTGTTCAGGTGTGTGAGGTATTGTTGAGCAGGTACAGTGGAGGGGGGAGAGGTGAGAGCGTTGGGAACAGGAGGGGAGTCCTCACGTCCTACAAGAAAAGAGTTTACCCTCGTGGATTTCCTAGTTGTGTAACTGCTGAGGCTATATTGAATAGGCAAACCTGACTGAATCTACAAATACATTTACGGGAATTTATTCTACGTTCATATAAATTAATTTTCTATTTGTCCGATTGAGAGTTCCTGAAGTCTTTACATCCTCTGACAACTAATCTCCTTCTATCTTTCTCTCCCTTTGACAACTTTTCGCAAACGTCTCCATCTTCTCTCCCTCTCACCTCCTCATCTCGTATTCTCCTCCGTCTGTTTCTGTTAGTAATCAGGGTGCTGAGGCTCTAAAGATCTCTCACAGGCTGTAACCTCTGGCCCGCAGCCATCCCTCCCCCTCTCTCCCCCTCCTCCCCCTCTCTCCCCCCTCCTCCCCCCTCCCTCCCCTCCTCCCCCCTCTCTCCCCCCTCCTCCCCCCTCCTCCCCCTCTGCCTCCCCCCCTCTGCCTCCTCTGTCTCCCCTGCCTCCTCTGCCTTCTGTTCTTCCTCTGCCTCCTCTGCCTCCTCTGCCTTCTGTTCTTCCTCTGCCTCTTCTGCCTCCCCTGCCTCCTCTGCCTTCTGTTCTTCCTCTGCCTCCTCTGCCTCCTCTGCCTTCTGTTCTTCCTCTGCCTCTTCTGCCTCCCCTGCCTCCTCTGCCTTCTGTTCTTCCTCTGCCTCCTCCCCTAACCCTCTCTCTAAACCCTCCCAGAGTAAAAACCAGCTCCTCCTGCTTTGGTAATCTGGGGTAAGGGAGGGGAGTTGGGAGGATAAGGGGGGAGAGGTGGGAGGATAAGGGGGGAGAGGTGGGAGGATAAGGGGGGAGAGGTGGGAGGATAAGGGGGGAGAGGTGGGAGGATAAGGGAGGTGGTGCTAAGCCTCTGTGCCCATGAGGGTCACGTTAGTGGTGCTAGGTAGGCTAACGAATAGAATACCTCTCTGAGACTATTGAGACACAGCCCAACTCTTCCTCTAAACTGTGGAGAGGGCCAGTTGCTGCGGAACGCCTCAGAGCGACGCCACGGTGGGGCTTCAGGTATGTGTGCACTTGCTTCCTGGAGTGAAACCTGAGAGATCTGAGTCGACTCGCAGGTCTGGTATTGTTATTAAGATTAGATAGGAACTCAGATGTTTTGGCGTAGGAGAAGCAACAATTGGGTTGGGCCTTGTCGACATGTACAGGTGGATTTGGCACTGTGTCTATGACTGTTCCTTCACCCGCTGTGTCACCACCCAGTGTCTTCAGCTGCTGTTCCGTGTCTGTCCTGTAGGTGGCCATGTCTCCAGGAGAGGACGGTCTGATTGGGATCCCCTTCCCGGAGCACAGCAGCGAGATCCTGTCCAGGCTGAATGCTCAGCGGAGGGCAGGCCTCCTGTGTGACCTCACCCTCACCTCCCGGGGAGCGCGCTACCCCACCCACCGCTCCGTCATGGCCGCCGTCAGCCTCTACTTCCGCCGGCTGTTTGGGGCGGAGGAGGGCGACGGTGGAGGCCAGGGAGGGGAGGCGGGGCGAGGGTTCAGCGTGTGTCAGCTGGACTGCGTGGCGCCCGACGCCCTGGACGCCCTGCTGGAGTTCGCCTACACGGCCACACTCACCATCCGCAGCTCCGGGATGAGAGACGTCCTGAGGGGAGCACAGCTGCTGGGCATCCAGTGTGTGGCCGACGCATGCAGGGATATACTGGGGGAGACCGGGGAGGCAGAGGGGGAGGCCTGGGGGGGAGGGGGGGGAGCCTTCTCCTCCGAGAGGGAGAAGGAGAGAGGGGTGGAGAGATGGGTGGAGAGAGGGGTGGAGAGAGGGGTGGAGAGAGGGGTGGAGAGAGGGGTGGAGAAAGGCTCGAGAAGGAAGAAAGACAGAAGGAAGGCGGAGCGGGTTGAGCAGTCGCAGCGGCAGCCGTCATCCCCCCTGACCTCGCCCCCGACCGCACCCGTCTCCCCCTCTCCTCACCCCTCACCCGCCCACGACCCCGTCCGCTCCATCCCCCCCACCCTGCCCCCCAGCCCCGAACCGGAGCATCCCTCTCCAAAAGCCGGGCAGAACGGGGAGCGCAGGGGCGGCAGGGAACCGGAGAGGGGGTCGAAGGTCAACGGAGGGACACACTGGCCCGGGGAGCGCCTTTTCACCACCAACCCCCCCTTCTCTCCCGGACGACCACCTGTCTGAGGAGGAGGAGGGGCTGGGGAACGGAGGGGCCCTGGGGGCCTCCTCCACCCACGCCTCCATAGCCGAGCGAGGGGGGGCGGTGCAGGGGGCGGCGGGGGGCAGGAAGAGGAAGTCCCAGACGCCTCAGCAGTGTCCCGTCTGCCAGAAGATCATCCACGGAGCTGGCAAGCTGCCCAGGCACATGAGGACCCACACCGGGGAGAAGCCCTTCCAGTGCTCCGCCTGCGGGGTGCGCTTCACTCGGTATGTACATACAGTATATGTCTGTGTGTGTGTGTGTGTGTACCACCTCCCTGTGTCAGCAGCAGGTGTGTACTCTGTCATTGTGTTCTTCTTCATTAGTTTCCTCCCCCTTACTCCTGCCTCCCTCGCCCCTCTCTCTACCAGGAACGACAAGCTGAAGATCCACATGAGGAAGCACACAGGGGAGCGTCCGTACTCCTGCCCCCACTGCCCCGCCCGCTTCCTGCACTCCTACGACCTCAAGAACCACCTGTCGCTCCACAGCGGGGCCCGCCCCTTCGAGTGCCCGCTCTGCCACAAGGCCTTCGCCCGCGAGGACCACCTCCAGCGCCACCGCAAGGGCCACAGCTGCCTGGAGATGCGTACCCGGCGGCCCAGGCGGGGAGCCGGGCACGGGGAGGACGGCAGGGGGGCTGGAGGAGGCGGGAGAGGGCATATCCCTGACCAGGTCGACCAGCGTGAGCCTCTGGCCCTGAACGCACCACGCACCTCTGCTTTCCTGTCTCGAGTTGCGATGGGCGTTGGAGAAGGCCCCGGGGCTGGAGCCTCCATGCTGCTCCAGGAGGAGGCTGAGAGAGAGCGCTCTCTGGCCCTGCACGCGCTGTCTCTCCTGGGGGCCCACAGGCTCCATCCAGGCCTGTCCTGGACGGGGATGGATCTCCGGGGAGGCGGAGGGGCGATGGAGGGAAACGAGACGGAGGAGAGCCACTCTCCCACCCCGCATCATGAAGTGTGGGAGGAGGAAGAGGAAGATGAGATGGGAGAAGAGGATGAAGAGGAGGAGGAGGAATGAAAGGAGAGCCATGGCTGGGACTGTGGGTGTGGGGGATGTTGTGTGTGTGTCTGTGTGTGTGTGTGTGTGTGTGTGTCTGTCTGCTTTTTGCAGAATAAAAAAACAGAAAGAGCGCTTAGAAAAAATAACTAAAGCATACAAAAATATATATGGAAAACGGGTTTTCTGACAATTTTACGGCCCTTGAAATTTTTTGTTTGTCTATTGCAGTTTATAGTTTTATTAACTACATTTTATTTGAATTTGAGTCCTTTTTTTCCTGGGGATATTCTTTATTATCGTCGAGCTGTACATATGCATGTTTAGAGTGCGTGGTTAAGAGGAAGCTTTCTGTCGCTATGCAAACGGCCGTGAGGTACTGAGAAACAGAGGGACGTCTGAGGAGGAATATCAACTGTCACTAAACGTCGTTTAAAAACAGGTGACTAATGTGAGGAAGATTACATTCAATCGTGGTGCGTAGAATAAGGTGCATTTAATCACTATAACCAGTAGGGTTCGAGATTATTTGGTTCAATTCAAATTCCAAGTCTCTTGTGTAGTCTTATAACCTAGATGATACAGAGAGAATATTTGTAACTTCCAGCAAGCTTGATAACGTGGAATGAACATAACCCCAGTTCACATGCTTCTGTCTTCTGTAGTTTTCCCCTTCCTCCGGTCTGTTGGACACAATACCAAAGAGTTTTGTTCATTTAATTCTTAAATCGGGTTGATTGACTTCCGGTGGAAAGAGGCCAAGGTTTTGCTTAAACTTCTTCCTCACTGCTTAGCTGGTTCACACTGAGACATGGAACAGCTTCCACCTGTAAGACCATTTCAAGCTTTCATACTAATTGAATAATGCCTGACCAACAAAAAAAACTACAAAAAAAAAACGTTTGGGTTTTTGGGTTACTGGTGACAAATATGTGTTCCCTCTGAGTTTACTTTTGAAGTTCTTTTCCAACGTCTGTGTCTTCCGAAGAGTTTTTCCTTTCCAATTAATAGGGAGAGAACATGAGCATGAGGGCTTTCTGTATTTATTTATTTATTTTTTATTTTTTATTTATTGTGGCTTTTCCAAATGAAACTGTCATGGATACTGGCGGTGCTCCATGCCGGCGGTTCAGAGGTTTATCTGCGTTGTGCTGAAAGTTCTGGTTGTTAATGCCCCCGTTTGCCCTCAGCCCTGCTGGGTTATGTGTCTTCAGTCGAATATTCTTCCTCTTCTGCATTTTTGCACATTTGAACCCCTGTCGGGTATCCGCAATAATACAGCAACATTCCATCCTCCGGGGTCGAGAGAAAGGAACAGATGGAAGGGAGACTGTGTGAGGGAGAGCACCCTTCTACCTCTCTTTCTCTGTCTGTCTTTGAAGAACACACACCACGATCGCTTCTGAGCTGTTTGAACTGGCACAGTCGGTTGAATAGACACTCCATCTCACAGAGTAAATGATTCCTTGCGATCACAGCGTGAACAGTACTGTGTGACATGTCAGTTCATGAGCTGCACAAGTAGTTTATTTAAGTCGCAGGAAGGCAGTCTTGCAGTGTCATTGCGACGGGTGTCTAGTTCCTGACCCTGCGTCTAGTTTGACTAAACCATCTCGGCTTCATGGATTCTGGTCCTCTGGTTAAACAAACAGGAGTTTAGGGGGACGGTTAGAGGTCCATTGCAGGGATAAAGTACTCTGGTTTGCTTTTACAGGTAGTTATTTTCTTTAGTAAAATTGTATATCGCTCTCGGTAACGGAGAGTTGTGTGTGTCTGCTACTCTTCCTCATCCTTGTAGCCTCCGCCTGGTGTAGCAGTGCTCTACTGGAGAGCACAGCCCTCTCCCTGCAGCATACTATACTATTTATGTTTCGGATTTATTTGCACTATAAAAATTGAGAGCTTCATTCCTTTTTTTTGTTTTTTGTTTTACCTCCCTTAATATCCATGACTTCACTCGGTGTGTTTATGATTGTAACAATTGAAATAGAAGATATTTATCAATCCTCTAAACTCTTAATAACATTGAATACTCTTTCTAGTACATAACTGTACAGAGTAATGATCATTAAAAAATACTTATGTAATGAGGTGAGGTGAAGTTGCCTTTTTTTTGTGCTGCAACTATTCTCAGGAAATCTTGAGCAATGCACTAAAGTGATTATGCAAACTTGTGGGGAGAAATGTCATGTTAATGTCAATGTGCTTGAGGGGTATGAACATCCTTCATACAAAAGTATAGATTCAAATATACTATTTTCTACGTGTACTCTTTGAAGTGGGCCATAAAGTACGGATGGATCCAGACATTGGACCTGTTGTGATGACTTGACACTGGGCTCCAGCCCCTGCACGAGCCTGTCACACACGCGGCAGTGTGCGTGTTTCTAGTCGAGGGTTTCTGTTGACATGAAGGCTGTTTCTTCCCATGGCTTGAGCTTTGTGAATGAATGAGTTTCCCAGATGCCAGGTGTGACGCGTTTGTTTCTATGTGAGCTGATTGTTTTCTTTTTGGCTTTTGGTGAAGGGACCTGGGGTCTGTTTTGGATAGAGACCTCGCTATCAGGGATAAAACATGTAGTCTTTCCGTTTTTAGTGGACCTTTCTCAGAGATAAGAATTCATTTTCCCATCATTTGTTTCAGATAATGTAAAGAAAACAAATAAATAAACAAATATATCTGTTCCAGTCTCCTCTGTGATTTGTTGAAAGGATATTCTGAATTCAAATAAAATGTAAACTGCACTTTTTATATTTTATAGTATTTCTGCACATGCATTTAGTCAATGGGCTCACAAGAAAGTTGCCTTAGCTTCACGAAGTTGTATCAATATTGCTTCACGAAAAAATAGCGATGTAGAATATTATTTGTTTTGAAAAATACATTGTTATTATCATTGATCTGGATTCTTGAGCGCCACTTGACACCTGTCGCACAGGGTTTTCGCAAGCGCATGCACCGTCATAATCCGATTAGTTTATTCTACCGGAGCACACTGCGTTATCTCAACCAAACAAACTATGACTTACTGTTCATAACGTGCTTAAGTAGCCTATTTGCTTTAGTTATCGGATAACTAGGTGATTACATCGGAGGCCTGCGTCTGAAAGACCCGTAGGCTGCATCATCGTTCTTCACCAGGTTGGAAAGGTGAACGGAGATTAGTTGTGTTCGTAACGCATCAAATAGCTTCTAGCATTATCAACCCCCTCTCTCAGTACAACTCAGGTCGGTAGTGTTAGGCTACGTCTTGCTGTTGCATTATGTTTAATATCCGACGACATTTCTGCAAACTGTACTGGGTAATTTACGTAACGTAAAGTAGGCCCGATTGTAAACGGTGAAAATAATCATACATCATACATAAGGCGTACAGATGACGTGAACGCCCTGTGTTTAGATGCTGACTATACGGCGCGTGCTGCGATGTGCAGGAGGGCATTCTGCGGCAGCGCGTGATTGCCGAGCCCCGCGCCTGCCGCTGTGTTACAGCACCGCAGCCAAGCAACAGGTAGGCCCTCGATGCTTCAAAACTTCAAATATCCCTCGAGCTGTTTCTGGACTGTGTGCCCCATATCCACCTGTGTTGACAGGAGACACCAAAGAAGACAAATTTGGTCCACTTAGTGACCAAGACCGGATATTCACCAACTTGTTTGGTCGTCATGACTGGAGGTAGAAATACAGAATAACACCCAAAAAATATTTCCTTTTTTCTTGATGAAAATGAAATCAACAGTTTGTTAAAGCTCTTCTCAGAACATCTGACTATTGTGTTAAGGCTTAAGGGGGCTCTCCGGCGAGGAGACTGGTACAAAACTAAAGAGATCCTGCTGAAGGGGACCGACTGGATCCTGAACGAGGATGAAGATCTCCGGCCTGAGGGGCCGCGGAGGGGCTGGCTTCCCCACCGGGATGAAGTGGAGCTTCATGAACAAACCCAGCGATGGCAGGCGAGGATAGACACACACTCACACACACACACACACACTCTCACACACACACACTCACACACACAACACTCACACGCCTTCAAACTTCAAACGTGGCCATGTGTCACATGTACCTCAGGAGAGGGCGTGGCCATGTGTCACATGTACCTCAGGAGAGGGCGTGGCCATGTGTCACATGTACCTCAGGAGAGGGCGTGGCCATGTGTCACATGTACCTCAGGAGAATATCCGGTGGTCTGTGTCCTCAGTGTCCTGCTCCGTCTTGTGTCTCAGGCCCAAGTACCTGGTGGTGAACGCAGACGAGGGGGAACCAGGCACCTGTAAGGACCGGGAGATCATGCGCCACGACCCCCACAAGCTGGTGGAGGGCTGCCTGGTGGCAGGCAGCGCCATGGGAGCCCACGCTGCCTACATCTACATCAGAGGGGAGTTCTACAACGAGTCATCCAACCTGCAGGTGAAACTCACCGCCTCAACGGCAGCTGCTGGTGAATTTTTGGACGGATAAGTGTTGGACGTGAAGTCCTAACCACCGCCTCGTCTCCTGTGTGTACATGTTCTCCAGGTCGCAATTAACGAGGCTTACAAGGCGGGACTCATTGGCAGGAACGCGTGTGGCTCGGGGTATGACTTTGACGTGTTTGTGATGAGGGGTGCGGGGGCATACATCTGTGGGGAGGAGACGGCTCTCATCGAGTCCCTGGAGGGCAAGCAGGGCAAGCCGCGCCTTAAACCTCCTTTCCCTGCTGACATCGGTAAGGTCACGACCCCATGACCTTTTGACCTTGAACTCGTTCCTCTCTCGCCATGCGATTGATAACTAACAACCAGTCGTTTTTCTACAACATCCAGGGGTGTTCGGATGCCCGACGACAGTTGCTAATGTGGAGACGGTTGCCGTGGCGCCGGCTATCTGTCGTCGAGGTGGAGAGTGGTTTGCCAGCTTCGGGAGAGAGAGAAACTCAGGGACCAAGTTGTTTAACATCTCTGGTCACGTGAACACACCCTGCACCGTGGAGGAGGAAATGTCTATCCCTCTAAAAGAACTCATCGAGAGACATGCAGGTGTGTGTGTGTGTGTGTGTGTGAGAGCATAGTTTCTACGTTTTGACAAACTGAATAGGTGTCTCAAACCCCTCTTTTGCGTTGAACTGGTCCAGGAGGCGTGAGGGGAGGCTGGGACAACTTGTTAGGAGTGATCCCTGGAGGGTCCTCCACCCCTATCATTCCACGCTCCGTGTGTGAAGACGGTCCTGATGGACTTTGATGACCTGGTTCGAGCAGAAGACGGCTCTCGGCACTGCAGCCATCATCGTCATGGATAAATCTGTGAGAGAAATATTCCCCCGTATATATGTCTTAGTAATGCCAACTTTCTTTATCATGGTATACGAACACAGACAGACACGTGAAGACGTACATTTTGTGTTCCATGCAGACGGACGTGATCAGAGCGATCGCCCGCTTGGTGGAGTTCTACAAGCATGAGAGTTGTGGACAGTGCACCCCCTGCAGGGAAGGTAGGGAACTGCAAGCTCTCTGTTTCAGTTTACTGTGTCCACAGAGAATGCTTTTCTGTCCCGTTAAGCGAGCGTGTCTCCTGTGCAGGTGTAGACTGGATGGATCGGATGATGTGGAGGTTTGTGAGCGGTGATGCAGCTGCCTCAGAGATCGATATGATCTGGGAGCTTAGCAAGCAGATCGAGGGGCACACGATCTGTGCCCTGGGGGACGGCGCGGCCTGGCCTGTACAGGTGGGACCAACACTGTACTAGACTGTACTAGACAACAACACTGTACTAGACTGTACTACACCACAACACTGTACTAGACTGTACTAGACAACAACACTGTACTAGACCACAACACTGTACTAGACTGTACTAGACAACAACACTGTACTAGACTGTACTACACCACAACACTGTACTAGACAACAACACTGTACTAGACTGTACTACACCACAACACTGTACTAGACTGTACTACACCACAACACTGTACTAGACTGTACTAGACAACAACACTGTACTAGACAACAACACTGTACTAGACCACAACACTGTACTAGACTGTACTACACCACAACACTGTACTAGACTGTACTAGACAACAACACTGTACTAGACTGTACTACACCACAACACTGTACTAGACTGTACTAGACAACAACACTGTACTAGACTGTACTAGACAACAACACTGTACTAGACAACAACACTGTACTAGACCACAACACTGTACTAGACCACAACACTGTACTAGGTCTAGATCAGGAAGAGAGAACAGTACTAGGTCTAGACCAGGAACAGAGAACAAAAGGTTGCTGAAAGGATGGTGATCCACTGACAACATGTTATGTTTGGACTTCCACCTCTCCTGTGTTTCTGACACCCTTCCACCTCTCCTGTGTTTCTGACACCCTTCCACCTCTCCTGTGTTTCTGACACCCTTCCACCTCTCCTGTGTTTCTGACACCCTTCCACCTCTCCTGTGTTTCTGATACCCTTCCACCTCTCCTGTGTTTCTGACACCCTTCCACCTCTCCTGTGTTTCTGACACCCTTCCACCTCTCCTGTGTTTCTGACACCCTTCCACCTCTCCTGTGTTTCTGACACCCTTCCACCTCTCCTGTGTTTCTGACACCCTTCCACCTCTCCTGTGTTTCTGATACCCTTCCACCTCTCCTGTGTTTCTGATACCCTTCCACCTCTCCTGTGTTTCTGACACCCTTCCACCTCCTGTGTTTCTGACACCCTTCCACCTCTCCTGTGTTTCTGACACCCTTTCACCTCCTGTGTTTCTGACACCCTTCCACCTCTCCTGTGTTTCTGACACCCTTCCACCTCTCCTGTGTTTCTGATACCCTTCCACCTCTCCTGTGTTTCTGACACCCTTCCACCTCTCCTGTGTTTCTGACACCCTTCCACCTCTCCTGTGTTTCTGACTACCCTTCCACCTCTCCTGTGTTTCTGACACCCTTCCACCTCTCCTGTGTTTCTGACACCCTTCCACCTCTCCTGTGTTTCTGACACCCTTCCACCTCCCGTGTTTCTGACACCCTTCCACCTCTCCTGTGTTTCTGACACCCTTCCACCTCTCCTGTGTTTCTGACACCCTTCCACCTCTCCTGTGTTTCTGACACCCTTCCACCTCTCCTGTGTTTCTGACACCCTTCCACCTCCCGTGTTTCTGACACCCTTCCACCTCTCCTGTGTTTCTGACACCCAGGGTCTAATCCGGCATTTCCGTCCAGTCATGGAGAACCGCATCGCTGAGCACAACAGACGGAACCCTCCTAGAGAACCGGAGATAGAGATGATCTGAGGCTGACCGCTTGGATGGCAACATACTAACTTCCTCTTCCTGTAATTGCATGCCAACAAGTTCATACAACCCTTGGTTATGCGCATGTCAAACTTGATTATTAGTGTATAGTTAATTATTTCAATGTGCAGTGTTCAATCATTCATTCTCCAGTGTATAATGTTCCATCACACAGGGAGATAGATGGCTGAGCGGTTAGGGAATCGGGCTAGTAATCTAAAGGTTGCCAGTTCAATTCCCGGCCGTGCAAAATTACATTGTGTCCTTGGGCAAGGCACTTCACCCTACTTGCTTTGGGGAGAATGTCCCTGTACTTACTGTAAGTCGCTCTGGATAAGAGCGTCTGCTAAATTACTAAATGTAAATGTCTTGGTGTCGTCTCATGACATTTTTGGAAGACAGAAACTCTCACACGGTAATAAATAATGTTTATTTCACAAAAGCATTGAGAATAGTTCCCAGTCGGTTGTCGTACAGAGAAGCCAAAAAGGCCTATTGGTAAGATCTGGTAAGATCTGTGCTACAAGGGGAAAACAGAGTGCAAGTCTCGTTCTGAAAAGAAAAATGAAGGTGGAGAGATGAAGACAGAAAGTGTGGAAACTATGACCTGTTTAACGTGGTGTATATTTCCTTTACAGCAGCTATTTGTTAAGCTAGTAAATCTGAAGGGAGACACAAACTGAAATGATTCACAATGGGTGTCCACTTAGTAGCTTGTACACACCTAGGGCATCTTACCGCGCCGCACACTTAAACCCAAACCATATGCAGACATCCCAAACACTGACATGCTTCACTGTTTCTCAGTGTTTCCTCTTGATAAAGAGTCCTTCACAACACACCTCTTCACTGCTGAGCACAAGACAACGGGATCAAAAGTAAATCCACTTCATTAGAAAAAGGGATCGTCCAATTGGAGCAGCTACAGTTTGGCAAGGCGTATTAGGGGGTGGAGCTTGTTTTATCTTGCATCCACAGCAGGGGGCGGGGGGGGGGGGTCTGGGGGGGCCAGGGGCTTTATGGGGGGGGGAGAGAGCATTAACTCCAGTCTCAGGGAGCCATCCAGAACGGCATGTGTGGCGGCTGCTGCTGATGATGATGATGCTGCTGCTGTGTTTTGGCTCGTGGGGGAGGAGGAGGGGGGCACCGGTACCCCAGCGTCCAGCCTGGGGAGGCGGGGGGAGGGGGGCCCCCGGGGTTACCTGCCCCCGAGAGTTTGGGGGTGGAGTGATCCTCCTCTTCGTCAGAGGAGTCGCCAGCGTATGCCACAAGGCCCGCCTTCATGCGCTTCACTGAGGGCTCTGCAAGGAGGGGAGGGGAGGGGGGGGGGAGGGGGAGGCGTGGGGCAGAGAGAGGGGGAGGGGGAGGCGTGGGGCAGAGAGAGGGGGAGGGGGGGAGAGACATTCGGGAGAGACAAGGAAAAAAAGACAACCACAGACCGACAGAGACAGACAGACAGGAGACAGACAGACAGGAGACAGACAGACAGGAGAGAGCACAGCAACCAGCACACGTTTCAAAGAACGACCGTCAATAATCAATAGTCAATAACACATTTTCAGGGAGAGATAAACAGTTAATGGACAGCATTGTTTTGGCAGCAGCAGTGAGTTAATTAAAGGAGTGAAGGAGGGGCATGGGTCAGCGGCAGCCATTGGTCGGTGGGGAGAGGTGGCGGAAGGACCATCCAATCATGAGGCGGGTCCAGAGAAGAGCCGTGCCCCACCCACCAATCAGCATCCAGTATCCCCCAAGAGACACATGAAAGAGAAGAAAAACACAGAGAAGGAGAGAAAACACAAAAAAGAGAGAGTCTTGTTAGTGAGAGGAGGCGTAGGCCAAACAGACACTCCAGTCTGATGACGTCATCAGAGAGGGACGGGGGGGGGGGGGGGGGCGGGCAGTCCGACCCCCAAAACAACCCTGAGCCTTGACACATCTGAACTGATAACGGAAATATGGGGACATATCTGTCTGTGTGGACATATCTGTCTGTGTGGACATATCAGTCTTGCCTTTTGTTCTCACACCTTTCCAACTCTGTGAGATCTGCACTTGTGCCCACGGTTAAGAGGGCTGTCTGTTCAGAACGTTTGAAAACCTAACTGTCAGTTAAGCGAGAGATCCATTCCTCCTGCAGCTGGAGCTGTGCTAGTGTTCACGGTCGCATCAGAGTGTGGAGATAACATGCCATTCTGCATGCAAATTCTTCCTTTTTTAAACATGGCATGAGAAGACTGTGATGTTTGATGTGGAAGACATTTGAAAGCTGTGGCTGCGGCCCAGACAGCCAGTGCTGAGCCCTGCTCATGATCACACTGAGGATCCATGGGCCAGGTCCACCTCTACCTCACATCCTACATCACACGGGGGGGGGGGGCAGAGAGGGCAGGAGAGGGCAGCGTGCTGCCTGACCGGGGGGTAGGTAGACAGAGGGGAGGTGGGGGCTGGAGGGTGTGGGGGGCTGGGTACGGGACAAAGACATCGTCCCATGCCAGAAAGGGTTGGGTGGGTGGGGGGGGGGGGGGGGAGTGGACCTGGGCTGGGGTCAGAGGCGTCCCGGGGGTGAAGCCCTTACCCAGGGGGCCGTGAAGCAGCCTCCTCTCCTCCCCCGTGGGCCGCACTCCTCCGTTCATGGGCATGGGCGGGGGCATTAGCTGCCTACTGTGGAGAAACAGACAGAGAGGGGGGGTCAGGTCAGACAGAGGGGCGGAGGAAGTGACCTCAGAGGGGCGGAGGAAGTGACCTCAGAGGGGCGGAGGAAGTGACCTCAGAGGGGCGGAGGAAGTGACCTCAGAGGGGCGGAGGAAGTGACCTCCGTTCCCTCGTCAGGAGTCGGCACGTACCTGTCCCTCTCCCTCGGTGGGCTGGAGGAACTCTGGGGCGGGGGTCCTGAGGCCTCTGGGGTGGCCACGGGGAAGCCTGCACCTAAATTAGTCATATGAATGGGTCCATGCTATGAGCAGAAAAACACACAGGCGTATTAGCAGACATCCTTTCCTATGTAAGCCCTCACCTGCTATAAATAGATGTGTATGGAGACTGTGTAACTGTAGAAACAATGTGGTCTGCCATACGATCCCACAGAAAAAGACAAGATGCGGAAACACCTACTTTTCTGTTTTCCCCATATTGTACTTTGACAAGCATACCAGCGAGATACCAGGCTCAGATTTTGGTTTTAGACATGTCTAGTACATGCAAAACCATCAAGTTAGGTATGCACACTGGTGAGGAAACGGGATTAGGTAGTTCCAACAAACAAGTAGTATAAATATTAGCTACGAAAATATTCAATATATGAAAAAGGGAGGGGGGGGGGGGTAAAAGAGAGAGAGATGGTCACCTGGTATCCCAGTAGACCGCTGTCTGCCTCATCTGGGATCTCCTCTGTGAAGCGTCTCTTCTGCGGTTGATTGGCTGAGAGGACCAGAGGCGGGGCTTTAGGCAGAGCAGCAGCAGCTGGGGGGAAGGGAGCTGGAGGAAGAGCCTGGAGAGAGGCAGACAAGCGCGTCATGGAACATAGAAACACACACACGAAGTTCCTCCCTTCAGGGACTGCAGTATTTCAGCCTTACCTGAGGCATGGAGACCGGGGCGGGGGGGAGGGAGTACTGAGAACCTAGAGGAGGGACACCTGTGGGGGCACCAGGGGGTATGGGAGGGGGGACTGTGTAGGGGGGTGGGACAGGTTGGGGCTGGGGCTGGGGGGGGGGCACAGGCATGGGGTAGCCTGGCTGGAACCCTGCAGGGGGGTAGTACTGGGGCTGGGGGGGCATCCCGTTCACCACCGGGGGCTGGATGAAGCCTGGGGGTGGGGGGGGGCGAGAGGAAGGAAGCACATGTCAGTGTACATCCAGCATCGTAGAGAATCCTTTGCTTGCCCATCGTAAAGTGCGCCCACCACCCTCAGTGCACTCTGACTGAGGAGAACATGTCAGGCAGGTAGGAGAGACACAGCCTGGGCTCTGTACCTTGAGTAGGCATCATGGAACTCATCTGGTTTAGGAAGCGGGAGTATTCTGCATGGACCTGGAGAGAGGGGTGAGGGAGAACGACAGAGGAAGAGGGGAAGAGAGTAGAGGATTCAGGTTGTTTACCGTTTTATCTTTGAGGCAGGTTGTATTGGAGTCAGGTGGCTGAGCGGTTAGGGAATCGGCCTAGTAATCAGTAGGTTGCCAGATCGATTCCCGGCAGTGCCAAATGACGTTGTGTCCTTGGGCAAGGCACTTCACCCTACTTGCCTCGGGGGGGAATGTCCCTGTACTTACTGTAAGTCGCTCTGGATAAGAGCGTCTGCTAAATGACTAAATGTCTAAATGTATTGAGAAACTCTTTTGAAAATGCTTGATGAGATACTTACTGTCTGCAGGAGGTTGTCACACAAGATCTTGGCTGCTGCAAGACCCTCCGGTTTGGGATGACTGGTTGGAGACAGGAGGAGAGACAGAAAGGATTGAGAGGTATACATCATATCCACACATCCTGGTACAGCCGCCAACCCAATTTCTATGTCTCAATCTGACCCGACACAGTCCTAAGCATCTAGTGGGTTACCATGGGTTCAAATCCCTACACTTTTCCGAAAGCCAAGCGCTCACCTGATATAGATGTACATGGGTTCGAAGGCCTCTCGTCCAGAGGCTGGCTCCAGGCAGCCAGAGCCGCGGCCTCGGAGGAACACTTTGGCTCCAGTCTCCATCTGGATGTGCTGCAGGTAGGAACAGCAGGGCCCCTCCACCCTGTCCTTCACCGTGAAGCCCTGGATGGCGTGTTCCAGACCCACAAACAGCTTGTCCTGCACATAGTGCATCTGCAGGGAGGGAGCAAGGGAGGGGTGGAGAAAGAAACAGACCAGAAAAGTTACAAAAAAAAGTCTAATAAAATGTATCCAGATGGCTGAGCAGTTAGGGAGTCAGGCTATGAATCAGAGGGTTGTTGGTTCGATTCCCGGCTGTGCAAAATGACGTTGTGTCCTTGGGCAAGGCACTTCACCCTACTTGCCTCGGGGGGGAATGTCCCTGTACATACTATAAGTGGCTCTGGATAAGAGCGTCTGCTAAATGACTACATGTAAATGTAAAATGTATCCCAGAGGCGTTGCCGGCAGCGTGGAGGATCTCCTGTGCGTTTGCCGTGCTGAGGCTCTCACCCCAGCCTGGAAGTGAGGCTTGTGGTGGGTCATGGGGGGCAGTGATGGGGGCGGGGGGTTCTGGTGGTGGTAGATGACGGTGGCCGGGCTGTAGGAGGAGGACAGGGCGGTGGAGGTTGCCGTGGCAGCCTTCACCACACCGTTGGTGATGATCTCCTTGATCCTGTTCACCGCTCCTAGGAAGGGGAAAACAGGGATACGTTACCCTGGTTACAGAGGTCTGTAAACACTACGCACATTCTACAGACTATTATACTACTATTATAATTGTTTTCATCGATATCTATGATATCTGCTATTGATGATATTGTTGTTGTTATTTTGATGCGTTTTAATATGTGTCTACATGTTGGGGCCGCACAGCAAACTGCCTCTCAGAGGACATTAAAGGTTCTACTTCTTCTACTGCATGAACCCACAGCAGTCACATGACCAACAGCAGAGTCACATGACCCACAGCAGAGTCACATGATCCCACACTAAGAATGAGGAACAGCAATAGCTAAAGGACGAAGGAGAGGAGGTACTGACTGTCCACCAGCTCCCTGGTCTGGCCCTGGACATGCAGGTAGAGGGGCCGGTCCCTGTGGAGAAGCAGAGAGGACACCACCGTCACAGATCTGATAGGCTTTACTGTCCTGAAGGACATACAGCACAGGATCTGCTGTTTAGATACAAGTAAGACACCGTTTACACTACACAGGCTGTCACTCATACACCCGCACACACCCGATACCTACACTACACAGGCTGTCACTCATACACCCGCACACACAAGATACCTACACTACACAGGCTGTCATCTACCAACCAATATCTGCTGTATTCCTGGGTGTCTGTAACACCTTGATGCTTCTGGAAGGCCTGTGGAGGCCGAGTTGTCCCTGTGATCAGTGATCGTCTGACTGAGGAGATACTCACCCTGGTAACGCTTTGCCCTTCTCTTCTGAAGCCATGTAGCGCCCCCTGGTGGAGACTGCCGCACCACTCACTCTGCTGATCTGCACGGCAGTGGCGACAGAACGAAAACATAGTTACACACACTTTTACACGTTTGAATTAGAAAATACAGTTTTTTCCTTCACATTGCTGACTGATGAAACGGTTAAAAAAAAAAGAGAGAAAGAAGCAATATATAACAGCAATGCTATCTCGTCTTAAGTTATTTAAGTTAGATGAATCATCTTTGGAGGACAGACCTCATCCTGTGTCTGTCCTCGGGTCAGCAGGTTTCTGCAGGTGAGAGGGACATCGTTGATTTCGACCTCTGCCACCACCAAGTCATCCTTTGCTTTCATGGGCATCTGAGGCTTCCCCATACCGACAACCTGAAGGATGGAGAGAGAGAGACAGATGGAGGGAGATAGATGGAGAGAAGGAGAGATAGATGGAGAGAGAGAGGAAGAGAGATAGATGGAGATAGATGGGAGAGAAGTGGATGGGTTACAGCATAGGATTAGAGGAGGCAATGCTAGGAGGAATGATATAGCTTTTGTTTAACAGCCTCACAGCACCCATCACAGGACAAGACAATTCTACCAATCATCGATGTTGTGACTCGAGGACTTACCTTGTCAGGAGGACCAGAGCTTCCTATCTGAGAGGGCTTCAGTTTCCCCTTGGCCACCAGCATGGCGTTGATCTTTGCAGCCACCGCAGCGGCGGCATCCAGAGCCCCGGTAGGCGCTGCCTCCGCTTCTCCCATCCCCCCTGAACCCGGCCCGGGCTGGTCCCATTTACTACGGCGACTTGGAACAGAGGAGAGAGAGGGGATTTTATCACTTGCTGTCGCTACACTGAGCTAAAATCCCATCTAGGTCGCATATAAATGATGGGTGGTAACGTTTAGACTTGAATCGAGTAGCTAGCCTAAGTTAGCTACTAGTAGCTAGCTAGTAGTATCTAACTATTTGATTAACTTAATAGCTAGTCTAGCTAGCTAGTTACGGGAGGTATCGTAGGTAAGCTATATCAGAAATAAGGTTACACTTAGCATTGACATCACTTGGACAAATACATTTTACTAGATATCTTAGATTAGTAGTGTGGCAGTAAATGGGTAGCTAGCGTTAACCCATGTTATTACAACAACACTCCGCCATTATATGCGCTGCTGCAGCTGCAAGCTAGTGTTACACACCACCCTATCTTTATTGCTTTTTTAGTTGCATTCTTAAGACAGCATTTTATCACTCACCCGCCGTTTTGTGTGCCACCAAATGACATCAATATCCTGTTTATAGTTAGTTAGTAGGTTATATTGGAAGTAAATGCGCTGGAAACTCCACCCGTCAACCGAAAAAAAGCTCGATCAGACTGGTGTTGTGGAATATTTTGCTTATGACATTGTGTTATTTCCGTTTCCGGGTTTGTGGCAGGAAAATGGGGACGGTGTTGTGAATACTTTCGCATCCTTTGTATTGATTAGTGCAGTCATCAAAAGGCTATCTCTCAAGTCCATAATCAGTGCATATTTATTTCCATTTAATGATTATCAAATCTATGGAGGATATTTCAACAAGTTTGAAAATGTATATGGAAGAAAATTTCACTTTTTGAAAAGTTATGTATAAGTTATATTTGCCCTGAAACTACAACTGGGTATCCCTAGCCCGTTAGCACGTTTGTCAAAGAGACTTGTATTTACGTGAGTCATTTTGAATTTGCATCCACCAATCTCTGTAGCCTATGATATTGATGTGATGTGAAAATTGATGGTTATACCGGCAGCCAAGGAGGACTAGGACCTTTAGTACCGAGAAGTGGCGCCGAGGGGCGCTCAACACCAATGTTAATGCCTCTGCAAGAGCATCTGCAACACGCACCAATTAATTACAAAGTTGTAGCAACCGTCTGAGACCTCACGTGAAGCCTGCCACCTGGGCGCTGAACCTGCTTCTTTCGCCTACCTGCCACCTAGGTGAATTCTCAGAGGTGGTAGCCTACATAGCGTCCACGATGTCGGTTTAAACTTTCCATACCTCTAGAAAGGACCACGTAAATTCATGGTGTCTGTCCCTCGTTCTACATTGTGGCTGAATCAACAGGTAAGATCTCTCATTTGTCATTTTCATCATCACAATGTCTTTGCACGTGCAGCGTGTGGGGTGAAGTAAATGTCGCATTGTTTGAATGTGATACTGCTCCTGCATCATGGCCACAACGCGCAAACTGCTGCGCAAATGGGCAGCGTAGCCTTGTCAGCTCTGCTTGGGTTATAATGACTGTAATTGTTATAGGCCATTCGACTCCTTAAGAAAAACATGGACATGTCATTGATGACTGTGCTTTGTAAGTAAAGGCCGTTATGTAGCTTGATTTTAATTCAAATTATGTAATTTAGTACGATTTGATATTTGGCTAGGCTTAAGTTAACTGAACTGTGCATACTGTGTCAGAAGATGCCATACTGGTAATTGTTTGTTCATCTCCTAGCTGTAGGTCTGTTGGTCTCACAAGTTCTCTCATGGCCAAGTTCAGGTGAGAGAAACTCATGAGACTTAATGACATAAGAGAGTATTTAATAGCTATTCATGCCAACTAGCTACAACCAGTGATGACTGCATGTTTTCCCACGGTCAGTCCCAGGCCAGACCCAGTGGCTGTCCTCTGGTCCTGGGGCCTCATCATGAATAGTCCTGGGCTAAGAATATGCAGTGAAAAAGCCTAATAAAGAAACAGCACCTTTGACCATAGACTCCCAGGTCTCCTAATGAACAGGGTTACTAAGAGTCAGTCAGGCAGGTACAGGTGTACAGTTACTGGCCACACAGGTACACAGAGGTACAGGAGAGAGGTGCTGGTTACTGTGGAAGGTGAGAACGCTGGGGGAGGGGGGGGGGAGACCTCAGCAGACTAGAATTGCCTCCTTTACCTGCCTCCTTGGACTCTCACATTCACGGTGCCTGAGGTACTGGTGATCTCCAACTAACTAGAAAACCCAGACTACACCACAAACCCCTGATATTATTATTTTTAAAATCCTCAGTCCGAATGAGAAATTGGTCCTATCGTGTCTGACAGTCAGGCTGTGTTGGAAAGCACTCACGGTCACAGTAGGTTGTTGATATAATTTGCTGTTAGTAGTTCAGTAGTTAAGATTTGCCTTGTGTTGGTGTTGACAGAGGGTGAAGTGAGGCTTACTCTGACGGTGGAGCCGTTTGACGGACAGGTGTACGCTCAGGACACTGTCACCCTGACGTGTCAGTTACCTGGCCACCCAGGCTGGACTTTGTTCTGGTACAAAGACAGGCAGGAGACGACACCTGTCCAGGTCAGTCCTACAGAGACAGGGAGGTGTCCTGCTGTAGGGACAGGCACACCTGTCCAGGGACAGGGAGGTGTCTGCTGTAGGGACAGGCCACACCTGTCCAGGGACAGGGAGGTGTCTGCTGTAGGGACAGGCACACCTGTCCAGGGACAGGGAGGTGTCTGCTGTAGGGACAGGCACACCTGTCCAGGGACAGGGAGGTGTCTGCTGTAGGGACAGGCACACCTGTCCAGGGACAGGGAGGTGTCTGCTGTAGACTTCTGGTTTATAAAAGTAACATGCATGATTGACATTCCTTAAGAATGATATGGATTTCAGACCAATGATTTTGACCACAAAATAAATCCTCTTTTGAATTGAACACAGGTTAATTACCATAAGACCATGGAAGTCGCTTTGGATAAAAGTGTTTGCTAAATGTAAATGTAAATAAGGCAAATAAAGAATCACAGTTCCATGAATGTGGAGGTCACAGGTACCTGTGTGGGTGTGTGTGTGTGGATGTGTGTGTGTGGATGTGTGTGTGTGTGTGTGTGTGGCGCAGGTACGGGACTGTGCTGGAGGGGAAAGCAGAGCGGTCTACAGACTGTGGAGGAGCTCTGTCTCCCACACAGGCCAGTACTGGTGCAGAGCAGGCGGGGCAAAGCCTGTCCACTACACTGAGTACAGTGAGCCGGTCTACGTGAGTGTCATCGGTGAGGGCATGACATCACGATGGGACAGCGACCAGGAATACGTTGTGCTTTTGTGCTCAGGAGGAGTTACCTTTTAATTCCTTTGATGGGTCTGCTCCCCAGAACTCTTCAGCTCCGTGACTCTCGAGGTGTCTCCGTCCCGCGTGGTCAAAGAGGGCGGGGCACTGAACCTCACCTGCCAGGCCGTAGTTAACGACCCGTACCACGGTCACGACGACTGGCTGCCTATGGTTGTCAAGTTTTCCTTCCTGCAGAATGGTCGGCCTGTTGGCCAGGAGTCCGACATGAGGACGTACTCCATCGCGAGGACCCAGAGCAGCCATGCAGGAAGCTACAGCTGTGTGGCCAGAGTAGGCAAGGTCAGGGAGAGGAGCCCAGACACACTCATCAGCCTGGACAGTGAGTAAACTGTCAGTCAGTCACCACTGCCGGTGTCTCGTTAGTTGATGTAGGTAGAGAGGGAAACACCAAGTCCTAAAGAGAAATGTACCCTCAGGTTTTCTTTTTGAGGAGGTAGCTAGCTGTGTGCTGCCTGGTGGGTTTGAGAGCAGTTTGCTGTGTCGTGTCCTGGAGCGTGTGTGAGCGTGTTGTCAGAAGAGTCTCTGACTTTACGCTCCTCAGACTTTACGCTCCACCTGGTCGTCTGCTTCGGGAGCGTTCTCCTCGTCTCTGTGGCCCCGCTGGCGTTTCTCCTCAGGCGTTATGGACCCAGATGTGAGTGGCAGGTGTGAGCAGGTGTGAGCAGGTGTGAGCAGCCTCGATCGCTGACCTCTCTGAACCTCTGTTGTGCTTGTTGGATCTGACAGTGTGGAGGCGCTGGAGACAGGAGGAAGAGATGCGGAGCGGAGAGCCAAGTGCACCGCAGCAGCCAGGAGAGGGGGTGAGGTGGTGTTAGCATGTGAGGCTCAGTCCATCTACTTCCTGCTGTGGGCTTCTTCTTCTACACCTTTGGGGATTTAGTTTTTAACCACCAGGCGGCACTACAGTGCTATTCTTAGCATCAAGTTGACTTTGAAATAAAATGATCACTCAGCTAGACGGGATTTTCAGACTCATCCAGTCATGAAGTGATATATAAAGTTGTGTGTTGGTACGGAATGGATGCCGATGGGTTCATGTTCATTTGAGGGCTGAAAGAATTAGTGGTGTAGTTTACCTTCTCTTAGACGAGCTCCTCTGTAGCTCACAGGAGCTAAGTTGTCACGAGGGTCAGGGGTCAGGGGAGCCTCGACGCCCGACTTGACGGGGATGATTGTTTATGGTCAGTGTGCTGAGAAGGTGCGACAGGCAGGGAGGGAGGAGGGAGGGAGGGAGAAGCAGTGTGATAGGGAGGGAGGGAGGGGGGAGAGGAGGGAGGGAGGGAGGGAGGGAGGGGGGGAGGGAGGGAGGGAGGGAGGAAGGGGAGAGGAGGGAGGAAGGGGAGAGGGAGGGAGGAAAGGGGAGAGGAGGGAGGGCGAGAGAGAGGGGGGGAGGGAGGGCGAGGAGGGAGGGAGGAGAGGGGGGAGGGAGGGAGGGAGGGAGAGGAGGGAGGAAGGGGAGAGGAGGGAGGGAGGGAGGGAGGGAGGGAGGGAGGGAGGGAGGGAGGGAGGGAGGGAGGGGGGGAGGGAGGTAGGAGGGAGGGAGGGAGAGGAGGGAGGAAGGGAGGGAGGTAGGAGAGGGGGGAGGGAGGTAGGAGAGGGGGGAGGGAGGGAGGGGGGGAGCGATGCAGACATGGCATATTTACTGTCTTCTCTAGTAAGAGCCCATGTGCGAACTGCAGTGCGTATGTAGGTTTATGTAACCTCCGGCCTTCAAGGCACAAAAGCCTAGGACTTGCCTGATCCTGGCGGCTGACACGGAAGTGTGAAGATGGGCGCTGTGGCGGGGAGGCCGGAGCCTCACGTCGGGGGTGCCATGAGGTGAACAAAGACACACTGTCTGTTGCCAGATTTGAATGTTTGCTGTCAAACCAGCGATTACGAGTGGGGGATTTGGAGCATGTTTTCTTTGCGCCGTGTTCTCCATGTTTGTGGGTTGTGTTGCCCTCAGGCAGAGCCTTTGATTCTGTGGTCACGGTATTAAACAGTGATATAAGTAACGATGTGTGAGATGTTTTGGCCTTCATGTTAACGGCGCCACAGAGTCTCTCCTGGACCTGTGTGATGATACTCTCATCTTGGGTTAGGGTTAGTAATGTTAGTACAGGGTTAGGGTTAGTAATGTTAGTACAGGGTTAGTAATGTTAGTACAGGGTTAGGGTAGTAATGTTAGTACAGGGTTAGTAATGTTAGTACAGGGTTAGGGTTAGTAATGTTAGTACAGGGTTAGTAATGTTAGTACAGGGTTAGGGTTAGTAATGTTAGTACAGGGTTAGGGTTAGTAATGTTAGTACAGGGTTAGGGTTAGTAATGTTAGTACAGGGTTAGGGTTAGTAATGTCTTGGGGTTAGTAAAGATTTTTTGTGACCAGAACGGTCTTTTTTTGATCAAACCAATACGATGTCAAATGGGGAGCGAAAGGACAGGCAAAGCAAAGATGAGAAGATGAGAGGAAGAGAGAGTGATTGAGAGAGGGAAAACAGATGGGAAGATTGAATTTTGGAGGAGTGAAAGAGGAGGAGTACAAGAGGAATCTTTTTTTTTTTGTGGATGTCTGGAGAGAAAGAGAGCCTCATACACCTCACAGCTTGAACTTGGCCCGGGCTGCGGCCTAGTCTCGTCTGCACAGCAGGGGCCTTTCCTGAGCAGCCTGCCCAGGGGAGGGGCACCTGCTTCAGCCACAAACACTGGCTGAGAGGAGGTTCTAGAGGGTGGAAGGGGGGAGGGGGGGGGGGCAGTTGGATGGAAAGACACTCAGAGGTTCCAGGAAACGGTCTTGTGCTGGATTTATGAAACGCTCAGGTAACAGAGAGCGACGCTCCCGAAAGAAAATATTTGTCTTCTCGCCCTCCCCGTGGACGAGAGGAGACGAGGAGGACAGCGGCCATCTCGGGGCGAAGAGGTTTCTGCGGAGCAGGAGGACAGACGTTATGGTTGGAGCAGTTCTGCCGGCGCTGGTAACTACCAACACAAACGCACAGTTTATGGATTGGCCAGCCTGTCGACTGAGACAATATTTTCCACCGGTTTGGTTGGGTTGGACAAACACAACGTGTTTGAAGTTTATCAAACACTCAGTCACCCCAGCAGACCTGAGGGAGAACTTAATCATTTGATGTATGGAGTATTAGAATATACTGACACGTCCTCACCCTCACGCCCAGGATGCGGCCAACACTTGACACTTAACTGCCACCGCTTTTAATATTCCCACTGCTGCAAAATGTCTTTTTTGGATAAGCTGCATCTTTACATAAGTTCAGCCCTCCATCTTCTGTCATTTCGGTATGGGCTACTAGGCTCCAAAACACACCAAACCACCAAGACAACCGTCACTTTCTGTGGCACACAGATGTTTGTTCTATCTCAGCTAGCTAGATGCCTGGCCCTCGTCTGCAAATGTTCCCTGCTCGCTGCTGCAGAACGCACAGTTGACTGAGAGTGTGTGTGTGTGTGTGCGTGTGGAAGTCTGTGAGGGGAGAATGGCCGTTGCATCAACCTAAACAGCAGAGGCGCCCCCTGCTGTGTGGCCGCCCAGAGCGCCGGGTAGTAACTGGAGGGAACGTTACGCTCCGAGGTAGCCCAGGTAAATGGAAACACATGGAGCCGTGGTCTAAAGGCTGCACATTCAGAGACGGGGTGGGTAGAAAGGGCATGCGTGCCTCTGGTACACGGGCCTCAGTGTCTGCAGTAGGAGAAGCCTACCTACGCCCAGGACTAGAAATAGCTTATTGTCCATCCGATGGCCCAGTTGGTGTTCCTCTCCTGGGTGTTCACCTCTTACCACCACGATGAGATGATCGTGATTTATTTGTATTTTTGTGGTGGACATTCTCTTGTGGTAACACCATGATTTACAGAACCTTTATGTCCCAACTAGATTTGGATATTAGTGCGTGCAGTCCATGATAATACACTGCAGCTGTCAGGATCATGTTTATGTAAATGTTTATAACCCCGTTATGTGACCTTACTAGACAGAGAGAAACGTAATTCAGAAATGGAATATCTGACCTCCTCCTCGTCCTGAACCTGGCCTTTTACCTTTTGACACTTACTCATTGACTCGAAATAATTTGACTTTATGTAAGAGGAGGTGTGGATTGTAGGAACACGTTTTTTGTCTCCTCAATGCAAACGTGACAGTAGACACAGCCATCAGCAATCCGGCACAGGAAATCTTTGTCTCTCTAAGTATTTTGTTGTTAGGGAAGTTCACTGCTGTATTAGATTGAGATAGTTAGGATGACCTGCAGGAAATGTCCCAGGCCAGAATTGAACCCGGGTCCCTTCAGTAAGGCCTCAGCCCATATGGTACGCGCTCTACCCACCGGGGTTCCCCAAGGAAAGTCTGTACCCTGTCCCACGCAGAACCTGCTTTCTCTGGAGGTTCATTATTCTGAATCCTATCGCCCCGATTTTCATCGTTTTCCTTCATGCACCTTCCAGCTCTGCCGTATATCTGACCGAAACCCCCCCCCCCCCTTAGCCCCCCCCCCCCTTAGCCCCCCCCCCCCCTTAGCCCCCCTCGAAACCAAACGAACACACTCTCCCCGCCGTCCCCACAAGTCAACTTCACTCCTCTCTGTCAAACAACAATATTTGCTCCTCTGCGTCAGAGACCAGCAGGGTCCTTGATACAGTACAGTACAGCCTTTGAGCCAGACCGAGACACAGACCGAGACACAGACCGAGACACAGACCGAGACACAGACCGAGACACAGACCGAGACACAGACCGAGACACAGACCGAGACACAGACCGAGACACAGACCGAGACACAGACCGAGACACAGACCGAGACACAGACCGAGACACAGACAGACGGCTGAGGAATACCTGCTCTGAAGCACAGACATGCTGACACAGACACACAAATATAAGTAAGCAACGCAAACTGTTGGATTTTTTCCACTCTGCACTTTCTTTGAAGATGTTGCCCTCTTCTTTCTGTTCCTCCTCTCCTTTTATCTGCATCAGGTTTTTTCTTCTTCATCTATTCCTCTGGTATCGCTCACTCCGATCCTCCATGGCCGCCTGCCTCTCTCTCTCTGTCTCTCTCTCTCTGTCTCTCTCTCTCTGTCTCTCTCTCTCTCTCTCTCTGTGTCTCTCTCTCTCTCTCTCTCTCTGTCTCTCTCTCTCTCTCTCTGTCTCTCGCTCTCTCTCGCTCTCTCTGTCTCTCTCTGTCTCTCTCTGTCTCTCCCTGTCTCTCCCTGTCTCTCTCTGTCTCTCTCTCTCTCTCTCTCTGTCTCTCTCTCTCTCTCTCTCTGTCTCTCTCTCTCTCTCTGTGTCTCTCTCTCTCTCTCTGTCTCTCTCTCTGTCTCTCTCTCTCTCTCTCTCTCTGTCTCTCTGTCTCTCTCTCTCTCTCTAACCCTGTGTTTGTAACCATGTTCAGTTACACTGTGTTCACCTCTGAGAGATCAGAAGGAACATCCTCTCACATCTCATGGGAGGAAAGAGCTCTTCACACACTCAAGTAGAAAAAAACGTCTTTATTCAAGGTTATATATATATATATATTTATATTATGTAACATTATACACATCAAACAAGGTATAAACAGCGTTGTCATTGAGGCCATGCAGAACACTGCAGTTCATAACTAAATCAATCCCAGAACTCAACATGCAGGTAGTGATAATAAAAACGTCTGTTGTTTTAAAGCTTTGGGGGGCCAATGTGAGGATCACTCTACCCCTCATTATTCACTGTGTCAACAAACAGCTTTCTGCAAAATATCTCAAACATTGTCTCAACCAGAGATGAGCAGCAAACATTTTCTTTGATGATATTCCAAACTGTAATAGAGAAAGCAGAATGCTTGTATATGCTTAAGCCCATAAATTCTAAAATAACATACAAACTTGGATCCCCTGTTGTTAAACTAGTCAAGTTTCTCCTCATGTATCCAGTGTCCAAAGTCTGATATGAATTTCATTTCAAACTCTGTACATTCGGTAAGATAACTGAAATGTTATTTTGAATTGATGAAAAGTAAAAAATAAAATAAAATAAAACTAATTTCGGTCAGTACTTTGAGTCAATTTAATTCACTACCACTGGCTTTATAGTCCTATTAAGATAACTGTTGCTGGTCTGTTATTAACACGGGGCAGAAAAATGATTTCGGAGAGATTGTCCTTCCGCTATCAGAAGTCCAATAAAGCAAATCCATTTCCAATTTCTTAACAGGAAATATGGTCCCATCACAAACAGGAGTACTAAGTGCTCACTGGGCTGGTCAGTGTCAACCAAACTGTGCCCTGGCCAAGTAACAACTCTAGCAAACTGTCCTTGGTGTTCCAGTACACACACACACACACACACACTGCCTTTGTGAAAAAGACGATCCAACACGCACGTGCACACGCACACTGCGGTAGCTGTTACACGCGTGCGCACAAAACACCCTCTCTACTGTAGCGGGCTAGTCTTGCGGCAGAGCTGATTGGCTGAGTTCTGCGTCTGTCGGTTCCGTCTGCGTTTACCGGTGAGCAGCGTGTAGAAGAACGGGTTGACGCACGAATTCCCGTACGTCAGCCCCGTTAGGATGCGGTTCACCGTCACCTGGGTGCCCACCGGTATCGTCCGCAGGATGTCCGGCTGGTAGAGGGGGAGCAGCTGCCAGATCCAGAATGGGAGGAAGCACGCCCAGAAGGCCAGAACGATCCCCAGGATGAGCAGCAGGACCTTGGGCCTGGGCGCTCGGGGAGGGTGGGCCGTGCTCCCACTGGCCCAGGCAGGCCTGGTCTGGGACACCCAGTAGAGCCTGCCCAGAGTGGCATACAGGGCCCCGATGGCCAGCCCGGGGCCCAGGATACTGGTACAAAACAACACGGTGAGATAAGCTTTGGAGCTCTGCTCGTCCCAAGCCGGCACGCACAGCTGGCCCTCCTGGTTCTCCCCGTCCTCCAGGTGCAGGGTGATCATCATGGGCAGGCTGAGGGCCACGGCCAGGCCCCAGGCCAGGCCCACACGCAGCAGGCCTGACGAGTTGGACGAGGAGGTGTGGAGGGGGCGCGCCACGGCTCGGTAGCGGTCCAGGCTCATGGCGGTGAGGGTGAAGATGGAGGCGTGCATGGTGAGCAGGTCCAGGCTCAGGAGGAGACGGCAGCCGGGCTCCCCGAACGCCCAGTCGGACGCCAGGCTGTCGTACACGATGAAGGGAGTCGTGAAGAGGTAGAGGAGGTCGGCCAAGGCCAGGCTCAGCACCTGCAGGTGGAGGGACGAGGAGGAGGAGGAGGAGGAGGTGGGAGAGGAGGAAGGAGATAGGGAGGGGGAGGAGGAGGAGCAGCTGGCCAGACAGGAGGGTAACGAGAGTCTGACTGCCAGACAGCAGGCTGGAACTGCCGCTGCTGTGTGTCTCCTCCTTCCAGTCCTGCGGTGGAGGAGGAGCCCCAGGGTGTAGAGGTTCCCTGCGATGCCCAGGAGGGAGAGAAGGGACAGGAGGGAGCAGAACAGAGCGGTGGAGGCCAGGCTGGGAGATGGAGAGATGGACGGGGAAGAGGAGGGGACTGAGGCGTTGGGGAGGAAGGCGAAGGTGTATGGAGAGGGACTTGGAGGTGGAGAGGCAGTCGTTTCCATGTTATTATGTCGGGTCTGAAGGTGTTTCTCAAGCTGTGGGGACTTGCGTGAATGTCCACGAGAGACAAAGTATTTGTCTGAATTGATTAGGCAGGCTAAATATGGTAGGGAGTTGGGAGAGAGAGAGGAATGAAGGAAGAAATATGGGGTGGGGAGAAAGGGAAGGGTCAAAACGTGAATATTCATGTCCATAATTCTTAAAGCCTGCATTCAGCTGATCATTCTGTTGATCAGCAGCGCAGAGAATATGTCTAGTGACTGGAGCTGCATACTGATCTTTGAAACCGTTCATTGTTCAATTAAGTATGCCTAACCGTTAATAATGTTAAATAGTCATCAACGCAGTTATTCATGTGCTGCCTACAGTGACTTCAGTCATAATTGGATTTTCGGAGCGGCTGAACCTGACTAAAGTCTCAAAACAGAGAAGGTTTGCTCGTGTTAAAGTCTCGCGGTAGGGCAGCAATTTCATGGCGGCAAAAAAGGTTTGAACGAACTATAGCATACAAACACTGTTTTACGTGTGCCTGAAGTTTAGGTGACATGAACGCTGACTCTTATTTGGGCTGTCTAGATTTATGTACTCGCACACTCGTGCGCACCGGGTCACGAGAATGTGGAGTCTCGAGCATCACGCTGTCACCACATTTCTAAAGCAACAGAACATATTCCTCACTGGTTTATGAAATTCCACAGACTTCTCTTGCTGATGCAGTTCACAGCCTTTGAAAAAGAGAAAAAAGAGGCAGACCTTAGAGAGACAGTGTCCACACGCTGTATTCACAGCCTATTGGCCAGTGCCGTTCATTTCTAGGAATCTTTTTTAGGAATTCTCAACGAGAATCAATAGGCCTATAGGCAAACCCGTTCAACACGAGTGAGTCTTTTCACAGCTAGAGCCTTTTATCTTAAATGTGTCCCATCTTGACGTTTCGTTGTCATGATGACGGGTTGTTGTAATTTCATCTGCCGGGGACATCAAAGCGGACACAGGAGGTAAAATTGTGGCGTGCAGAAGAAACGTAGGCTACATGACACTTGGTGACCCGCCCGGTGCCAAGGTTAAGAGCTACTGTTGAACTGTAGACGGGCAGCCGAACCCCCGTTGTGGCACGCGCCCCGTCGGTTTAACGTGTCTCTTTAAATAACATATTTGTTAGGCTATATCTCTTACACACGGTTGTTTCATTAATACTGTTGTTATATCAATGGCATTTTTGTTTTTAATTCGTTGGCCTGTTTCTCCGAAGCGTTAGGCTAAGTTGGACATAAAAATTCGTATTTTGTCATTGAGCCTAAAATATTTGCCCACAAATTATAAAATCACATTTTCCACTGAGAATAATCAGATATTTTGTCTTAACTATTTGTAATCAAAATGTAACTTTTAATGTAGCCTATGCTAGTTGCTTATTGCCTACTAGATTTAATTGTTTCATTTAATTACATAAATAGCCTAAAAGGCCGTCTTAAAATTCGACAAACATTACGGCAATTTTTACATGCAGGTCAAGTCGTTAGTTTAGTTCATATTTGATATTCATGAGCCTTTTAAATGGGTCCCTTCCATACGCCTGGACACCATAGCCTATCATGAAACATGCCAGGTTCATCTAATTAATTTTAAAGGGTGTCTCTTTACCTTAGAAAATGTTAATTCCAGGTGTAGTAATAGATGATAATCCATGAAATTTTCACGTGGCAAAACATTTTTCCGAGTAGAAAATCATCAAATATCTTGATTCTTGCTCGGCCACGAAAAATGTCTATTTCCTCGGCTCTTTCATTCGCATTTCACAGAAGCAGCAGGTTAGCGTGTGCGACAAGGCTGTTGGATGCTACACAAACTTCAGCAGATCTTTTCTGTTCCTCCTGCCAATGTGCTTCTCTTCTCCTCGCTCCTGTGTCTGATGTGTCTACGGAACAGCGGGAGAGGAGGCTCGAGGATACTTGTGAAGAGAGAAAGGGGAGGGGGTTTCCTTCGTTCGTCTGTGGAATTGGATATTGTGTGCTGAGGTATTTTTTATTTAACTAGATTTGTTTTATTTGATAACCTCTTTCGTTTCTAATAAACTTCATACTTTGAAGTTGCTTACTTCAATCTTAAAACATTAGATATTGTAATAAACCTCTAATAGGGGCTATTTCGATGTCTAATGTATAAGTAGTGTAAATAAGTAGGCTATATTTACACTTAAAGCGGAATTTATCATTGGAAGGGCACAACAATTGTCGTTCTATACATTGCTTTGATAAATATTTCAGTTCAGATATTGTGCGTTTTCAAAATGATCTGCTATTTTCCATGAGGTCGCAGTCTTTGCATTAAGTTATAGTTTGAATGACCAGTGTATGAACAAGCAAGTAGAATGTTGGATCTTGGACGGATTATTAGATATACAGTAATCAATTCAATACTTGTTGATCTTGGTCCAGGTCTATATAAATTTACTGGAAAAGTTTCACTCAAAACGAAAAAGATTTGACCATAAATGGTCCCTGCTCCCCATAACCGAGTCAAAGTTGGAGAGCAGAGAGTGTGATGTATTACCCGAAGGTCTTATGATGAAAACCTCTCATTTATCAGGATATAGGCCTGCACTGCTGGATATTGTGGTTTGTGATACCAAGCGGGGGGAATTCGATAAAATGATCATTTCATTGAAGTGACTCAAAATCATTGGAGGGGTGAAGACAAACAATTTCTAATGCAGTGGAAGATGTAAATTGTTCAAGAGAATGACTTTATGGTTTAGATGGATTTATGTTATATAATTATAACAATCTACTGAGGTTGGTTCAAGGCCTATACCTCTTCCAGTAAAACAAAGACCCATGCAGTTGGATGTGGGCTTTCTGGTGGAATTTTCACCCATGTGTTTCTGTAATCATGTAGTCAATCTGCTTGATTGGGACCGAATCTATCATGCTTGCACCAGTTCCTGTAGACGGAGCATACCGGCTGCTTCCAGTAAGAGTGGGAGTGACTCACGTAGCGAGTCAGACCGGCGGGAAGGAGGAGCAGAGAGTTGGACAGACTGGCTGACACGCCAGCGAGACGTCGTTATTTGCTGTCATTTCGTGGAGCGTTGCAATTACTAACGTTGTCCCTACAACTTCGACCCAACGTCAATACCACATCTACTGACCCTCTCTGTCTCTCTCTGTCTCTCTCTGTCTCTCTCTGTCTCTCTCTGTCTCTCTGGTTTATATTGTGATGGGATGTACAAAATGAGTTATTGAAGATCAATTGCGTCAGTTTAATACTCCAACATTTTTCCATGTTAGTGGGAGACCCACAAAGAGTTGCTATGCCGATGGGTCGTTTCAGCAATCACAGTAACAGAGTGAGTTACGTCTGGCCACATCTGCTATGGAGGAATGGAACCCACAACCTAGGGGATGCCAGGACCATGTTTAAAGCCTGGTTCCGACTGATTCATCAGTAGTAATGTGGTCTGCTTGTGTCTGTGGTGTTTCAGGGTGCTGTGGCCAGTCACGTGCTCCTGGGTCTTCTGACTGACAGGGACAGGCAGTTAAGAGGGGAAGGAGGGAGGGAGGGAGGGAGGGAGGGAGGGAGGGAGGGAGGGAGGGAGGGAGGGAGGGAGGGAGGGAGGGAGGGAGGGAGGGAGGGAGGGAGAGATGGGGGAACATACCTATCTCTGCAGGGTGTGAGGAATTTGAACAAATACCTGGCACAGGCATGCCAAAATAGGAGGATGGGAGGGGGGGGGGGGGACAGAGGGAGGATGAAGGGGTACACAGACACATAAACAGACAGACAGATGGATGAATTACACGGGGCAACTAAAAGAGGAGAGAGAACTTGAGATGATGGGCGCTCCTGAGTCAGTGAGAGAGACAGACGGACAAACGGACAGGGAGACATACAAGGAAATGGAAAAAGAGGGGAGGCAGGGGTGAAGTCTATGTTACAGATTACGAATTTGAACTGGGGTTAAATAGACTCAGACAGGGAAAAGAGAGGGAGGAGGGGAGTGATACAAGCTAATGTGATTTGTTATGCATGTGTCGTTCAGTCATCTAATATTTCAAATAACTGCCTGAACTGAAGACCATGAAACACTTCAGCCTCCTGGAGATCTATTTCCCAAGATGAAGAACAATTATTTATCCAATAGACCCTGTCTGTGTTGCCTATATAAATGCAGACACTTTATGACAGAAAACAGATGTATAACAAAATATACAAATATTAATCTCTCCCAAACTGCAATGTGATCATTCATCCCAGGGAATACGCTGTCTCTTGAAAGCTGTGTTTTAGTCACTGAACAAAGGAGCTCAAGATTGACTGCATGGTTTGAGCTTGTTGAAGCCATATGTGCCTACTCGTGTTTTCTATGACACCAAGTCATCAGTCTTTGCTCTTTATTGGTGACATGCATTAAATTAACTCACAACATAATCACTAACAGCTCCCTAACCTGCCTCTCCATGTCCTTGCTCTCTTCATTCATTATGTTAATTATTTTCTTCAATTTCTTGACCAACTGACGGACAAATTGCCAACCGGTACTTTCTTCTTCCCGTAGCCTTGATTAAATGGGCGGACGTTTTCCCGCGAGTGACAAACTGTTTTTGCGTCCGGCTGATTAGCAGCTTGCTATGAGTTATTGATTCTTGAGCACAGTCTTGTGTTTACAGTCCAAACAATCCGCGTCACTTTCTCTAATGCGCCAATACAATGCAGTCTCAGTTCCCTTTTATAGTACTGATTTAGAACGGGGGTATTTCCCTGGCCAATCACTTGTTTAGGTTGGAAGTTCGACATAAAACGACAGGATCCCCCTCCAAGCTCATATATTGTCTGAATGAATATCCTTATTTAACACGCCATCCTTTACCCACATGAAATCCCACATATAGGCCCACTGAATAACCATGAGTTTATCTCTTACTATTTAGATGATTGAACAATGTGACTTCAATTATAGACCTAGAAGTTCCCCGTCCTGCGTGCCCGCAGTAGAAGGTATACAACAATACAAGCTATAGGAGCGGTATTGTTTTCCTCAGAAATAAAGGAAAAAGGTCGACACTTTCTGGTCTTCGATTATCCGCCTTCTAACCCAGACTTTGAACCACAACACGGTCTCCTTATGAATCCTTGGACATTGGAATTGGACAGTGTTAAAAAAATCTGGAAACTGTTACCGGTTGGACTGAATCTGCACCATCTGCAGAAATCAGATGAGATTTTGCAAGCCTCCACGGAATCCTATTACCGCAGCCAAGGCCTAGCCTACCTCGCGAACGGCTCTCCCACTCCGAGTCGAACCGACCGGTAGACTTTCACTCTCCTTCATAGTAAATAGCCTACTTGTTATAGCAATGTTATAACAGGATATTCAATCATAGTGTTTGTAGCTCCATTAAGGCATAGACTAAGTTCAATCCCCCTTAAAAACGGTGTCATGGAAATACCGCTGACGCAAAAGTCTGAATGAAATCGTCTACGGGTATACACTTTGCATTGGGTAGTTTGTTTGCCCATTAGTAATCAGCCAGCCAGGTGTAACATTTCAGCTCTTGGACGGCAGTGTTGGCTATGTCGTTTGCTGCTCTCTGATTAAAACCTTGTAAACTAGAGGTGTGGCCCTCAGCCAAGCCAACCTGGAACTTTTAATCAATGAAGTGCTGCTGTGCTGCCAGCAGTGCCGGGTTTTTGTTAAGTAGGCCTACGTTTCCCTTTAGGGAATGTGACTGACAATCGAGAAGTCTCCATGATGCTAATACAGGTCACCTCTGCCACCTGGTGGTGAATATAGCCAACGGCAGCTTCCCTTTTCTACTCAACGACAAATAAAGGCTTGCAGAGTGAATCAGACTTCAAAAGTACTAAATAAAATGGCACCTTAGACACGTTATTTTCTCAGTATTTTCAGCAAAATAGCGTGTCGGTTAGGGTAGGCTTACAACTTGTGTGAGGTGACTGTCACTATGACCACTTAATACTCTGTCTGAAGGGAGTGTCAGAGAATATTTCGAGAATGTCAACTCTTAAAAAAATTCCAGACAGTAACATCTATATAATTGTATCTACAACACAGACTATAGCATGTAGTATGGATATATTGACTTAATATCTTTCTCTTTCTCGTCATATGTCTCTCAGTCGGGCGCACTCTCCCCACATTGGATAACATTTTTCCATTGATCAATTACAATTTAAAAAAAATTCCTCACACTTGTGCAAGCTTAAAAGACGAGCCTAGTTAGAGCAGCTACAAAAATACATCCGAAGATAGGCCTATTTGACCGGCAATAATCGTTAATTCCAGTTCACACGTCGAGTCGTAACTTGATTACCATTTGATTATTTATTGCTTTGTAAACAGACAAAAGGAAAAGGTCACAGATAATTTACAACGAGACTACTTGGCTGACTGACCGTTCATGCAGCACGCGATAGAATTAACCGTTGTTGGAAGTTAATGACAATTAAGCCTATAAATGTAAGATAGGGGTTTGTCTTTTGAGAATGGAAAACTCCATTCTCTAATTAAACCACAAAATCTCCCTAAAACTGTCCTCTTCAGTTCTACTTCCTGGGTGAAATGGTAGTTTTACAACCAATTATAAATAATCAAAATTAGAATTTTGTAAATTAGATTAACTAACTTAAAAAATATATATTATAGAAAAACATCCAAAGTATTCCCCTGTAACAAAAACAAATGATTCAACAAAATAATTCTGATCATTTCAACAACAATCAGATTAGCTGTTGAAGAATAAGGATAGGCTACATTTACAGAATAATGAAAATATAATAATCTCCATGTCTATATTTGGGGTTATCCAACGCCGTCACACCTGCGTCCTTCCGATCCCTTTACGTGGAATGACAGATCCATGACATCATAGGTCACCGCTTGAGCGACTTGACCGAGATTAAAACAGATTACGTATCTGTACACACAAACTCACACAGGCACGCGCCCTCTCTTCCACACACAAACATACACACACACACACACACACATGCGGGGTGCGTACACAGTCACTCACCTAAAGTGTAGATTTTTAACGCAAACTAAACTACAACCACACAAAGTCTCCTAATTAGATTCACATTGGTGTTTCCTTCAAGAACTGAAAACCCTTTCTTGTCTTTAGACTAGATATAAGAACATATCTAAGTAAATTCTGTGTATGTTTAGCGTGCCTTGAATAGTAAATAGTTATTCACAAAAAGTACACTACTGTGGTTTTTGAAACTCAGATGTTGTTGGGTGAAGAGAGTGAGAAGTTGGAGAGCAGTCAGGGAAAGCGCACGCGAGACGTGGCCGTTGACAGACAGTCTCAATGACTGTAATGTCCCGGTGAGCGAACGTGCGGCAGTGTGAGGGAACGGAAACCAGACACTGGATTGTTGCTCCCGGGCTACGAATTAATATTTGAAAACAGTGTCCTTCATTTGTTTTAGTTGCTAGTTTTGTTTTTGTTTTGAACAAAAGGAATAACAAGGGGAATTTCCTGATCACAGATCGAAGCTAATGTGATGTTCAAAGAAAACCATTGGTAAGTTTAAATTACACCGCGTTAAACTTTACAAACACATTACCCTTGTCGCATTGGTAACAAGTGTTGGACCTCTTGCAATTTAGATGTTTTCCCCAAAGAATAAGATAATGTTCAAATTGGAGTCTTTCTTTCCAATGCAAATTAACAGTGTCTGTAAATGAGCTGACAGCGCAGTGAGCTTTTACGCATTACATTTTAAAAGTGTACAATGAATCAAAAGCATACTATATAACCGATTCTCTTCACGTTTGTAACTTCATAACAGTATAGAGCTCTTTAGCTCTCAAAGAAGCAGATTATAACATAATTGCCCCAGGGGCACTATGACCGATACTGCAAAGGACTGATGGCGCTACATCTGGCTGTGTTGCCTCGAGCTGACGGAGAAAGGCCTGGGTTGGTGTCGCTGGTTCTGGACTGTTGTGATAGAGGAGTTTACCGCAACCACAGAACAGTGACAAAGTTACGTTTTGCATATTACAACAACTTTAAGGTCACAAGGTTTGGACAACCTTGACAAGAAGTTGACTTCTATTTGACCTCTGACCTAAAATGTAAACACAGGCTTCAAACGGAAATGTATCGTACTCTTTGAAATGTACAGATTTTTGTGAGTTAGGTAAGCTAGTCCAAGTCAGATCCCAGTCAGAATTTACTGGATGTAAAGATGCTGATTAATATATTGTATCAGCCTACAATCGATCATAATATTCACCATTCTTTTCCTCATCCCCATCATCATTATCTTCATCATAAAGATAGTTTTGTTTTAATTGGCAGGTGCATCCCCAGCAGTGTGCCTTAATTTTCAGAGTTAAATGTGAGTACCGATAGTCTGTTGAAGCAGAGATCTGAAGGGAGACGTCCAGGAGGAGAACATAGAATGACAGACGGAATATGAGACTCACAATCTCTGTTTTATCTTTCACTATTTCTCTCTAGACATTTCTATTTTGTACAGAGAGAGAGAGACAGAGAGAGAGACAGAGAGAGAGACAGAGAGAGAGACAGAGAGAGAGACAGAGAGAGAGACAGAGATAGAGACAGAGAGAGAGAGACAGAGAGAGAGAGACAGAGAGTGAGACAGAGAGTGAGACGGAGAGAGAGACGGAGAGAGAGACGGAGAGAGACAGAGTGAGAGTGAGAGTGAGAGAGAGAGAGACAGAGAGTGAGACAGAGAGTGAGACAGAGAGTGAGACAGAGAGTGAGACAGAGAGTGAGAGAGAGAGAGAGACAGAGTGAGAGTGAGAGTGAGAGAGAGAGAGAGAACTGAATTGGAGGAAGATTGATAAAAAGTTGGGGTGAACAGAGATTTGTGGGCTGTAATGATCCCACATTTAATCTGTTCTTGTTTCAGCCAGCCAGATATAAACACAGAGTGACAGAGTGACGAGAGAGCAGGACACAGAGAGAGCAGAGAGCAGGACACAGAGAGAGCAGAGAGCAGGACACAGAGAGAGCAGGACACAGAGTGACGAGAGAGCAGGACACAGAGAGAGCAGAGAGCAGGACACAGAGAGAGCAGGACACAGAGAGAGCAGGACACAGAGTGACGAGAGAGCAGGACACAGAGAGAGCAGGACACAGAGTGACGAGAGAGCAGGACACAGAGAGAGCAGGACACAGAGAGAGCAGGACACAGAGAGAGCAGGACACAGAGAGAGCAGGACACAGAGAGAGCAGGACACAGAGAGAGCAGGACACAGAGAGAGCAGGACACAGAGAGAGCAGGACACAGAGAGAGCAGGACACAGAGAGAGCAGGACACAGAGAGAGCAGGACACAGAGAGAGCAGGACACAGAGAGAGCAGGACACAGAGTGACGAGAGAGCAGGACACAGAGAGAGCAGGACACAGAGTGACGAGAGAGCAGGACACAGAGTGACGATGAGAGCAGGACACAGAGAGAGCAGGACACAGAGAGAGCAGGACACAGAGAGAGCAGGACACAGAGAGAGCAGGACACAGAGAGAGCAGGACACAGAGAGAGCAGGACACAGAGTGACGAGAGAGCAGGACACAGAGAGAGCAGGACACAGAGAGAGCAGGACACAGAGAGAGCAGGACACAGAGAGAGCAGGACACAGAGAGAGCAGGACACAGAGAGAGCAGGACACAGAGAGAGCAGGACACAGAGAGAGCAGGACACAGAGAGAGCAGGACACAGAGAGAGCAGGACACAGAGAGAGCAGGACACAGAGAGAGCAGGACACAGAGAGAGCAGGACACAGAGAGAGCAGGACACAGAGAGAGCAGGACACAGAGAGAGCAGGACACAGAGGGGAACGTGTCCAGGCTGAGAGGACACTTCTCTCTTCCTCTTACTGCAATTTTGATGAATTATTTCATGGGTCTGCTTCATATGTGCTTCCTTCATGTGTGCTTCCTTCATGTGTGCTTCCTTCATGTGTGCTTCCTTCATGTGTGCTTCCTTCATGTGTGCTTCCTTCATGTGTGCTTCCTTCATGTGTGCTTCCTTCATGTGTGCTTCCTTCATGTGTGCTTCCTTCATATGTGCTTCCTCCTGGCCCGTTATCTGGTCCCTTCCTGCTGTCAGCACTCTGTGGACACATTACTCTAGCTGTGATGGGGTGAGAGAGCTCAGCCTGGTCATTCAGGAGGAACACAATGTAACAAGAAGGTTGAACGCTTACAGAAATTCTAGGGGGTCAGGTGGCTGAGTGGTTAGAGAATCGGGCTAATAATCAGAAGGTCGCCGGTTTGATTCCCGGCCATGCAAAATTACGTTGTGTCCTTGGGCAAGGCACTTCACCCTACTTGCCTTGGGGGGAATGTCCCTGTACTTACTGTAAGTCGCTCTGGATAAGAGCGTCTGCTAAATGACTAAATGTAAATGTAATCTAATGTACCATATAAGGTAGACTGCACAGCTCCTGTAGTCATACCTATGGTTGGGATTCATTTGTGTCATTTCATCATTCCGCATGACGTACTGGAGTACGTATGTAGTACGGAGGACTGGAGTACGTATGTAGTACGGAGGACTGGTGAGTACAGGCAGGGTAGCTGTTGTGTTCTGTATCCTGAAAGCCGAATTAAAAGGGAGGGTTAAATGTGTTGATGTAAACCTGCATGGTGTCACCTTAACGTACTTGATGAACTGAACAGCTGGTCACCACACAGTGACCCCCGGACACAGCGCACATGAGAAGGAGCGTAGGGGGAGAAACTTTCATTTGGAAGGAATTAGTCCTGTGCCAAGGACTAGATATGTGTGTGTGTGATTGAGTATATTTGGGTACATGTGTATTATGTTTGTGTGCTACTGTGTGTTTTTTGTGTGTGTTTGCACATGTGCGTGCGCATCACTTGTATTTGTGAAGTCAGCCCAGCTAGCATCCCAGGTCTGCATTGCGTCACTGTTTCTAAGCACTGAAGACAGATGTTAGTGAGAGCAGCTGGTCTGATGTGAGGAAACAGACGTCCCGATGCAGACCAATCAGACTCCACACAGATCAGACTTGACTAGCCACTTTCCAAGTAGCGAAGCCAAGTGCTACCATCTTTTAATCCAAATGTATTTGTTTAGCCCTTTTTACACGCATGTCACAGAGGGCTTCACATACGCCCATAGAACTGCCCCTCAACCAACCTAAACCCTCAAGGTTTAGCAAACAACAACAGTTCTGAAGTTTTGGCTTGAACAGTACATGCATCACTGCATCTGTCTCTGTTCGATCCCTATATGTACATACAGTAGTCTATATACACATATATACATATATTTAAACACATCCTACTCATCCTACAAGCTATGAACAGACCCCCGCTGTATACCACCGGTGAAAGTGGTTTACTAGTCACAGTGCTGTATTGATGAGATTAAATTAGCGCATGAGGGTCAAACGTGATATTTCCCTGTTTTGTTTCACCATTGGCTGTTGGGAGAAGCGGACAGGACATGTGCATCAGTCTCTTAGTTCTGACTTGGGTGGACAACAAAATGGGATGGGGGTATGGCAAGAGGATGGCTGCTGTAAAGAGAGGGAGAGAGGGGGGAGAGAGAGAGAGAGAGAGAGAGAGGAGAAAGAGAAACAGAAACAGAGGGAGAGGGAGCGAGGAGAGAGGGAGAGATGGAGACAGCGAGGGAGAGAGGGAGAGAGGGAGAGGGAGGGAGAGAGGGAGGGACCTGGCAGAGAGCCTGGTGACATCACTCAAAACCCAATCTGTGGCCTGGTTTCAGCGCCACGCTGATCAATGAGGGTATTGATCCGACCATATCTGGATGGTCACAGCTCAGAGGAAGCTGCTGTAAACACACACTGACTCCCTGTCGTGTCGGGAGAAACGGTCCAGATAATCAGATCTGCCTGTCGACTCCAGCAGGAGCTTCTGTAGCAGAGGAAGGTCCATGGTGCTCATTAAAGTGATGGAGAGAGAGAGAGAGAGGGGGGGGGGGGGGAGAGAGAGAGGGGGGGGGGGAGAGGGGGGGGGTAGGGAAGTTCATCCTGGGGCTTATTCAATGACTTTGAAATAATATTCCCAGTGAACCGTAATCTGGCTGCATAACACCTTAATAGAGTCAGATAATCTGTGTGTAGAGAGGGAGGGGGAGAGGGGTCAGAGAGAGAAGAGGGGAGAGAGAGAGACAGGTAATGAAAAGTGGGTCACGGAGGGGCTGCAGGTGAGACAGGAGGTCTCACCTGCAGCCTCCTACATCCTGTCTACCTCCTACATCCTGTCTACCTCCTACATCCTGTCTACCTCCTACATCCTGTCTACCTCCTACATCCTGTCTGCCTCCTACATCCTGTCTACCTCCTACATCCTGTCTACCTCCT
>CM042871.1:19368689-19583689 GCA_023658055.1 Thaleichthys pacificus | reverse complement strand
CTCCATAGTCAGGGAACTTCCGTGAGTATCCTATACTATGCACGACTAACCAAACTCTGGAGGCTGTGATATATATATATATTTGCTTCAGAAAACAGTGATTCTACGAGGGTGGAATGACTCTTAGGACGGACGCGTATTGAAGCTGTGGACAAACTGTGGCCCTTCTCCTGGCCGTCCCATAGTGACATGAAGATGTGAAGAACATGGAACGTAAGATACAGCATGTTCTTTTCTGCACGGTAGAAATATGTCTTCCACCGTCTGCGCCGGGCCCGTCTGGTTCGGAGCCCTGCAGGTTTCTGTAGCAGCTCTGCCTTCCTTCTTTCCCTAAGTCTCTTTTCTCCGTGTCGTTTGATTGAGGCAGGAGGGAGCAAAACAACATGTTCAGTGTCTCCTTACCCCCTCCCTGCTGGCTGCAGTCTGCTCCATGTGCTTCAAAGAGTGTTTAGAAAAGCTTTCCTGCACGCTGTGTGGTCTTACCGATTAGTAACCTATCACCTCCCTCCCTCTCCAACACAAGATGTCTGCCAACTGGGGTTCACTGCTGTTGATTCCTTGGACATTTGTTGTGTGATGCTCATCGTCACTCAGAGGGGTCTACAGTGAGTATATTCCTGTCAGGACTTTGTCTGTTGGTTGTCATTGTAAACTTATTATTGTAAGGAGACCTTTCATTGGTTACCAAAACATTTGAACTGGGAGGACTCCTCCTAACAGAGACTCGAGAACAAGAGGTGACTGTTGAACTTTGACCTGTACAGAACTTTGGTCCAACGGTTCTCCACATGGCTCTTGAGATGAAGAGCGTTTCTTCCTTTTCAATTAAAAAAAAGGGAATCGGACGTTTAAGAATAGAGGAACGCCCATCTAAAGTTTAGATAGAAGGTAGAAGACCTCACACTTCTCAACTGAGTTCCAGGGAGCTCAAAACTCACACAACAGAACGACATCAGCTTAAGGACGTAGTAAAGAATCCACACAGGGTACTTGTGGGACACACTGCCTGTAGTGCACCATGGGAGCAGCTCGCGTGAAGCGGCGCTTCAGTGCCGTGGTGGACGGGCCGGTGGAGGAGGAGGAGGTCATGAGGCTGGCTCAGAGCGCTGCCGACACGGCCAGGATGGGGGGAGGGCCGGCGGGGTCAGGTAGCCCCGCAAGCCCCTCCCCCAGCCTCGCCCGCAACGGTAAAGCTCTCCCCCTGCAGGGCAACGGCAGAGGTGTACGGAGGCAGAGCGGAGCGGGGGAACCTGGAGGAGGAGGAGGAGATGGTGGGATGAGAGCAGGAGGAGGAGGAAGAGGAGGGTGCTCGGGGTTGAGGGGCGGTAGAGGCGCGGGGGGAAGGGGAGAAGGCTGTTCGTCCTCGGAGCGTGATTCGCTGTCGTCCCCTTCCTCCTCCAGCCGCCACCACGCCCGCCACCACGCCCGCCACTCCACCCGCCGGCCCCGCCACCGCTTTGTGGGCAAGGACGGGCGCTGCAACGTGGCCTTTGTCAACATGAGCGAGCGAGGCCAGCGGTATCTCAGCGACCTCTTCACCACCTGCGTGGACATCCGCTGGCGCTGGATGTTAGTCATCTTCACCCTCTCCTTCCTCCTCTCCTGGCTGCTCTTCGGATTCGCCTTCTGGCTCATCGCCACCGCGCACGGGGACCTCGCTGTCCGCCTTCACCCAGGCTCGGGGGCCTCTCCTGGGGCAGGAGAAGCCGGGCCTGGGGGGGTTTCGGACAGAGAGGCGGAGGAACCCTGCTTCTTCCAGGTCAACAGCTTCATGGCAGCCTTCCTGTTCTCCCTCGAGACGCAGACGTCCATCGGTTACGGCTTCCGCAGCGTGACCGAGGAGTGCCCCCTGGCGGTGATGGCGGTCGTCTTGCAGTGCATCGTGGGCTGCATCATCGACGCCTTCATCATCGGGGCGGTCATGGTAAAGATCGCCAAGCCCAAGAAGAGGAACGAGACGCTGGTGTTCTCCGACACGGCGGTGGTGGCGCTGAGGGACGGGAAGCTGTGCATCATGTGGAGGGTTGGGAACCTGCGCAAGAGCCACCTGGTAGAAGCACACGTGCGAGCACAGCTACTGAAGGTAGGCAGGACCGGGGGGGGAACAGGTGGCTGAGCGGTTAGGGAATCGGGCTAGTAATCTGAAGGTTGCCAGTTCGATTCCCGGCCGTGCCAAATGGCGTTGTGTCCTTGGGCAAGGCACTTCACCCTACTTGCCTCAGGGGGAATGTCCCTGTACTTACTGTAAGTCGCTCTGGATAAGAGCGTCTGCTAAATGACTGAATGTAAACACACACTCCAGAGCACCGTAACTCATCACTACTCGGAGGGAGGATCAAAACAATATGAGAATAATCCTAATGTGGAAAAAGCTTTTATTAGAGTTTATGTTTTGTATAGGAATGGTGTTGGAGACTTAAGAGTGAGGGAGAAAAAGAGGGAGAGAGAGAGAGAAATGGAGAGGGAGAGAGAGAGAAAGGGGGAGGGAGAGAGAGAGAAGGGGGGAGAGAGAGAGAGAGAAGGGGGGAGAGAGAGAGAGAAAGGGGGAGGGAGAGAGGGAAAAAGAGGGAGAGAAAGGGGGAGGGAGAGGGAGAGAAAGGGGGAGAGAGAGAAAGGGAGAGAGAGAAAAAGAGGGAGAGAGAGAGAGGGAGAGAAAGGGGGAGTGAGAGAAAGGGAGAGAGAGAAAAAGAGGGAGAGAGAGAGAGGGAGAGAAAGGGGGAGTGAGAGAAAGGGAGAGAGAGAAAAAGAGGGAGAGAGAGAGAGGGAGAGAAAGGGGGAGTGAGAGAAAGGAAGACTACTAAGCAGATGAAGACAAAACAAAAGTAAATATAGAGTGTCAGGAAGTAAAAGCATTTAGTGGAAAGAGAGAGGGAGTGAGAGAGAGCGACAAGGCCATCTGGCCCAGCCGTGGTCTGTGGTTAATGAGAGCTTGTTTCATTCTCCCTCAGGGGGTTTAGAAGATTTACTATGGATTAATTTCCGTGGGATTCTTTAACTCAAAACCATTGTCTGCCATCACAGAGCTCCCCTGTCTGTGTGTGGGGGCTCTTTGCCCCCTGTCTGGCCTTGTGTGAGTAATTTTGGACCATGTTTGCTTCTGTTTGTTTGAGTCTGCGTGATTCTACGTTATAAGCGATCTGTTTGTGTAGACTTTATTTGTGCTGTTTGTGTCCTGTGGTTCCCCAGCCCCCTCGTCTCCCTCTGTTTCCATCACTGCCGCGCTGCAGAGCAGGGAGGTTATAACAGGCAGATTTAGATCCATCTTAATATCTCGACTATGTCAGAGGTGGGCCATGAGCTGGCCCGAGCCGGCTGGAGATTGGTCCAGGAGAGGGGTCAGGAGTCGGATTGTGTTCTTTGTGGTCGGGTAATTCGACTGTTTCAGTGGTTTCCATTAGAAAGGTTGCTAAGCCTCTCTGAGATGGGACGTTTAATCTAACTCTTGGCCTTGCCTCTACTGGCTTGTCTTCCTCTCCCGTCTGTCCTGCCCCCCACCCCCTCCCCTCCCAGCCAAGGGTCACCCCAGAAGGAGAGTTCCTCCCCCTGGACAACATGGACATCAACGTGGGCTTTGACGACGGCACCGACCGAATCTTCCTAGTCTCGCCGGTCACCATCGTCCATGAGATCGACGACGAGTCTCCGTTCTTCGAGATGGACCGGCGGGCTCTGGAGAACGACTCTGAGCTGGAGGTGGTGGTGATCCTGGAGGGCATGGTGGAGGCCACGGCCATGACCACACAGTGCCGCAGCTCCTACCTGGCCTCAGAGATCCTCTGGGGACATCGCTTCGAACCTGTGCTCTTCGAGAGGAAGGAATGCTACCAGGTGAGGGAGAATAACGGTATGGGTGAGATGGCTGAGCGGTTAGGGAATTGGGCTATTAATCAGAAGGTTGCCGGTTCGATTGACAAATGACGTTGTGTCCTTGGGCAAGGCACTTCAACCTACTTGCCTCGGGGGGAATGTCCCTGTACTTACTGTAAGTGGCTCTGGATAAGAGTGTCTGCTAAATGACTAAATGTACAGTACAGACTTCTGAATGTCAAGTGTTCCACCGTGTTCCCTGGACCTCTGCTCATATGTCTCTGCTCTCTCTCTCTCTAGGTGGACTACTCGTTCTTCCACAGAACCTACGAGGTTCCCAGCACGCCCTCGTGCAGCGCCAAGGACCTGGCGGAGCAGAAGTACAGCCACAGCTCTCGCTCGTCCTTCTGCTACGAGAACGAGGTGGCTCTCCAGCTCGTCGCCCCCGACCACGACCCCGAACTCGGCTCCCCTCCGCCGCTACGCCCCCCCCATTCAGAACACCCCCACACCAACTGATCCGGTGTTGAGAGGGGGGGGGCACAGGGTAGAGGGGACCTGTGGTTTACAGGAAGACAGGGAGACAGGCAGGGAGACAGGCAGGGAGACAGACAGGGAGAGAGATAGAGAGGGGGTGAGACAAGTTAGATGGAAAAGATAGACAGGTAGAAAGCCAGGTGGAATCGAGGAAGGTAAGTTCTACCACAGAGCAGCTCAGGGAAGATAAAGAATAGTTGGAAAGACTTGTTTAGAATGATAATTCTTCTTACTAAGACATATTTAGGGGTTGTGTGTGTTGACAGAGTGAGGTAAGATCACGGTCCACAGGGGGAGACCACACTCACACAGTTGTCTGATTGGGCCTGGCGGTCTTTCCGAATCATTCTAAACCCGTCTGCAATGAGTCTCGGACCCGGTCCTTCTACCACCACTGATCCACACTGGCTCCAGCACCTAGCTGACAGGAGACGGGACACTGCCCCCTGCTGGCTCCAACATGCAACTGCCATGGAGATGACTCGTGATGACAGAGTATGGTAATGGTTCCTGTTAGGTCAAATGTTTCCATTAGGTTGGAAGCACGGGGGGATGTTGTGTTCTCAGTTAAGGGTTGGACTACTTGTTTGAGCCAATGTGGTGTCAAATCACGGAGAAACAGCTCAAATAAGCAGCGATTTAAGCCGTTTCTTTGACTTGTACTGTATTCAGTGTACTTTTTCTTGTAATGTACTAATGTTATTCATTGTATTTTATTTGCATGTGTAAATCAAAAAATTTTGTTTTCTGTGGTGCAGTGTCAGATAGCATTGACATTGTGGTTTTGAGCGCACTGTACATCACTGTCATCGTGACATCACTGTCATCTATTGGATGTTACAGTGTTGATGCTGTTGTTCGGTTTTTAAAGTATTTCTCCTTGAGTTATGTATAATGTCAACTGTTAGCGTTGCCGAACTGGTTTTGGATACTGGCGGATGAGGATGTTCTGGACGGTATTGGCTCTGTCTACACTCCAGGGTGTGACTCAAATCTGTAAGAGTAACTCTGTAAGTGTAAACTGACCTGTCCTCCCTGATACAGTACATATTCCTGTCTCTCTCTGGGCTCTTAGACAGAGGTAAACTGTCATCCTCCTTAGTTCAGACAGCATGACCATGGACACTGGATCCGGCACAGACCAGCTGCTGAAACATGGGAGCAGAATTTATTATTTGTAGGATAGAATCACTTGTTTGGTCGGTTTTGGTTGGTGACTGTCTCACGTGAAGAACCAGTACACTGGGTGGTGCCTTCAAAACAAGATGCATGTCTGCTTCATCTGTCACTATGCTGTCTGACACGTTTTAAACTGGATTTTCTATTGCGTGGCTATTTTGTTGCTCATACTAGAGTGAAGTACTTTTTTTCTTTCTCAAACACCTGTTCACCACTTATATGGTATATTGTGTGCCTGTGGGTAACAGGGTTTTCCATGTCGTTGGAACACATCTAAACCAGCACAATAACAGTTTTCACACTATGTTGCTCTGTATGTCGTATACAGTATACATTGCTCATCTAAATTTAGCAACAATTACATTTTCTTTGGTCAGTTTCCTTTTATTATAGATTCATGTTGTTCTATACTTTATTCCTCCTGTGAAGAACACAGCACTTGCGAAATATACTTCCCAGAGGAACTACAGGATACCAGTGTAACTTGTCATAATGTACTGTTGACCGATAAGAGATTGATAATTAATTGAACGTGTTCTGCTGTGTCTGATGGAATGACGTCACTTGCTGCACAAATCAGTCTAGATGCTGACAACTTTGAAACTCTGTATTGTATTTTTTGCACAGATGTATTATGATGTAAAATGGCACCTGGAAAGAAATATCACAGATTGTTGTCTGCAACAACGTTGAAATCGCAACTGGAATATTTTGAAACCTCACATGCATAGATAGCAGCCTGCACAACTCTTCACAACTCAGCACGGTAATAATAATATAAGAGATGAAAAACCGTAGTAAACCAACTTTATAAAAGCTGCTATTTCTATGGTTTGATGCATGGGTTGAGCTCTTATTTTGACTGTTATTAATGATCATTTATTCAACGTTTGTGTCTTTCCTTATCATGCCTCTTGACTTCCGTCTGCCGTGTTCTATTTATACCCGGGCCGCCGGTCTCAGGCCCGGTCTCTCTGCTCCACTTCCACGGAATGTAACTTGAACCAACCGTAGCCCTGATCCCTCTGTGTTATCGTTTTTTAACGTACCACACAAGCAAAATATATGAATATTATTTACTTGACTATCCTTTAGTACTGCTTTGTTAGATTTCTGAACATGTAAAAAATATATAAATAAAGTTCAGGTCATAGATTTCCGTTAGTTTCGTAACACAAACGACACAAAAATCAGCTATTTCCTTCTGTTACATTTTTCTACAGTGTTCCCCTTCTCTGTAGTATCACTATAATGTGAACTGTTTTGGGCAGAGAGCGGATCAAAGGAAAACAAAATGAAGGTTTTGAAGAAATAAAACACAATGATTGCTATCAGTGGTGGATTCTTTTCTTCGGTACATTTACTAGGCTACTTTCATCAACCTTTTTTAACGTTTTTTTTTTTGTATATCTGTAACGTATTTTTAGGCAACACTGCACCATAGGCCTATTTGGACATTAAAACATCTACAAGCAACACAAATCTAACGATACTATACAGTCAATGCATCCCAAGCAACTGCATATGCATGTAACCTTTGATAGGTCCGATTAAACCAGACAATACAGGAGCATTAAGACGACTTGGAGACACGAGCTATTAGTGGAGAATCTGGGGCGGCTACCTCTGTTTCAGTCACCCGGCTTTTCAGCTCGTAGACAGATAGCTCTTACGCACAGGTTCCAGATCAGTTATTATCCTTCTCCTCCCACTCACACGCCTTCGTAAGACTGATGTCAGATCTGTGTCTGGCGGTCCCTCAGAGTGACAGACAGCAGCGATGCTGTCATCAACAAAGGGCGTACAAAGCTTGCTACCCCACCGGGAGAATTATGCATGGGCACCTGCTACTCAACTTCTATTGGATGTTTTGCGTTTCAGTAATTTGGTCCAGCCCACTCTTCCTTTCTATTGGTTAGGCTTTGTGACTGTTGTGTTCCGTTAAATCTAATTTGCCATCTAGAAGTTTATTTGCCAGTTAAGGGGCGGGACAAAATTGTCTCATTGAAAGGGCGGGTTTAGAATGTGGTTGTAGATTTTCATTTGAAGCAAACATTTCTAAGGCGTTACCAAAAACGATATTATCACCTTTGATTGGTGTAGAGACCGGAAGCGCGTTACTGTGCTGAAGTTAGGGCCTTGCCCTCATTCTCATGTCTGTTTTATTCTCACTGAGAATGTGAGTGTGCGGCTTCCACTGAGAGAACGGCGTAATGATAAAAGCCGCATTTGCGGTAGCCTACACACCTCGTACTTCATATCAGTCAAGAAAAAAAGAGAGAGAAAGCGCCTTATAACCCGTCTCCTCCCGCTGTCGCCTTATCCACTTCTCGGAGAAGATTCTGAAGGTGAGCTATTCAGTTACCCTACTCTAATTCAGTCGTAGGTAGTGAAATATATTGAAAGGCGTCGTATCATATTTCTTTGGGATTGGCTAGTTGCTAGCTCCGCTAGGTTGGTCTAAATGCGGGTGGCATAACGCCGAAAATGACACCAAGACAGAGGACAGGGACCCAGCGGCGTTCTGGCTCTGTAGTTAGCAAGCAGGCCTTCAACAATATAAAGACGTCTGGAAGAGCATAAAAGGCAGTGCTTATTTTATTTTTTATTGGCAATAATATTAGCCCGCAGCTAACCTAACAATTTTGGCTTTGTAATTCAGTCAATTGCATCTGGGTTAGTTAGGGTTATTATAAATATTATTTGTTATTAAGCCATTTAGGATGGGCCAATATGATGATAATATAATTGACACATCAATTATTTGACAGTAACTCCGTTGGCTCTCGTGAAGTTTTAATTTACGCGGTCCATTGACTCAAATTGTCCTATAACCCGCAGGATAGTCGCCGATAAATGAAATAATTCACACCTCATGGCCGAGGTGTGGTAATGCCTTTGTCAGCGTTAATGCATATAGACACGACCACTGCAGGTTATAGACTATTAACGTGGACGAACACATATTTTGAGGATAAACTGTGCCCTTACTTAACAGGTTTATAGTGAAGTTGTCCCCAATTTTTAACACTGCCTTCTCAACACGAAAGAAAAGGCGTTCCAAGACCCCTTATCCGCCTACCCTGCCGCGCGCACGCGCGCACGCACGCACTCCCCCCCACACACATTCACACACGCACTAACACACACACATACACACACACCCACACATACGCACACACTACCCAATGACCTCCGCTCTAACTCCGCTGCATTGTCTTTACTATTGTCACGCTGTGTGGTGTTGCTATGGAGAAGAGCAGTCTGTTTGGAGTTTTTTTTGGCATCTCATGTCTCGTGCTGGCGTGGTCGGTCTCTCAGTGCACCGCGAAGCTAGACCCATTCAAATGTCCGTTGTGAAGAGTATTATTATGGTAAATAGGCTAGAGACCTGCTGACAGAAAAGATGATACTATTCCGTAGTAACATTGGAAGACTGCCCCTCCCTTTCTCAATCAGTAAGGAAGGTATTCTCCATTACGGTACATATTCGGTATTGTTCCCTTTCAATAAACCTTTATTGGTCATTTGGTGCAAGAAATAAATTAGGCATGATTTTTGAATGGCCAAGATAGGAAGTGAACTGAGACCTGCTGAACTTAGATATGCTGCTAATGGAGAGGAGTGATTAGGTTATACCCCGAGTCGTGAAGCCTGTAAACCCTGGTGACTGTCTGAGGCAGGATTCTGTGTTGACGATGACTCAAGTCACCGCTGCCACCCTCGGTGACAGGAAGTGTTGTGGAGGGGACTCACCCTGGACACGGTCTGACTGAGGAATGGAGAGAAGCAGGCCTGGGGACATACCTGCCTATGTAGGTAACGATTTAAACGCACTGCAGCCAGGGCAGCAAAATACCTGCCTGCTCTGTGGGGTTGCTTGTGACACTGGAATGCTTCTGCTTTAGGGGAAACCCTTCTCCTGACTGCTCTCTGAAGCATCTACAGGGGCCATGTTGACGCTGAACAAAGGCAACATGACTTTAGGTGACTGATGTAGAAGGCCTCCTCTTTCTGTTATCTTAATGACTTTATTCTTTACTTGGGGCGCTTCTACTGTACTTTTGTTACAGTAATCACACATTATGGCCTGTTGATTGTCTGTAGTAATCACACATTATTGCCTGTTGATTGGCTGTACATTATGGCCTGTAGTAAATATTGATAAAGGATATAAGAGAGCTTCTCTACGAGTCACAACCTACCAGGATGAGCAAGCGGTTGTAAATAATGTGTCAAACTAAGGCCGAGTCATCAAAATCAAAGTACAACCATGACTGCTTCCTACGTGTGGTCCCAGGACAGGGTCGGTGCTGCGCTCTGAGCTGCGGTGTGGGAGGAGAGGTGTGGGAGGAGAGGTGTGGGAGAGGCCGTCACTAAGGCTAGGGCCCCTCGTCCTCCCTCTCTCTCTCTCTCTCTCTCTCTCTCTCTCTCTCTCTCTCTCTCTCTCTCCCCAGCCTTCCCTCCCGTGTCACAGTCTAACTGACTGTCATGTCAGTTTACTGAGTCAGTTGATGCATGTCTCTCTCTCTCTCTCCCTCCCCCTCCTCAGTTCCTCCATCTTTCCTGACCGTCTTCTGGATTGGCTATGTTCCTCAATTAGGCCATCTCTGCTCTCTGGCTGGATCTGCTGTATCTGGGCTGTGTAGCACCACTGCTCTCTTTGTGTGTGTGTGTGTGTGTGTGTCTGTGTGTCTGTGTGTGTGTGTCTGTGTGTGTCTGTGTGTGTGTCTGTGCGTGTTAAAGCAGGATCAAATCACTGTCAGTTTCAGATAGTAGCCTACAGCCCTCTCCCCATCAGTGGCACACCAGTGCTCGCCATCATGTAGCGGAGTGGGGTAGCTGTACTACAGTCTTCTCTTAAACTGAAAATGACACACACACATACTCACAAACACACACGCACACACACACAAACGTGACCACACACACACACACACACAAACGTGACCACACACACAAACGTGACCACACACACACACACAAACGTCACCACACACACACACAAACCTGACAGTTGTTTCTAGAAGATGTGTAACCCTGTCTCCCTCCTCTCCTGTCCCCCACCCTCCCCTCCTCACCCATCTCTCCTCCTCCCTCCAGTGCCAGCAGTACCATGTCCAGGTCATCAGGGGGCGGAGCCAACGATGTCACCCGCTTCCTGTCGTCAGGGGCGGGGCCAGCATCGCCCTCCTCTGCCCCTCCCACCGGCCATGTGTTCTCAGCCTCCAGTCAGGCTGACTGGGCGGCCAAGAGGCTGGTGTGGGTCCCGTCAGAGAAGCACGGCTTCGAGGTGAGGACCTGGGGAGGGGCGGGGCCCTGAAATGTGGGTGTGGCTCTTCCTTTGTCTCTGATTTTGGGAGGGTTGTATGTTGAGCAGGTGAGTGACTGTCAGGTATGTGTGTGTGTGTGTGCGTGTGTGTGTGAATGCCGGGTGTGTCAAGCAGGTGTGTGAAGGAATGACGGGGGACGGAGGGGTGAGGGAGGGGGGGGGGAGCCGGTTTTCAGATGAGCTGTCAAAAACAAAACCATTATAACACAGTGTATTCCATTCCAACTTCTTTTTTATACCAATCGCTTCAAACCATGGCGGTATCATCTTCTGAGCCGTGCTTTAGCTTCTCGTCATGTTCTAGAAGCATCTACTCCAGTGTGCCAGTGTGCCATTGGCTGGACGGTGTTCTGGAGCGCTGCTGCCGTCCTGGCCATTGGCTGGCCGGTGTTCTGGAGCGCTGCTGCCGTCCTGGCCATTGGCTGGACGGTGTTCTGGAGCGCTGCTGCCGTCCTGGCCATTGGCTGGCCGGTGTTCTGGAGCGCTGCTGCCGTCCTGGCCATTGGCTGGCCAGTGTTCTGGAGCGCTGCTGCCGTCCTGTCTGTGCTCGTCCTCTCTGCTGGGCTCCTTCAGATATGGAGCTCTATGAATAGAACAATCCTGTCCTTCAGCTTTCTAATGTTAGAGGCCACAGTTCAGACACTGACATCCTTTCACACCCATGATCTGAGAATGCTGCCCTCACACACACACACACACACACGCACACACACACAGTGGGAGTGTTTAAGTGTGGAGCAGAACAGCGTCCTGTGACCTGGTCACGCTCCCAGTTCAGCACTTCCTGTTTCTCTGTCTCATGTCAGTCTGACCGGAACTGCTCCTTTGACCTTTCATCCTCCTCTCCTTCCTTCCTTCCTCTCCTTCCTTCCTTCCTCTATCATCCTCTCCTCTCTCCCTTTTGGACTTCAGAGTCCATACATAACACGCAATAAATAACTTCCTAATTTTAAATGTCCCCAAGTGAACCCTGGGCTCGGTCCTGAAGTGACTCGTCGCCTTGTGTCCCCTTCCAGTCCTGCGAGCATCCGCTGAGGAGCGTGGAGACGAGGTGGAGGTGGAGCTGACCGACAGCCACACCCGGCTCACCCTCTCCAGGGAGGAGGTGCAGCGGATGAACCCGCCCCGCTTCAGCAAGGTGGAGGACATGGCCGACCTCACCTGCCTCAACGAGGCTTCCGTCCTTCACAACCTCCGAGAGAGATACTACTCTGGGCTCATCTATGTGAGTGGGCACACACACACACACACACATTTACATTTAGTCATTTAGCAGACGCTCTTATCCAGAGCGACTTACAGTAAGTACAGGGACATTCCTCCCCCGAGGCAAGTAGGGTGAAGTGCCGTTGCCCAAGGACACAACGTCATTTCTCACAGTCCGGGAATCGAACCGGCAACCTTCTGATTACTAGCCCGATTCCCTAACCACTCAGCCACCTGACACCTGACTCACACACACACTCACCGTCTCATACCGAGAGGCACTGTGAAGGAGACCCTAACCTAAACACGTGCCCGGTACACCGTGTGTGAGGAGGTCTCCTCTGGTCGCAGCAGTGTAACTGATCGGGGGAAACAGGGGAGGGAAGAGGGCTCACCTTACAGGGTGCTCACGCAGTCCCAGGGAGAGGACGGAGACACTACTCCTGTTTCTCTCATCACGAAAAGGAAGGAAAGGAAATATTAGGAAAGATAAGAACTCTGAAGTGAGATTGTACACATGTATATATACCTAACCCTGGTTAACCGTCTTAATCTGATCTGTCACTGGAGTTAGAGCGGCTGTGACAGAGGGGGCGAGATAGAGTCAGGAATGTGCAGAAGAGAAGATTATGAAAGCAGTCAGTGGAGAAATCAAGGCCTTGAGGTTGCAATGCGTACTGCCATATCTCTGTAACCCTCACACACACCACACACACACACACACACACACACACACACACACACTGGGAGAGGGGAGAGTTCAGGGCTGTGTGTGTGTAAAGGCTCTGACACACTGGGAGTCAGTACGGCTGCTCCTCACGAGTCCACAAACCAAAAACCCTCCACATCATCAGACTGTACCCAAGACACTCTACATCATAAGACTGTACCCAAGACACTCTACATCATAAGACTGTACCCAAGACACTCTACATCATAAGACTGTACCCAAGACACTCTACATCATAAGACTGTACCCAAGACACTCTACATCATCAGACTGTACCCAAGACACTCTACATCATCAGACTGTACCCAAGACGCTCTACATCATAAGACTGTACCCAAGACACTCCACATCATCAGACTGTACCCAGGCCCCCCCGCCCTGCTGTACGGCTGCCTCGGGGATGGTAGTGTACCACTGTAGGTGTGGAACACCTGAGGTTATGCATTATAAGGATATATGTTCATCAGCTGGGTCTCTAGATGGGGCTGGGCCCTGATTAGCCTGCAAAGTCTCTGAGATGAAAGTTCATGTCCTCGTCTTATCTTTGTACTCTAACCTGTGTATATGTGTGTGTGTGCTTCACTTTTGCATGTGTGTGTGTGTGCGTGTGTGTGTGTGTTGTAGACATACTCAGGGCTGTTCTGCGTGGTAGTCAACCCCTATAAGAACCTGCCCATCTACACAGAGTCCATCGTGGAGATGTACCGGGGCAAGAAGCGCCACGAGATGCCCCCCCACATCTACGCCATCTCAGAAGCTGCCTACCGTAGCATGCTGCAAGGTACGCAGCGCTAGCCCTGACCCCTGACCCCTGGCACTAACCCACCCAGCTGCCCTGGTACAGCTCCGCTACATCTCCTCTGACTCGCTGACCACAACACGAGCGCTTTCCAGAGTTGTCGCGGCTCTTTGTAGTGGTGCAGAGTTTTACGTAGCACTGTTATGATCATGCATTTCACTGTAGTGTTAACAAGTCCTTGCCATGGTTAAAGCCAAATATTTCAACCATTCTCAGTTCCCAGACCTCCTCAGACAGTGAATGTGAGAGACAGGCAGGTCTGTCTCAGGGTGATTGAGCAATGCTTCTACCCTGAGGCTTCTACCCTGAGGCCAGACTGGTAGATGACAACATGGCACTGATGGGAATATCTCTCTTACTTTCTCTCTCTCTACCACTCCCTTCCACCCCTCCTCTCTCTCTCTCTCTCTCTCTCTCTCTCTCTCTCTCTCTCCCCCCTCTCTCTATCTCTCTCTCTTTTCCTGTTCCAATCTCTTGTTATCACACACTCAACAAGGTTTGACATGTGTGAGATTGTTTGATCGTTGAACCAGTAGGACTGGTCTGAGGTATGTGTGTGTGTGTGTGTGTGTGTGCGTGTGAACAACTATGGACACACCAAAAATGAAAGACAACCTTCTGGGAAGCCCATTCCTGTGTGTCTGACCTGCCTCTCTGCAACCCAGAGAGCGAGTGAATGACAAGTCTTACGTGATCCAAACAGGCCCATGGTTGTTAAGGCTGTCCAATTCCAAAAGGATTGCATAAAGCAGCATTATTCTGTTGACACTAGCTGAATAGTTGACAAGTTCTGGTACTAAGTATGCAGTGATGCAAGGTTCCTGGTCAGACGTTAAGCTGCCTTCTGGCACATTCTGTACACTGTGAGCAGTATTATTATTTTCATTAAAAACAATTGTTTCCTTTTGCAGACCGGGAAGACCAGTCAATACTCTGCACGTGAGTTACCTGTCTGCCTGTCTGTCTGTCTGTCTGTATGTGTGCCTGTCTGTCTGTGTCTGTGTGTCTGTCTGTGTCTGTCTGCTGACTATCTGTCTGTCTCTTTCCTGCCTGCATTCTGTCTGTGTGCCAACCTGTCTGTCTGTCTGTCTGTCTGGTAACTGTATTTAGAATGAGGCCTCTGGTTTTAGCCTCTACAGACCTACAGCTCCAAACATCTCGACCAGTACGAGTATTTTTACCCTAGTCTCCTTCATATCCTTCCAACAGCAACATCAGTAACACTGTCTACATCCTGCACACCTGCTCTCTGTGTACAGCCCTGGCTTACAATGCACTGCATGGGTCCCGCACTCACTGCTGTTAGAAATGTCTGTACCGACCCATGAAACCCTTTTTATAAGACCCTGTTACTCTTCTCTTTAGGTGTTTTGTGTTTATAGTGTTTCCCATTTGTGTTTATGCATGTGTGCTTGTTTTATAGAGGACCTCCTTTGAGACAAGTTGGGGTTTGTTGGATGTGTGTATTTATCGTGTGTGTGTGTGTGTGTTTCAGAGGCGAGTCAGGAGCAGGAAAGACAGAGAACACTAAGAAGGTCATCCAGTATCTGGCTCATGTCGCCTCGTCACACAAGACTGGAACCCTGGGAAGAACCAAAGACCCCTCCATGCAGGTAGAGAGGGGGGAGGAGAGGGGGAGGGAGGGAAAGAGGAGAGGGGGGAGAGAGGGGGGGGGAGAGAGGGGGGAGGGAGAGAGGGGGGGAGGTAGGGGGGTGTAGTGGGCTGCTCCTCTCCTCCTGCTCTATAACCTCTTTAATAATGCTGCTGCTTCTCTCTCCTCCTACCTGTTCCATCCATCGTCCTCTCTTCCCTCCTCTTCCTCTCTCTTTCCCTCTCTTCCCTCCTCTTTCCCTCTCTTCCCTCCTCTTCCTCTCTCTTCCCTCCTCTTCCTCTCTCTTCCCTCTCTTCCCTCCTCTTCCTCTCTCTTCCCTCTCTTCCCTCCTCTTCCTCTCTCTTCCCTCCTCTTCCTCTCTCTTCCCTCTCTTCCCTCCTCTTCCTCTCTCCACGTCTTTCTTCCCTCTTCTGCTCGCACCCTGTCTTCTCCTCCTTCACTCTCTTTTCTGGGTGTTCAGACGGAAGGCAATATGTCCCTCCCCAGGGGCAGTTCCCTGGTGAACAGGGTAAGTGTGCCTGTGCTGCTCGGACTCTGTCCTGTCCTGTCCTGCTACTGCAAACTAACCTAAACTGCCCTAAACCAGGACTACTGATGCCATGTCACCTTAACCTGTCAAACATCGGACATTAGAATTGAGCTTGTTTGTTTGTGTTCATCGTTTTATTGTTGTCTCATTTGTCTTTTATTGATGTCTTATTTTGTCTTTTTTTTTATCCTTCTCATGTGTGGATTCATCCTTCATCCCCCCCTTCCTCCAACACTTTCTTTTGACAATTTCTCAGAGTGTGCAATATGTGAGTATAAACTACCAGATGATTCTGATCAGGGGGAGCAGTGGTGGGATGATGACAGATGTAGGATGAGAGAGCTGATGGATGATCTCTTGGTCTAAGTGATGGAGAATCATGTGATCTTTGACTTGTCAGTGGATGTCTTGTTGCCAGTAGCATAGCAGAGCTACATCCACCCGTGTGGCCAAAGCCTTGTGAACGATGGCTTGTGAACGATGGCTTGTGAACGATGGCTTGTGAACGATGGCTTGTGAACGATGGCTTGTGAACGATGGCTTGTGAACGATGGCTTGTGAACGATGGCTTGTGAACGATGGCTTGTGAACACCACTTTACCCAGCAAAGCATTTTCACCTACCGTGTGGTCGTGGGCACATTCCAGCTCTACTGGAATTTGTATGCATACTCTGCCCACACATGTTTGTCTAAGCGGGTGCGTTTGAGCATGTGTGTGTGTGTGTGTGCTAATATGTCTGTGTAAAGTGCTTTGTTGTTGTGTGAGTGTGTGCTTTGTTTGTTCCCATTCAAAGCCCTGGCCTCATGCTGTGTGAGTGTGTGTGTGTGTGTGTGTGAGTGTGTGTGTGAGTGTGTGTGTGTGTCAGACTTTAAATGCTGCTTGGCTGGCATTCTTTACCTGCTTGTCTTACCTCCTCCAGTCGCTCTCTCAAACACAAGCCCTGCTACGGCTGCTGCTGGAACCACAGCTGTCCAGCCGGCCCTGGCTCTGGCCCCGGCTCTGACCCTGGCCCCGGCCCTGCCTCTGGCTCTGGCCCCGGCTCTGACCCTGGCCCCGGCCCTGCCTCTGGCTCTGGCCCCGGCTCTGGCCCCGGCCCTTGCTCTGACCCTGGCCCCGGCCCTGGCTCTGGCTCTGGCCCTGGCTCTGGCCCTGGCCCCGGCCCTGTCTCTGGCCCCGGCTCTGACCCTGGCCCCGGCCCTGTCTCTGGCCCCGGCTCTGACCCTGGCCCCGGCCCTGCCTCTCCCTCTGCCTCTGGCTCTGTGGCAGACATGGCCTTGGCTCTGAGAATAAACAGATACATCTCAAATACAACCATCTTTAGCGTTGATTAGGCCAGTGTTTCTCAAATGGGGGTACAGTACTACAGGGGTACGTGAGAGATCAAATGATAATCATAGAAATAAGAGAGAATAAATCATGAAAACATGGGTGTAAATACGTATTTATACAATATAAATACGGAGTTAGGGGGAACTTCGATTCAGAAATCAGGATAAGGGGTTCTGAAGCCAACAGGGTTTGAGAACCTCTGGATCAGGCAGTGATGTCATGTCCCTGCAAGGACACAGAATGTTTAACCGGCATGAACATCTTCCTGTCTCCTGTGTTGACGCAGTTCTGTGTGTGTCCACCAGGGGGAGCTGGAGAGGCAGCTGCTACAGGCCAACCCCATCCTGGAGGCTTTTGGCAACGCCAAGACAGTCAAGAACGACAACTCCTCCAGATTTGTAAGACGAAGCTTCTCTCTCAGATACACCAGCTGGTTTCTCACTTTGTACGAACGTTTACGTTGTTCTGCAGCGTTTGTCTAAACGCTTCTCTTTTCTCAGGGAAAGTTCATCCGCATTAATTTTGACGTGGCAGGATACATAGTGGGAGCCAATATTGAGACCTGTATCCTTTATGTGACGTCACACTCAGGCTGGGGTCCACATCCTCTATGCTGAGACTGAATGATCACCCAGTCACAACACTCACTACCCACACGCTCACTACCCCACACACTCACTACCCCACACGCTCACTACCCCACACACTAACTACCCCACACGCTCACTACCCCACACACTCACTACCCCACACACTCACTACCCCACACACTCACTACCCCACACACTTACTAGGTAGAGGGATTTCCTGGTTCACAGAATCAACATGAGTGAATCAGACACATTTATGACCTCCACCGCCCTGGTGTAGCCATCCTTCACCTCTGACCCCAGACCTTCTGGAGAAGTCCCGCGCCATCCGCCAGGCCAAGGATGAGAGAACCTTCCACATCTTCTACCAGCTCCTGTGCGGCGCCACGGAGGCTACCAGAGGTGAGCAGAGAGAGAGGGAAAGATGGAGGGAGGAGGAAGAGAGAGGGACGGGGGAGTGACTATTAGAGGGGTGTTTAGCCACGCAAGTACTGTGCTGTAAGTCTGCCTGCTGACAAGATAATAATAATGATTACTTTGTCAACAAGGTGGAAGTGTGATTAAACAGCTGGCACCTCCCCTCCTACGTGTTAATGCCTTTCTCTTTTCTTTCTCTCTCCTTCTTCTCCCACTCTCCTGCCTTCCTTCCCTCATCATCTCTCCCTCCCTCCCACCCTCTACATTCCTCCATCTCTCTCTCCCTCCCACTCTTCCCTCCCTCCCTCCGGTAGCGGACCTGCTCCTGGGGAGTGCTGATGAGTATCGTTTCCTGAGCGGAGGCTCCATCCCTGTTCCTGGGCAAAGCGACGCAGACAACTTCACCCAGACCATGGACTCCATGGTCATCATGGGCTTCACCCCCGAGGAGTGCCTGTGTAGAGAGGGCAGGGGTGGAGGGAGAGAGGGAGGGAGGGGTGGAGGGAGAGAGGGAGGGAGGGGTGGAGGGAGAGAGGGAGGGAGGGGTGGGAGGGAGAGGAGAGAGGGGTGGAGGGAGAGAGAGAGAGAGAGAGAGAGAGAGAGGGAGGGGTGGAGAGGAGGGAGGGAGGGGTGGAGAGAGGGAGGGAGCGGGTGGGAGGGAGAGAGGGAGGGAGGGGGTGGTAGGGAGAGAGGGAGGGAGGGGTGGAGAGAGGGAGGGGAGGGGTGGAGGGAGAGAGGGAGAGGAGGGAGGGAGGGGTGGAGGGAGAGGAGAGAGGTGAGAGGGAGAGGGAGAGGGAGAGGGGGAGGGGGGGAGGGGGAGAGAGAGAGAGGGGATGGAAGGAAGAATCTCTGATTGTATCTTTGTATACATACCATAATACATCTGTAAAGCCTGTGTTCTTTTCTTCTGTCTTCCTCTACCTGGCTCTCTGGGATCCAGCCATGTTAAAGGTGATCTCATCGGTGCTCCAGTTTGGAAACATCTCCTTCACCAAGGAGAAGAACCAGGACCAGGCCTCCATGCCTGACGACACCGGGCTGCCCAGAAACTGTCCCACCTGCTGGGCATCAGCGTGCTGGAGTTCTCCAGAGCCATCCTCACGCCCAGGATCAAAGTAGGACGGGAGTACGTGCAGAAGGCCCAGACCAAAGAACAGGTGAGTTTAGGAAACACACACACACACACAAGCATACCTGCACCACACACACACCGAACTACTGCAGATGATTTCTCTCTTTTTGTGCTCACTCTCTCCCTCTTTCTTTCTTTTTTTGTGCTCCCTTTCTTTCTGTCTCTCTCTGTCTCCCTCTCTCTCTCTCTCTCTCCAGGCTGACTTTGCGGTGGAGGCTTTGGCCAAGGCCACGTAACGAGCGTCTGTTCAGGTGGCTGGTCCACAGGATCAACAGAGCTCTGGACCGCAGGCAGAGACAGGGAGCCTCCTTCATAGGCATCCTGGACATCGCTGGCTTTGAGATCTTCCAGGTAGGTCTGGTGTGTGTGTGTGTGTGTGTGTGTGTGTGTCTGACACTGACATGCACAGGGCAGCTTGTAGTATTCAGTGACTAAAGCTCTCCTTTTGAATGCCATAATGGTATCTGACAGGTCAATGATTTCAACCCTCCCCCCCCTCTCTCTCTACCCCCCTCCCCCCCCCCCCCTCCCTCCCTCTATCCTCTACAGCTGAACTCGTTTGAGCAGATGTGCATCAACTACACCAACGAGAAGCTGCAGCAGCTGTTCAACCACACCATGTTCATCCTGGAGCAGGAGGAGTACCAGCGGGAGGGCATTGAGTGGAAACTTCATCGACTTCGGCCTGGACCTGCAACCCTGCATCGACCTCATCGAGAGACCTGTACGCACACACACACACTCTGACACACACACACACTCTGACACACACACACACACTCTGACACACACACACACACTCTGACACACACACACACACAGAGGCTTGAGGGGATTAAATCCTGACATTAGGACCCTAGTTTGATTGGCCCCTCCTCCCTGTCTCTAGGCCCACCCTCCAGGTGTTCTTGCCCTATTGGACGAGGAGTGCTGGTTCCCGCGGGCAACCGATCGCTCGTTCGTGGACAAGCTGAGCGCTGAGCAGGGGACACACCCCAAGTTCTTCAAACCACGACAGCTTCGACAGGAAGCGGACTTTGCCATCATACACTACGCTGGGAAGGTACCTTTCATACCTCTCTCTGTGTCTCTCCTCTCTCTGTGTCTGTCTCTCTCCTCTCTCTGTCTCTCTCCTTTCTCTGTCTGTCTCTCTCTCTGTCTGTCTCTCTCCTCTGTCTGTCTCTCTCCTCTCTCTGTCTGTCTCTCTCCTCTCTCTGTCTGTCTCTCTGTCTCTCTCTCTGTCTGTCTCTCTCTCTCTCTCTCTCTCTCTCTCTCTCTCTGTCTGTCCTGGTATCCACCACAGCTGTATCCTTCAGCTCAGAAACCCTCAGTGTGTCCCTCGCTCCGTCAGGTGGACTACAAGGCAGATGATTGGCTGGTGAAGAACATGGACCCGCTGAACGACAATGTGGCCTCCCTCCTGCACCAGTCCTCTGACCACTTCATCTCTGAGCTCTGGAGAGAGGGTACGACACACACACACTCACACACACACACACATTCACACACACACGCACACACACACACACATTCACACACACACACACACATTCACACACACACATTCACACACACACACACACACACACACACACACACACATTCGCACACACATTCACACACACACACACACACACACACATTCACACACACACACACACACACTCACACACATTCACACGCACACACATTCACACACACACACACACACTCACACACACACATTCACACACATTCACACACACACGCACACACACTAAAGTATCTGGATCCTAAGAAGACTCTAAATGAAGTGATTATATTCTGGATCTTTCCATGTTTGTTTGTTATTTTTTTTCTGGGGTTTTTTCTAACCTTATGTTTATTCTTTTTCAAAATGCATTAACTCCTTAATATCTCTCTCCTCTCCTCTCTCTCTCTCTCTCTCTCTCTCTCTCTTACTGAATACTCTCTTTCTGTGTCTGTCTGTACTCACTGTCTCTACATCTTCCTGTTCCTCTCCTCTTGTCTTCTCCTTCGTTCTCCTCTTTGCTCTCTGCTTCCTTTCACTCTCATTCCCCTCTGTCCTACTCCCTCCTCTCCCTCTCGACCTCCCTCCTCTCCTCCCTCTCGACCTCCCTCCTCTCCTCCCTCTCCTCTCTCCCTCCTCTCCTCCCTCTCGACCTCCCTCCTCTCCTCCTCCCTCTGTCCTCCTCCCTCCCTCCTCTCCTCCGTCCCTCCTCTCCTCCTCCCTCCTCTCCTCCCTCCTCTCCTCCTCCCTCTCTCCGTCCCTCAGACATTCAGACTCTTCCTCGTGTTTACTTCTTTGACTCCTATGCCACCCTGCAGGCTAATGGCTCCGACAGTAGGTGTCTCTCCTCCTCCTCCTCCTCCTCCTCCTCCTCCTCTGTCTGGTTCATCCCTCCATCCTTCCTTCACCCCGTTGTAGTCGAGTGCTTGTACTCCTCACTGCTTGTTGTCTCTGTCGGTTAGTGATCTAGCTGTAGTGTTGTAGTGATGTGACGATTCCTCATTGCCGCCAGCTATGTGTGTGTGTGTGTGTGTGTTGCTGTGGTTTTAGTGTGCAGGTGTGTTGTGGCTTTGAGGTGGATTGTAACCTTAGTGATAGTGAAGCGCGAGTGATTTCCATTCATTGCTTTCTTCATCATACCAAGAGAACTGTCCTGGTTCTCCAGAGCTCTGCACTGTTGCTCACATCATCAACCAAGACGCACTGCATGCTCTCACTAAGGCTGTGTTCAGGGTCCTGAAAGCGTCGCAAACTGTTAGGGGGAAAAAAGATACAGCGAAAGATGTTGCTCAAATCTCTCAAACCAGGACACTGGGACCTTGAACACACAGGTTAGCTCCTCAGGCAGAGCCACCTCAACAAGAGCCGTAGAAACAGAGTTGGACAAACCGCCAACGACTTAGTCAACATCCACGTAGCTAACACAACCCAACCCGTTTGCCAAACTCTGTGCACCTATGACTCTTGTTCCTGTGTCAACCCACCAATCACAACTGCTCTGACTGACCTCCCCCCCCCCCCTCCCTGGCTGTGTTCAGTGGAGAGGATCGTGGGGATGGACCAGGGCTCGACCGGGGGACTGGGGGAGAACGGCGGCTCGGTGTCGTTCGGCGCGGCGGGGCTGAAGACCAAGAAGGGCATGTTCCGCACGGTGGGCCAGCTGTACAAGGAGTCCCTCACCAAGCTCATGGCCACGCTCAGGAACACCAACCCCAACTTCCTACGCTGCATCATCCCCAACCATGAGAAGAAGGTGAGGGGAGGAGGAGAGGAGGAGGGGCGAGGGGAGGAGGAGAGGAGGGGGAGGAGGAGGGGGGAAGGGAGGGGAGGAGGAGAGGAGGGGGGAAGGGAGGGGAGGAGGAGAGGAGGGGTAGGAGGGGGGAAGAGAGGAGAGGAGGGGGAGGAGGGGTGGGGGAGGAGGGGGGAAGGGAGGGGAGGAGGAGAGGAGGGGTGGGGGAGGAGGGGGGAAGGGAGGAGGAGAGGAGGGTAGGAGAGGTGGGGTGGGGGAGGAGGAGGGTAGGAGAGGTGGGGTGGGGGAGGAGGAGAGGAGGGGTGGGGTGAGGAGTGTAAAAGAAAAGATAAGAGGAAAACATGGATGTGGAGACTCAAGAGGGAACGAAAACGGTTTTAGGAATCAAAGGATATGTATTGTTAAAAGTATTATTCATCCTTTTCCCCCTCTCCCCCCTCCCTCCTCCCTCCTCCCTCCCTCCCTCTCTCTCCCCCTCCCTCCCTCCCCCAGGCTGGGAAGCTGTCCCCCCACCTGGTGCTGGACCAGCTGAGGTTGTAACGGGGTTCTGGAGGGGATCAGGATCTGCAGGCAGGGCTTCCCCAACCGTGTCCCCTTCCAGGAGTTCAGACAAAGGTGTGTGTGTGTGTGTTACAGGAGACACTTAACATCCGCATCATAGCCATCTGTCTCTCGCCCCCTGACTGACACACACTCGCCCCCTGACTGACACACACTCTAATGGACACATGCTCTCCTCTCTGGTTGGTTATTTCTTTCCGCTTCCTCTTCTGTGTATCCAGGTATGAGATCCTGACTCCCAACGCCATCCCCCGCACCTTCATGGATGGGAAACAGGCCTCTGAGCTCATGGTGAGTCTGTCTGACACAAGTCGCTAGGTGATTCCTTCCTCCAAGCTTGTGCAGTCTATCACATATCACAAGTCTCCTTTCATCAAACTATACTGCAGCTGTAAGTGTTTCTGTCGGTTTTCTAGTTAGTTTCCCTGTTCAGTAGAGGGTGAGAGTACAGGCTGGAATGTGTGTGAGCTCAGTGTTGTCTCTCTCTCTCCCTCTCTCTCTCTCTGTCTCTCTCTCTCTCTCTCTCTGTGTCTCTCTCTCCTGTTCTCAGATCAGTGCCCTGGAGCTGGATCGGAACCTGTTCCGGGTGGGGCAGAGCAAGGTGTTCTTCAGAGCCGGGGTCCTGGGTCACCTGGAGGAGGAGAGAGACCTGAAGATCACAGACACCATCATACGCTTCCAGAGCGCCTCCCGGGGTTACCTGGCACGCAGGTGTGTGTGTGTGTGTGTGTCTCTACCGAGTCTCTGTGTGTAGGTGCTTGTGTGTGTGTGTATGTGTGTTCACCTGTATGTGTGTGTGTGCAGGGCCTTCCTGAAGAAAACAGCAGCAGCTGAGTGCCATGAGGGTGATGCAGAGGAACTGTGCCGCCTACCTCAAGCTCAGGAACTGGCAGTGGTGGAGGCTGTTCACCAAGGTACACACACACACACACACATCATGTTGTACATCCTGTGTATGGAGAGGAGCCTGTATTGAGCCCTGTGTGACCTCTGACCCCCAGGTGAAGCCCCTGCTGCAGGTGACTCGTCAGGATGAGGAGATACAGGTTAGGGAGGCGGAGCTGACCAAGGCCAAAGACAAGCTGCTCATGGTGGAGCAGGACTTCTCTGAGCTGGACAGGAAGCACGTGCAGGTACGCACTCCTCACTTCCTCTCCCTCCCTTCCTCTGTCTCCGCTCTCTCTCTCTCTCTCTCTCTCTCTCTCTGTCTGTCTCTCTCTCTGTCTCTCTCTCTGTCTCTCTCTCTTTGTTTTGCTGTCTTTTCCTCCCTCCACCATGTCCTCGTTGTCTTACGATCCCCTGTGATTAAAAACATGTAAGCGGTCGCTCTCATCTTCCATCTCTCCTCCATCTCTCCTCCATCTCTCCTCCATCTCTCCTCCATCTCTCCTCATCTCTCCTCCATCTCTCCTCCATCTCTCCTCTCTCAGCTGCTGGAGGAGAAGTCAGTGCTGACGGACCAGCTGCAGGCGGAGGCGGAGCTGTTTGCGGAGGCGGAGGAGATGAGGGCCAGGCTGGCCAGTAGGAAGCAGGAGCTGGAGGAAGTGCTGGGAGAGCTGGAGGGACGATTGGAGGAGGAGGAGGAGAGGGGCGTCCAGCTGACCAATGAGAAGAAGAAGATGCAGCAGCACGTGCAGGTAGCCACAGCCGTCCTGTTCCTCAGAGAGCACGCTCACGACTCCAGGACTGCGTGACGTCTGTGCTGATTTAACCCTCCTCCTCTCCTTCCTCCTCCTCCTGTGTGGCAGGACCTGGAGGAGCAGCTGGAGGAGGAGGAGGGGGCCAGGCAGCGCCTCCTGCTGGAGAAGGTCACCCTGGAGACCAAGGTGAAGAGCCTGGAGACGGACATGCTGACCGCCGTCGAGCAGAGAGACCGACTCAGCAAGGTGAGGAGGCGTACATCACCTCACCCTCCAGGAAGCTGCATCACGCCAGCGTGCTCCTTCTGTTAACCACTCAACCCATCATCTCTCCTCTCTCTTCTTCTCCCTCCTCTCCTCTCCTCTCCCTCTCCCTCCTCTCCTCTCTCCCTCCTCTCTCCCTCCTCTCCTCTCTCCTCTCTCCCTCCTCTCCTCTCTCCCTCCTCTCCTCTCCGCAGGAAAAGAAACATCTGGAAGAGCGGCTCAGCGAGGTGACCGACAACCTGGCCGAGGAAGAGGAGAAGACGAAGAGTTTGAACAAACTGAAGAACAAGCAGGAGGCCATGATCGCTGACCTGGAAGGTAACCTTCTCAACACCACCCCAACACCATCTAAAACCACCCTAACACCACCTCCCCAACACCATCTAACACCTTTTCAACACAACCACCCCAACACCATATCAACACCGCCTCACCTCAAAACCATCTCCACACTCCACCCTGACCTGACCCTGTCTGTCTCTGCGTGGCTCTAACGCCTGCCCGGCTGCCCCCTGCAGAGCGTCTGAAGCGGGAGGAGCAGGGCCGGCTGGAGCAGGAGAAGTGGAGGAGGAGGATGGAGGGGGAGGCCCAGGAGGCCCAGGATCAGCTCTCTGACCTGGGCCTGCTGGCCGCCGAGCTGAGGGGCAGTCTGGCCCAGAAGGAGAAGGAGATCACCACTCTGCAGGGCCGGTGAGACACACACACACACACACACACACACACAAGCAGATAAACAGACTCTCTCACACACACAAGCAGATGTAGATAAACACACACACTCTCTCACATACACACACACAAGCACATGCAGATAGTTGCCAGGTGTACCTTGAAAAATGGATTTTTAATCTCAATGGGACACGCACACAAGCTCAAACCGTCCCTCACACACACACAGCATGATTTTGACAGGAGCACATGGACCGATCCACTAGATAACAACAAGAGTGATGTGTTCATGTGAACATCCTCTCCCTCTCCCTTCCTCCCCGTGTCTCCCCTCCCTCTCCCTTCCTCCCCCGTCTCCCTCTCCCTTCCCCCCCGTGTCTCCCCTTCCCCCCCGTGTCTCCCCCTCCCTCTCGTTCCCCCCCCCTCCCCCCCCCAGGCTGGAGGAGGAGGGGGCGCGGCGTGCGGAGGCCCAGAGGGCGCTGCGGGAGGCCATGTCTCAGGTGTCGGAGCTGAAGGAGGAGGTGGAGAACGAGCGAGGGATGAGGGAGCGGGCGGAGAAACAGAGGCGGGACCTGGGGGAGGAGCTAGAGGCTCTCAGGACGGAGCTGGAGGACACGCTGGACACCACCGCCGCCCAGCAGGAGCTCAGGTGTGTGTGTGTGTTACGTACTCTCACATGACAGGCAGCTCCTGTGTAGCTTCAGAGCCGTACTGAGCTTGTGTGTGTGTGTGTGTCAGATGGCTGAGCGGTTAGGGAATCGGGCTAGTACTCTGAAGGTTGCCGGTTGGAATTCCCGGCCGTGAAAAATGACGTTGTGTCCTCGGGCAAGGCACTTCACCCTATTCGCCTCTGGGGAATGTCCCTGTACTTACTGTAAGTCGCTCTAGATAAGAGCGTCTGCTAAATGACTAAATGTGTGTGTGTGTGTAGATCTCGCAGGGAGGCGGAGCTTGGAGATCTGCAGAGGTGTGTGGAGGAGGAGACGAGACGTCACGAGGTGCAGCTGTCTGATCTCAGGGTCAAACACTGTGCTGCTATAGACAACCTGCAGGAGCAGCTGGACAACAGCAAGAGGGTGAGACACACAACCACACACACACACACACACACACACACACACACTGACACACAGCAACACAACCACACACACACACACACACACTGACACACAGCAACACAACCACACACACACACACACACACACACACACACACACTGACACACAGCAACACAACCACACACACACACACACACACACACACACACAGCAACACAACCACACACACACACACACACACACTGACACACAGCAACACAACCACACACACACACACAGCAACACAACCACACACACACACACACACACACACACACTGACACACAGCAACACACACACACACACACACACACACTGACACACAGCAACACACACACACACACACACACACACTGACACACAGCAACACAACCACACACACACACACACACACTGACACACAGCAACACAACCACACACACACACACACACAGCAACACAACCACACACACACACACACACAGCAACACAACCACACACACACACACACCGCATGCAGTCTCTCTCACACACACACTGACACACAGCAACACAACCACTCACACACACTCACACACATTCAGGGCTCGCACACCTGTGTGTACCCACACAACGCACACATTCAGTGAATACGCTCTCAACACACACACACACACTGTCAGTACACACTCACCCAGGTGTGTACACACACACACACACAGTGGTGTGTTTGCTGAGTGCTGCTGTGTGGCCTCCAGGCACGCCAGTCCCTGGAGAAGGCCAAGACGGTGCTGGAGGAGGAGAGGCTGAACCTGTCGTCCGAGCTCAAGGCCCTGCAGGGAGGCCGCCTGGAGAGCGAGAGGGGCCGCAAGAGGGCCGAGGGCCAGCTGCAGGAGCTGACCGCACGCCTGGCCCAGGCCGACAGGGAGAGGGAGGAGAGGGAGGAGCGCCTGCACAAACTACAGGTGAGGGGAGGGAGGGAGAGAGAGAGAGAGAGAGAGAGAGAGGGAGAGAGGGAGGGGAGGGAGAGGGAGGGAGAGATGGAGGGAGGAGGAGAGAGAGAGGGAGAGAGGGAGGGAGAGGGAGGAGAGGGAGGAGCGCCTGCACAAACTACAGGTGAGGGGAGGGAGAGAGGGAGAGAGAGAGAGGGGGGAGGGGGGAGGAGAGGGAGGAGCGCCTGCACAAACTACAGGTGAGGGGAGGGAGGGAGGGAGAGAGGGAGGGAGAGGGGGGAGAGGGAGGGAGGGAGGGAGAGATGGAGGGAGGGAGAGAGAGAGGGAGAGAGAGAGGGAGAGAGGGAGGGAGAGGGAGGAGAGGGAGGAGCGCCTGCACAAACTACAGGTGAGGGGAGGGAGAGAGGGAGAGGAGAGAGAGAGGGGAGGGAGGGGGAGAGGGAGGAGCGCCTGCACAAACTACAGGTGAGGGGAGGGAGAGAGGGAGAGAGAGAGAGAGAGAGGGGGGAGAGTATGCCTCAGTGAACAGTGTGACTTGAATCAAAAGGGGGGTTTTATAGCGATAATGTGAATGACTCCTTCTCTCCGTCTTGCAGTCTGAGATTGAGTCCATCTCCAGCTCTCTGACCTCCTCTGACTCCAAGTCCCTCCGCCTCGGCAAGGAGGTCAGCACCCTGGAGACCCAGCTGCACGACGCGCAGGTAACACACACTCACTCACACACTCACGCACTCACACGTACACACACACAACCCCCCTCCTCTCCTCATGCCCTCCTCCTCCCCTCCTCCCCTCACCTCAGGAGCTGCTACAGGATGAGACCCGTCAGAAGCTGGCGCTGGGCTCGCGGGTGCGGGCGCTGGAGGAGGAGAGGAACGGCCTGATGGAGCGGGTGGAGGAGGAGGAGGAGAGAGCCAAGGAGCTGACTCGCCAGATCCAGACTCTGACTCAGCAGGTAGAGCCGCTTCAAGCTAGCCCAAGTCGCTAGCTAACTAGCTACCTTGCTAACTAGCAAGACTAGCAAGATAGCTAACTCGCTAACTAACTAGCCTAACATCTCTCCCCGCCTCCAGCTGGCAGAGCTTCGTAAGCAGTCGGAGGAGGTGAGCGCGGCGGTGGAGGCGGGGGAGGAGGCGCGCAGGAAGCTGCAGCGGGAGCTGGATAGCGGCGTGCAGCGGGAGCGGCAGAAGGAGGAGGAGAAGGAGCGTCTGGAGAGGCAGAGGGAGCGTCTGAGGGAGGAGATCGAGGACATGACGCTGGCGCTGCAGAGAGAGAGGCAGAACTGCACCGCTCTGGAGAAGAGGCAGAAGAAGTTCGACCAGGTAGAGTTCAAAAGGTTAAAAAGGTCACAAGGGGGGGGACACTCGAGCTCTGAAACTGTGCCCCCCCCCCTCCCCACAGAGGGGAGGGGGGGGTGTCACAGGACCACGTCGAATCTCCTCCACGGTCTCTCTGCTAAGCGCTTCCATGGTGAGAGATTTGACCTTTGCCCCCTCCACCTCTGCCCCTCAGTGCCTGGCGGAGGAGAAGGCTGTGAGCGCCAGGCTGGCGGAGGAGAGAGACCGGGCCGAGGCAGACAGCCGGGACAAGGAGACCCGCTCCCTCGCCCTGGCACGAGCCCTGCAGGTACAGTAGAGCCTGGAGAGCATGCCTGGTTAGAGGTGTGTTACACAGTACAGGGGGTTCATCAGAGGGGCTGAGTTAATGTCCCTGCTTGTAAGCATCAGTGTTTTGAAACTTTCTTTTCATCCATTGGTTGTCTGTAGGAGGCTCAGGACCAGAGGGAGGAGCTAGAGAGAGCCAATAAGCAGCTACGTCTGGACATGGAGCAGCTGGTCAACCAGCAGGACGACGTGGGGAAGAACGTACGACTGCTTCTGTCTGCCTGCCTGTCTGTCTGTCTCTCTGTCTCTCTGTCTGTTTCTGTCTCTCTGTCTGTTTCTGTCTCTCTGTCTGTCTCTCTCTCTGTCTGTCTCTGTGTCCGTCTCTGTCTCTCTGTCTGCCTGTCTCTCTGTCTGTTTCTGTCTCTCTCTCTGTCTCTCTGTCTGTCTCTCTGTCTCTCTCTCTGTCTCTCTGTCTGTCTCTCTCTCCTCTCTCTGTCTCTGTCTGTCTCTCTGTCTGTCTCTCTGTCTCTCTCTCTGTCTGTCTCTTCCCATCCCTCCCTCTGATATTCTCAGTTCCTCCTTCGCATCGCAGGTGCACGAGTTGGAGCGTTCCCGCCGGGCCCTGGAGACGGAGGCCCAGTCTCTGCGCGTCCAGACCCAGGAGCTGGAGGAGGAGCTGGGGGAGGCCGAGAACTCGAGGCTGAGGCTTGAGGTCACCCTGCAGGCCCTCAGGGCCCAGTTTGAGAGAGAGATCAGCACCAAGGAGGAGAAGGGAGAGGAGAAGAGGCGGGGCCTCAGCAAACAGGTGTGGCAGCAGACAGGAGGATAAACGGCGGCATTTTGATTTTATTTAAAATAAGATCTCACTAGCGTTTAGTGTACAGTTTTCAAGTCATGTAACCCTGTCTCTCTCTCTCACCTTCTCCCCTTCCTCTCGCCCTCTCCTCCCTCTCCCCTTCCTCCCCCTCCCCTTCTCCCCCTCCTCTCCCCCTCCCAGGTGAGAGAGCTGGAGACCCTGCTGGAGGAGGAGAGGAGCCAGCGCTCTCAGGCCATGTCCGTCAAGAAGCAGCTGGAGGCGGAGCTTCAGGAGGCGGAAGCCCATGTGGAGACAGCCAATCGCGGCAGGGAGGAGGGGCTTAGGCAGCTGCGTCGAATTCAGGTAAAGAAAGAAAATCAGGGTTTGTTTAGTTATTAGTTAGCCTACAGTTTGGGGGAAGGATGTCAAGAACACTTGTTTGTTGTCTCAGGCTCAGGTGAAAGAACTTGTCCGGGAGCTGGACGAGACTAAGCTGGCTCGCGACGAAACCGTCGCCCAATCAAAAGACAGCGAGAAGCGTTTGCAGACACTGGAGGCCGAGCTTCTGCAACTCACAGAGGTTTGTGTGTATGTGTGGGTGTGTTTGTTTTGTGTCTGTGGCTGAGTTGCTGTGTTTAGAAGCTGTTTGTATTACACACACAAGAATCTCACAGTTTCTGTGGATGAGGTTGACAAAAAAAAAAAAAGACAAAAAAAAAAAAAAATGATCATAATTGGGTCATGTGTGTGAAAGTTTAGAAAATAATTAGTTTTGAAAGGTTGAAAAAAAAAACATTTGTAATACTCTACTGTAGGCCTCCTCTGTACTCTGCTCTACTATGTTTTAGGCTTCTCTGATCTCTCCTCTCTCCTCTAACTTGAGTGAAAAAGTGTAGTCAGCACTTCAAACAATATATTTTAACATGAGTATCTGTACTTCTACTTGAAGGATGTGTGTTCTTTTGCGATCTCTGCCCTCTGTGTGTAGGAGATGTCTGTGTCTGAGCGCCTACGGAGGCAGGCCCAGCAGGAGAGAGACGAGATGGCCGACGAGATCGTCAACAACTCCGCCGGAAAGTCAGTATTTCCACAACTTGGACTGTGCGACCTCAAGATATATTTGGAAGCATTTCAAATAACGTGCAAATAATCGTTATGGTTCGACCTGTTTGAAAACCAAAAGGCTGACTGATTGGCTATATGCACACGACAGTGATACGTTTAAAGAAAAAAAGGCCAGGTTTAGATTTTCCGGTGAAGTCAGAAACGTGAACGTAACCGACTGTAACCATTAGCTATTGTTCTCTTAACCCTAAACTCAGATAGTATGGTTTTTCAAGACGGATCACAGGTCGGCCTCACTGAGATATCTCCCGTTTCCAGAATGTATTCTTTTAGATCAGAGTGTACATAATGTAGCTAAAAATAGTTAACTAGCTAGAGCTAGCCTAGCTAGTGCTAATGTTACTGCTCAAATGCGTTTGATAGCTAGCTAGTATGATAGCTAGCTTAGCTACCTTTACTGTAGTCTATGCTAGGCGGGTGCTACCAAGTAAAATAGTTCATTTCGAGCCCTGTCTCACCATGTCTGTTATGCGCGCGCGTGTGTGATTTCAGGACTGCCCTGTCTGATGAGAAGAGGAGGCTGGAGGCCCGAATCACCCAGCTGGAGGAGGAGCTGGAGGAGGAGCAGGGGAATGCTGAGCTCATCGCTGAGAGGCACAGGAAGACCACACTGCAGGTACACACACACACCACACATACACCACACCACACATACACACCACACTGCAGGTACACCACACACACACACCACACTGCAGGTACACACACACCACACACACACAACACACTGCAGGCACACACACAACACAGTATCAGGTATCACACCTACACACGCACACACACGCTCAGAAACGCTTGGGTCCGCCCTGCAGGTGGAGACCATGACGGTGCAGCTGCAGGGCGAGCGCACGCTGACCCAGAAGGCCGAGGGGGCCCGGGAGCAGCTGGAGAAGCAGAACAAGGACCTGAAGTCTCGTCTGGGGGAGATGGAGGGAGCTGTGAGGGGCAAGCACAGGCTCAGTGTCGCCGCCCTGGAGGCCAAGATAGACACCATGGAGGAGCAGCTGGAGCAGGAGAGACAGTGAGAGACACGTGTCTACACACACACACACACACACGGCCAGCTTCCACACCTCCTCTCTTCTTCAGTGTCTCTCTGTGTGAGTGTGCCTGAGCTTCCCCCTTCCCCTGCAGGGAGAGAGCCATAGCCAACAAGCTGGTCCGCAAGACGGAGAAGAAGCTGAAAGAGGTGATGATGCAGGCGGACGACGAGAGGAGACATGCAGACCAGTACAGAGAACAGGTACACCCTCCCGCGTCACACGCCTGGCTCTGCCAGCAGGGGGCAGTGCAGAGCACTCAACCACCTCTGAGGTTAGATAAAAGAGACTTTATCCCCAGTACAGACCAGTAAAGAACCAGACAGACCTGTGTGCGTCGGCAACCAGAGATTTGGTGTTGTATGGCTAAACTCTGGAGCACACTAGGGGTCGAGATGAAGTTATCATCCCAAATATGAGAGCTTTTTGCTGTGTGCTCCATCCAGCCTAATTCTAATCCAACTCAGGCATCTGTTTGGGGGCAGGTAGGAGTTATGTTCCTCTCCCAGAATAATCTCTCATTTTTGAGAGAGAAGGAGGGGTTGGGATCCCAAAACCAGAAGTCCTCTAAAATCATTTAATCCTCCTGATCCCTGTTCTGGTTTTAATCCACCCCTCTCTTTCCATCTCCGCCCTGCTCTCTCCTGCCCTCACCCCCATCCACCCCCCCCCCCCCCATCCACCCCCCCTCCCTCCTCCTCCACCCTCCACACCCACACCTCCCATCCCCACCCTCCTCCCGTCAGTTGGACAAGTCCCTGGGTCGTCTGCGGCAGCTTAAGAGACAGCTGGAGGAGGTGGAGGAGGAGAACTCGCGCTCCAACGCCCAGAGGAGGAAGCTGCAGCGGGAGCTGGAGGAGATGACAGACAGCGGCCAGAGCATGACCCGGGAGATCACCGCTCTGCGCAGCCAGCTCAGGTACACCCCGCAGCTGTGTGTGTGTGTGTGTGTGTGTGTATGAGAGAGAGAGAGAGATGGAGAGATTTGAGAGTACCATTCAGAGTGCTGACATGTTCGACAAATCGTGTTTCGATTTCCGTTATCATGTCTGTTTTTTTTGTTTTTTCTGTTGTTATTCCGTCCGTCATCTAACCCTCACACACTGTCCATCTGTCTGTCTGCACACCTCCAATCAGCATCCCCGAATGGAAGCCAGATAAGTAGGTCGCCCTGTGTGTCTCTGTGTGTCTTTAAGGTCACTTTAGAGACTCTCTTCATCTCAATCACGCTGTCTGGAAGAGAGCTGTGTTGAAATCTGGACCACCAGACTAGTGTTTGGCATGATTTAACCCTGGTACTGCATTTTAATGTGTGTGTGATTTATGTGATCAATCAGTCTTAGTTTGGACAGTTAGTTAGTAAACTATGTTTATAGGAATCTAGTTACTAACTGTTGATTTGAAAACCCCTGCTAGAAAGTATTACTCTCCCTGGAAAATAGAGGAAAGAGAGGGTAATATTGACATACGAGATTTTAGATTCTCTCTCACTTCCTTTCCCTCTCTCCATCCTCTCTCTCTCTCTCTCTCTCTCTCTCTGCATCCTGTCCTGCTCCCTCCATCCAGGCGTGCTCCGTTGCCCTTGGCGATGCGTTCAGGACGGCGAGCGTTGGTTGACGACCTCTCGTTAGAGAACTCTGATTCAGAAGACCCCCCTGCCTCCCCGACGCCGTCCTCGGGCCCCCCGGGGACCCCCACGCCCACCTCAGAGAACAGCCTCGGGCCTCCCCCACCCTACACCCTTAACAACACAGAGTGACACACACACACAGACACACACACACACACACTGAAACACACAGACACACACACACACACACACTGAAACACAAATACCCTGCCCTCCTGAAGCCTTAACAGCACTGAACGACAGGTGAAGGAGAGACACACACACACACACAAAAGCAAGATTTCTCTCCTGGAGGAGAGGAGAACCAGGACTGATGAGGCTGGAGATCCGCCTGCCTGACAGTTACGTACACTAGTGTAGGAGCATCTCTGGGGAGACATCAGCTCCCAGAAACCGGTGCAGAAACATCATTTATATCAACATAGCCGTCTGCTAGTCTCATGATGCTGTATCGTGCTTAAATGGCAGACACAAAATGGCTGCCACACCTCATTGCAGCTCGATCAACGTAAAGCCATGTTTAACTCTATGAGGAAGAAGGGGCAGCATTTGTACATTCTACCTGATTCCACATAGGGCTGCCAGAATGGAAAATCATAGTTGCATTGGCTCCGTTTCCCTCAAAGGGTTAAAGACCCTGCGTCTGCATGTGTGAGGTGATATTCTGCTACAGGTACACACCGGTCACACAGCGTTCAGACCGGTGGCAGTGTGTGTGTTTCTGTGAGTCAATCACTCCTTGACTCCGCTACGGTGAGACAAAACGTATCTCTATTTTAATATACTGTACGCTTGAGAGAGAAAATTACCTTGAATTTCAGAATTTTCTCTTGCTCTCTCACTGAATTCGAAACCAAACTTTCCAACCATGTCCTGATCTATGTGTGGAAGTGGTCCGACACAGCAGACACTCCGGAGAGAGACGACCTGCTGGAAACCTCCTTGATGTCGTACGTGCAACCAACCCCAGAGCGTCTTCTCATAGAAACCTAGTGACGACAGGCTCCTAGTCGTCCTTAAGATCAGATCTAGGATCAGGATTACCGGTGTTCTGTTACCATGTCCCTCATAGGGCAGAACGGCTGCCCTGACCAGAGATCAGCGTCAAGAGGGCAGCGTGGTCCTAAGTTCCTCCTGCACATTTATACAGTCAGTCTTATGATTACAATACAATAACTCGTATCCTATTTTCAATATTGCTGGTCATGTGAGTATTCACTCTAGACGGATACGGTTGCTTGGTTACTGCGGAATGCTGCTGATGGTGTGTACCATCGGGCTCCTAGACGGATACGGTTGCTTGGTTACTGCGGAATGCTGCTGATGGTGCGTACCATCAGGCTCCAGCGCTAAGCTCTGCGTCCGGGTCAAGTCTCCAGACAGGAGTCAAGCTTTTCCAACAGTTAGTGTAGATCGTTAGATTAGATACATAGGCAGTAGTGTACTGGGTAGTTTCTTCAATTAAATTCTTAGTATATAGCTTCTTTAACGTATGTACAAGCAGTTGAATTCATGTAATCTAAGCCAACCTAAATACAGAATGAACATAAACACATGAAGTTATTTATTGCTGTTATTATTTCTTTTTATTATTATTGACCGGTGATGTGCAGACATCGTTGAATATTATTGCTACTTGTGCGGTTGGCCCTTATCAGAATCAGCATTTGTTTTTATTGCCATGTAAGTTTAAACAAACTTATGTGGAGGAAGATGAACTATGGTCTTGAAATCTGACCCGTGTCTTGTCCTGTGTCTTGAGAACAGCGTTGAGTTCGACCCAGATGATCGTGGAGACTGGCCTGTTTGTCTGTGTTGCTGCAGGTTTGAAATCTGAGCTGTGTGACCCCAGCGTGGGGTATTTGTGGTTGACTGTACTCTGTCATTGCTGGTGGGTACTGGAATATATTTGCTCCTTTGCTCTGTCACTTGGGCTTGTTTGGTTTGGAATCTGTACTGGGGAAACAAACTCAAATTTAAGTCAGATGATAGTTGTAATTAGCTATGGAGCTAGAAATTACCTTTTTACTCAAAACATTTCTGATCGTGGATTTCTTTAAAAATCCAATTCCTCTGATCGTTCTCAACATATCATACATAATTATCTTTTGTTTTTATCGAACAGACATATTGTACATTGTAATATTGTTTTTTATTGATTAACTATGTAAAATATTTATCAAACAAAGCTTTTGTTTTTAACCAAACGGTGGGCATATGGATGAGAAAAGGGAATTAGTTTAGTAAAATACATGTAGAATAGAATAGATAAGACAGGAGGGCAGGAGAGAAGTTGAGGACATTTGTAAATTTACCTCTGATCTGTTCTTTAAAAGTTTCCGAAAAATACATTCTGGTTCTTTCTCCCCCATCATTCCTCCATTAGATTGTTCAATGACAATTGAGCACAAGTTAGTAAATTTAACTAATGGTGTAGGAACGTTTTTAGATTTGTCTCACAACGAAAAGCTGTGAAGATTGAAATGTTCAAAATATAAACATAGTCATGAGTGAAATGTGGATCACAAACTGATATAAGGAAATGGTTCATTTTGAAGTGTCCTGATGTTAAACACTTATGTTCTCAGAGGGATGTCAGTTTTAAAGGTAATCGATGTGTACTACTGTCCTGTCTGTAAACATGCCATCTCTCTGAGTCTAGAATAGACACTGCCTTACAAACCCTCACCTTGTTGTGGTCCCCAGTTCCCCTGCATCTCTATAGCAGGATTCATGTTTTTGTTCAGAATCCAGTATGTAAAGGTGTTTAGTGTGTCTGATTTGCGACAAGCTTTCCCAGGCACCTGCTTGCCTGTTACAGCTCGACTTTGTAGACACACAAACACAGTTCCCTGTCACATGGATGTGGGGGTTTCTCTGTGGTAGAGAATTTGTCTGCATCAAGACGTTACAGGTTCGAATCCCCCCCTCCTAAATGAACACATTATTATTATTATGAATGCTAGATGAAAATGTTTCTATTGAGCAAAAGTTTAATTGATGATTTAGAAAAGGACTGGTGGTAAAATGCCAAGTTAACAGTCTTAGTAGTCTGTATTCACCTCTCGTTACATAAGAGAAGATGAAATCATTGGTCACCATGTTCTGGGTCATGATATGGATCTCTCCCTCCCTGGTGGGCTCATCAGAACCGAGGGTGAGACGGTCAGAGAGTGAGACAGCCCGAGGGTGAGACAGCCCGAGGGTGAGACGGTCAGAGAGTGAGACAGCCTGGGGGTGAGACAGCCCGGGGGTGAGACAGCTTGAGGGTGAGACGACCCGAGGGTGAGACGACCCGAGGGTGAGACAGCCCGAGGGTGAGACAGCTTGAGGGTGAGACGGCCTGGGGGTGAGACAGCCCGAGGGTGAGACAGCTTGAGGGTGAGACGGCCCGAGAGTGAGACAGCTTGAGGGTGAGACGGCCCGAGGGTGAGACAGCCCGGAGGTGAGACGGTCAGAGAGTGAAACAGCCTGGGGGTGAGACAGCTTGAGGATGAGATGGCCCGGAGGTGAGACAGCTTGAGGGTGAGACGGCTCGAGGGTGAGACAGCCCGAGGGTGAGACAGCTTGAGGGTGACCCTTGTTCACACAACTTTTTTTAAATGATTCCAGACATAACAGAACGACATTGCCTCTGTATCTTTACAGTAGTTCCCAGGTCCAGCACCACAATGAGCTCCTATTTGATTTGCCAATGCTTGATTATCTTAGCAGTAGTAACATTAATCTGGCCAGGGGTTATTTGGGTTGAGAATGGGTTGAATTTGTGTATGACTACTGAACAACGACATATATTTAGTCCTTCGTGACAGATTTTCTTTGTCTTTTATGTGTTTTATTTTCCTGAAGGGAATGTTTGAAGCGATCTGTATGAAGGGGTGGTTTTCTAAGTTCCTGGCTACACTGCACTTTATCCGCCACTAGAGAGAGCTACACAGACAGATCATCAGCTGTCAGTCTTAGTTTAGTCCTCCTTTAATTTGAATCAGATGTCAACTTAAGCAGATGTTAAGAACGTAATCATGTATTTTGTTGCTCTGTTTTCACATATGAACATTAGAAAAGCAGTCATAAAGCCTGTTGTAAAGATGTGGTATTCAGGAGATTTACAAACGGCACAGACAGCAGACTCACAAGGCTGTGAGTGGGTGTTTCGGAGAAGCAAGACTGGTGCTCTTAAAGGTGTTTTTTTTGTGTGTTTCTTTTTGGTTCATGGCTTCTGTGGAACTTGGAACATTTTGGAAATGTGTGGTTTATGAGCCTTTTATGTTTATGATGCTGTAATTATAAAAGACTTCTGATTGGGGTTAATGTTAATATATGTCGTTGGTTTTGATCTCTGTGTGGCTCAATTTGTTTGTACTCTCACAGACACACAACCGCTCACACTCACTTCATCTCAAGAAGATCAACATTTATGCTCACATCGTGGCCATTAATAGACATCATATACATTTATTAGATGTCATTAAACATTTTATGTTTGTTTCTTGGTGTCATTACATAAGGAACACTGTTGACGTCAACAATACCAACATTGTCAAATGTAAACAAAACACCATTCATAAGCAGTTCAGCTGAAGCCCATTTGATCCTAACCCCCAAAGCTTTATACAAGATGTCTCAATATACAGTACGTCCACATGGAGACGTCGATTGAATTTAAACAAAATTTACATTGCTTGACACTGATAGGCTCCCGATAGACCCCCGTCCTCCATGATATCCGTAAACAACCAATCACCCTCTAGGGGCAGGGTCAACACCTGATGAAGGTTCTGTACGGGAGCAGGAAACGACTTTGCAATACCCCCGAAAGGTGTATAATCCTGATGGTCGTCACCTTCAGTCAAAAAACAGGAACTGTTCTGTTGGGAACACGTGCTTCGAAGTATGTGGGGGTCAGGAACGTCACCATGGTAACCTCTGGAGCTGGACAGCTGGTTCGGGGTGTTTTCTAGACAATCTGTCGACCTTGAACATGGCAGCTCTCTGTCTGTGGGCTCCGGCTCCACAGTCAGCATGAGCTGTTCTCTGGAAACGCTGCCGATGAAGCTGTTGGTGGCTGAACCCTGAGACTCAAAGCCCCCGTATCCAGGGCCGTATCCAGGGCCGTATCCAGGGCTGTATCCAGGGCCGTAACCAGGCTCGTACCCACGCTGCCCTGCCTCACAGTCCAGCTGCTCCACATCTGATCTGACCCTCACTTTCTCCACAAAGCTTCCTGGTTGCTCCGGAAAGGTGATGTCATCAATAAGCGCCTTACCAGTCAGGTCCATAGCCTCCACCTGACACCCCAACATGTTTGACAAGGTGACCTGGGTCTCCATGCTGCCTCCAAAGTCCTCGTCACTGAACTCCGACTCCAGCAGGTTCAGCACGTCCAGCCTCTGGTTCTCCGCAGGGTCTGACACGCTGTAACTGGAAGGAGAACATACTGCCAGATCTGTGATCATCTGAATCCCAAAGTCACAGGAGTCTAAGGACAGAGGGGACAGCACTGGGGACAGCGCTGGGGACAGCACTGGGGACAGCAGGAGTTGCGGGTCAGTGGAGGCATCCATGTTGGGAGAAACAGCCCTGGGTTGTGGCAGGTTATTTGAGGCAGAATTGTGTCTACTGGGTTGCATGTCATATTTTTCTCTGACACTTTCGATCCAGCTGCAAAGGCTGTCCTCTAACAGGACCTCAGGGCTTTTATCACTTATGTATCCTGTCTGAAGGAACTCCCCCCATTGCAGAATGTCATCAGTTTTCTCTGGACAGTTCAATGACGTGTACTGACTTTCTTCGTAATTTTATGTCCCTTTTTTACGATCTGGTGGTATGTTCCGTCATCCAGAGTGTCATCAGTGGCAGTGCTGGAGATGGTGTCGGACTGGTCCACCCGAGCTTTCGGGTTGATTTCACAGCCGTCTCCAGATTCGGTCTGTTTCAGTGCGCTGATGTCAGCTTCCTGCGAGCAGAAGGCGAGATCAGCCGCTGCAGGTAGAAGAGCCGACACAGGAAGTCGTCACAAGAAAGACAGAAAGGAGAGATTAGGAATCAAGCCATTTTGTCATTCTGAAATGTATACATTCATGTTAGAGGATTGTGGACAACACCTTCTTTGGAGGTTCCGTGTGGCAGGTCAGAGGTCACTGGAAGTCGTGGTGGGGAGGACGGGGAGATGTGCTCCTCTCTTGATAACAGAGATGAAGAAAGCTGATTGTTGGCTGCTTCTATTTCCGCGAACTTTCTGTTGAAAGAGAACGAGTGCAAAAAGAAAGAAATCTGAAACGTGCTGGTATCGACTTCAACTTTGATTATATTAGATTAGATTCAACTTTATTGTCACTGTGCAGAGTACAGGTACAAAGCGAATGAAATGCAGTTAGCACCAAAAGTGCAAAAGAACAGCATTTATGTAGTCATGCGACCAAACTCTGCCTCTCTCACATTCACGCACCTCTGGATCATGTTGTGGAGGAAACGGCGGTGGTTGACTTGACGTTTAGACGGACGGTTCTTCCTGGGTTTCTGAAGCGTCCTCATCATGTGACCTGCTGCTGATGTCACAAAGGTGAAGAGGTCTCGACCCCAGGGGACACCTCGCTCTATCCCAGGTTCAAAATCTACGGAGCTGGATGGCCGCATAGCTAGAAGGAGACCAAGGTGGGATCTGAGGAGAGGGGTGGAGAGAGAGAGAGGAGAGGGCAGGGGCTGGGATCTGAGGAGAGGGGTGGAGAGAGAGAGAGGAACAGGCAGGGGCTGGGATCTGAGGAGAGGGGTGGAGAGAGAGAGAGGAACAGGCAGGGGCTGGGATCTGAGGAGAGGGGTGGAGAGAGAGAGAGGAACAGGCGTTGAAGCATGAGAGATCTGAGAGGGCTGCGACAACAAAGAACCTGAATTATCAGATCAATCCAGCAGTCTCGGCTCAATCAAAAGACAGTGTGAGTAAGTGACAGAGAAAGCTCGTGTGATGACCAGAAGCTTACAGTGATCCACTAATATATGAAACAATTTAGCATCACAGTCATCAACTGGAGTGCACTGTAAACCTAATAACGCAATAAGCTATTTAAACAATCCCATACAGGATTTAGAGTATGTACGCTTAACAAATGGAGCCAATAAAGGTTAGAGTGAACAAGTCTCTGTTAACTTAAACAAGCATTGTCAGTCTAACAAAGGGACCATTAAATATAATCAATGTTTGCAGTTCAACTAAATTAATCTTTTTTAATCTATAACCATGATGTTCACTCATTTCACAGCACAGCCCATTAAAGGTAGGGAATACCACAATTATCAATAAAAAATCAATTAAAATGACCATCATTTACCTGAACCAGTGTAATGCTGTGTAATGTCATGCTATAAGTAATAAATGTCATACCTGCTTATCTTGAAGCTTGTATCTTTCTCACTCCTCAAAATCTAATAAGGAATCAGACACAGCTTAAGGTACAGACAGACTATACCCAAAGAGGCGGGGTTTTCCTTGTATGTGTGTCTGTGTTTGTGTGTGAGTGTGTGTGTAAATGTGTGTGTATGCACAAGTCCATGTAGTAGCGTAGCTCAGACGTTGCCTTGGCGTTCGGCTCAAGTCCCATTTCTTAAGAAAGGTGCAACATCACAAACTCTGAGAGAGAGGACATAAAGGACGTCACCAGATGAGACAGAATGGAGAGAGGCAATTATCTGAGAAGTCAACCGCTTCAGGAAGTATGTGCGCACGCCTGCATTGTGTGACACACTAAGGGAAGCTTGTTAGGTATTGAGAGACACAAATGCATCAGTTGAGGTTGTTAACAAGCCCTTAATTGATCAACTTAAACTCTGGCCCCAATTATCACATTCTCTGAGCTAAGAGTTATGGTGGTTGCTAGTGGCAAATTGCCCTTTCTGACTCTGTAAAGGCCCTCCAAAGCAGAGAATTTTAATATCTATGGTGGCATGCAGTATGAATAGACTATCCTCATTACAAATATCTGTGTGTGCATGTGTGTGTTTGTGTGCTCCAAACACCAGGCAGAGATAATTGGACAGATTAGCTGAGTTAGATACGATCTTAATTTTTATAATCCTTTCAGATATTTACAAATATTAGCCCTGTGCTTTATCATTGTTAACTAAATGTATTATTGACGTGTAACCAAAGCAGGGAGGTCTGGTTGTAGGAGTGGCAGCTATTTTTAGTCCTGCAACATGTGTCTTTCAGTACACAGCAGTTACTCTACTGCTCAGAAGTAGCTCTCTCAGGGACCATTCTTTTTGACAGAGGGACCACAACTTTGTGGTAAGAACAACAATAATCCTTAAACTGTCACATGTAAATAAGAAATTACATCAGACATTTATTTTAAGTTTTACGTTTTAAGGTATTAGGCCGGTAAAAGAGATAAGTCGATTTGCAAAGAGTTAACACATCTTCATAATACCGACAGAACACCCCAGTCGTTGTTCAAGTCTTTTATTTGTCAGGTACACAGAACAACACAAGGTTAGACTGGGCACTGAAATTCTTAAGACAAGACAACGCAAGCACCTGGCATGACATAACATATAAGTACACGGAACATAATTTACATCTATGCTGAGCTTAAATAAGTGAAACTTCCTAAATATACAGATAGCAATAAATAGTCGACTATACTAACCCTAATACTAAAACTTCCTAAATTACAGATAACAATAAATAGTGTACTATACTAACCCTAAATGCACATAAAACCTGTTCCAACCCTGTAACCTATTCTAACCTAAGTGGAGTACAGTACAATAGTGCAAATTTGCAGATCAGTGACTAAGTCAATGACCATACAGGAGCCTAGTGGCGAGGTACAGTGAGGTACAGTAGTGCAATGTTACTGATAGTGCAACCAGTAGCTGAAAGTGACAGTGTATAAGTGACTAGTGTGCAGTAATCAATGTCCATATCAGTGTCCATTCAGAAGCCTGATGGCCTTTGGGTAGAAACTGTTGTCCAGTCTGCGTGTGCGCGACCGGATGCTGCGGTAACGCCTGCCAGAAGGCAACGGGGTAAAGAGACTGAAGGATGGGTGGGAACAGTCTCTTAGAATCCTGCCGGCTTTCCTTAGGCAACGTGTGTGGTAGGTGTCCTGTAGGGCTGGGAGCTTCCTGCCGATGATGAACTCAGCAGAACGGACCACACTTCGTAGGGCCTTGCGGTCCCTGTCTGTGCAGCTCCCATACCACACTGTAATACAACCAGTCAGAATGCTCTCGATAGTGCATCTGTAAAAGTTAGTGAGGATGACTGAGTCCATACCAAACTTCTTCAGTCACCTCAGGAAGAAGAGGCGCTTACGGGCCGCTTTGACCACCTTGTCCGTGTGAACAGACCAGGTGAGGTCATTGCTGATGTTCACCCCGAGGAACTTGAAGCAGCTGACCTTCTCCACTTCCGATCCATTGATGTGTAGGGGTGCATGCTCATCCTCCTTCCGCCTCCTATAGTCCACAATCATCTCCTTGGTCTTGCTGATGTTAAGAGAGAGGTTATTGTCCTGACACCATGATGTCAGGGTGTCAACCTCCTCTCTGTAGGCTGACTCGTCACTGTCAGAGATGAGGCCCACGATGGTTGTGTCGTCAGCAAACTTAACAAGGAGGTTGGAGCTGTGCGTTGCCACACAGTCGTAAGTGAACAAGGAGAACAGGAGAGGGCTGAGCACACAGCCCTGGGGGGTGCCTGTGTTGGTGATCAGTACGGATGAGGTGCGGTCACCGATTCTCACCACCTGTGGCCTTCCCGTCAGGAAGTGGAAGATCCACTTGCAGAGGGAGGTGCTTAGTCCCAGGTCCACAAGCTTGGAGACCAGTCTGGAGGGGATGATAGTGTTGAATGCAGAGCTGTAGTCAATGAACAGCATCCTCACATATGTATTCCCCTTGTCCAGGTGGGAGAGAGCGGTGTGCATAGACAGAGCGATGGCATCGTCTGTAGACCTGTTGGACCGGTATGCAAACTGCATAGGGTCCAGTGTGGGGGGCAGCGAGGAGCAGATGAATGATTTGACTAGCCGCTCGAAGCACTTCATGATGACAGAGGTCAGTGCTATCGGGCGATAGTCGTTCAGACAGGTGACCTTGGTGTTCTTGGGCACAGGGATAATGGTGGTCCTCTTGAAGCAGGTGGGGAGTACAGACAGGTTAAGGGAGAGGTTGAAGATGTCACTGAAGACCCCTGCCAGCTGGTCAGCGCAGCCCCTGAGGGCCCTACCTGATATGCCGTCTGGGCCAGGTGCCTTGCGAGGGTTGATCTTCTTAAAGCACAGCCTCACCTCGGCTACAGTTAGTGTAGGCACACCACTGGCTTGGCCTTCAGGTAGCTCTACTGCAGGGGGGTCACTGTCCCTCTCAAAGCGAGCGTAGAAGGAGTTCAGCTCGTCTGGCAGTAGGACAGAGGACTGGCAGTAACAAGGCTGTGTTACACAAGGTCGTCGTAACAGCTCCTTATGTCAGATACAGTGCGTCTGCTACGGAACATACTGCCCGTTAACGAGGTTTCTCTCTCCCTTCACAGGACGTTCTCGTGAGTTGTGTCCTTTCCTTCCATCTGTGCTTTTCTCAAATTCCTCCCATGGAGCAGGCTACTGATAGTCCTATCACACCTCTACTCTGACAGAACTTTGATCTTTTGAGAAGGCACCCCCCTGACGTTTGAATTGGAGTTTAACTCCTCCTCTTGTTGTTGTCCTACCCAACCAATCAGATTTGGAGGCTTCTGAGCTGTAAACAGTCAGCGAGTCAAGCTACATTCTGAGGTAAGTTCAAACGTAGCAACGAGTACGTGTAACTTAAAGTGGCATCGTGTTGCTTATCTGAAATGTTTCCAATTCCACCTAAACTATCCGTGACATTTATCATGAGTCATGAGTGTTTGACGGCCATCATCTCTCAATGATTTAGTTGTATGGAAATCAAATCTAACGTTTTTGACTTCCTGTCTAGGAACCATGAGCAGAGTGTGGGCCTTGTTCAAGGCTCATCCGTACATCAGCAACGTGGTCGGATACACGACCCTGTTCACTTCCGCTGACCTCATACAGCAGAGCATGCTGGGAGGGGCATCGAAGAAAGGACACAAAATGGCCTCCGATGGAACCGAAGGAAACCTGTCTGTTGACAGACCAGAGGGGACGCTAGATGCAATCCAATTAAAATCCCCCGATGATTCAGCACAGCTCAGAGAGGCAGAACTTAGTTCATCGTCTGGTACCAAAACTATCCCAGCGTTGGCTGGAATTGACTGGTCCCAGACGGCTCGAGTGGCTGTCGTTGGCTTCTGTTTCCATGCCAACTTCAACTACCATTGGCTGAGGGGGCTGGAGAGGATGTTACCGGGGGGAGGGGCTAAGAAGGTGTCTGGTAAAGTGATACTGGATCAATTGATTGCAGCTCCCGCGACCATAAGTGCTTTTTTCATAGGTATGTTTTTAGAACTTCCTCACTAGTGATGCATGTTCCTGTTTTTTGGAAAAAACATTCCCTGTATTTAAAGTGTGTCTCTATTAGGTCTTAGTGTTCTGGAACAGAAAGACGACCCATTTGAAGACTGGAGGCAGAAGTTTTGGACTTCATACATGGTGTGAGAAATGTAGCACTGTAGAACGAGTTACAACTGTCTGTTACCATATATTTATGTTGGATTGAAGAGCATAAATGTCCCTTCTTCACTGACTCTTTCTCTGTTTGTGTATACATTTGCCAGACTGGGGTTGTCTACTGGTCCGCGATGCAGGTGTGTGAAGACACTATGAATCATCAGAATGACACACATAAACACGCTCTCACACAACACACACGCACACACAATCATTTTATTATGATGAAGGCACTGAGCAGTTGCATGTATTTCTCCCCTCAGGCGGTGAACTTCTCCCTGGTGCCCCCTGTGGCCAGAACAGTGTTTGTGGGCGGCATTACCCTGGTGTGGACGGTGTTCCTCTGTCACTTCAGACAACAGTGAGACAACGGGACGGTTCTCATCACAGTCATGAATTCCATCATTTCCCATATAAATAAACATGATTTATGTGTGTTTTGCTGTCTGAATATTTTATTGTTTTCTTAATGAACGTCTGGTAATCAGGTAAACATATTGTTTTTTATTTCATATTATATTCTGAAATATAACTCCAAATTTTACATCGTTAAATTCTAATTGAGGCAGATACAAGTCATTTTCAAATATCCACTTCTAAAACTACTCCCAAAAAGATCTGGTATAATTACACGCATAATATATATTTTTTCCAACTTCTCAATATTAGCATCACAGAACAAACTGTTTTTTTTATACATTTTAAATCTTTGTCTCAGAAACTCATTACACGGGTAAATATAATTTATCATTTTACAATTAGTTTCTTGATCCTAATGAAATATGAAGAGTGAGGTATCTAGTTTTATACCGGAGCCAAACAACAAGCACACGCTTGTCTGTCGCGTGACAGACAGGAAGTACACGCAAAAGAACCAATGAAATCTCCTTCACCGCGGAGAAAACATTATCGCGAGACCGAAGCACTTCCTTTTCCCTTTTCTCTCTGAGTCCAAGATGGTAGGTACAGCTATTGAATTTTTGTAAACCTACTGGATGAGTTATCCAAGTCCATCCCCAATCGTACAGTTACACCATATAGCAGTTTCTTCCATAATACCTTAAGCAGACTGTAATGAATGAAATCCTGGGGTTATATAGTTAAATATACTTGTTTATGCATATGTTCGATGTATGCTAGCTTCCAGCATCGGGTGTCTTGCGCACCGCTACAAGTGCCGGGCAGTCGCGTGTATGCTTCTAATTTACAGACGAGCTACTCAAAACTCGGGGCACGGATTGTTGTATCCTGTCGTTGTTGCGAGTGTATAGTTACATATGTGTACTAGAAATAATGTATTCTGAAAGTGCAGTGATCAACGCTTCGGTCTAGCTAGGTACTAGCTTGTAGCTAATGAAATGGCCGTCACTGCAAACGTGTGAATTGAACTGGCCCATGCTACAAGTTTCTGTTTACTATAGACAAATGTGAGTGACAATCTTAAGTGTTGGTGGAGTTGGTGATTTAAAGTGAAGTTTTTGTCCGTGCCAGCTAGCCTATCATGCTGTAAAACTATCTAGGCTGTGATTAGTGTGGCCTGTGTAGTCCTACAGGATCTGACACTAGTAAACCAGCGCAGCGTGATTTTTGGTTGTCGGTTGCACAATAGTAGTAATCTTAAGACCTGTATCTATACATGTCATGTCAGTGATGTTAAATTGAGTGTATCAGGTTCGTTTTGGTGTCTGACGTAAACGCTTCTCACCATCACAGGGAGTCGACATCAGACACAACAAGGACCGCAAGGTGCACAGGAAGGAGCCTAAGAGCGAGGACATCTACCTGAGGCTCCTGGTTAAGGTGAGTCTGAAATGGCACCTTATCTAGTATGTATCTAGTCTACATTGTTTTTAGATTTTGGGGGTGAACTGTACCTTCTATGAACTCTATCTTGAACTGCCACAACACTTGGGTATGCCACCTGCACGTGTTAATAAGGACGTGTCCCCCTCAGCTGTACAGGTTCCTGGCCCGTCGCTGCAATGCTCCCTTCAACAAGGTGATCCTCAGAAGACTCTTCATGAGCAGGACCAACAGGCCTCCCATCTCAGTGTCTCGCCTGGTGGGTACTTGAAGCTGCTCGTGGGTCTCTGTGGCTGTGGATCCCTCCACCTTCAGGTCTGAAACTGTCTCCTAGACGCTGTTCATCCGTCGCTTTACGTTCTGTGACTTGTTTTCTCTCCAGATCCGCAAGATGAAGATGCCCGGTCGTGAGAACAGAACCGCCGTCGTCGTGGGAACGATCACCGATGATGTCAGGATTCAGGACATCCCCAAGATGAAGGTAAAATACTTATAGTCCAGTTTATCCGTCATACAGAATAAAATATTATTATAATTGAGGTCTGCTGTGTAGGAAATACGTACTTTCCATGTCACCTCACATCAGGATTAGATCTGGCATTGAAGTTGTAGGGCTTAATTGAGACATTTTGAACTGGTGTGATGAAGTTAAATCTGTATTTGTAAAATTTTGGCAAGCAAGTTGTCATCGTAACAGTGTTAAGATTACAAATCTTAACATTTTAGCTGTAGATAAGGAGGTTTGTTGCAACAGCTATTACAATAGAGGGGAGTGTAAGTATTTGCAATATTCCGAAAAGTAGACCCTACCGTGCACTGTGTACTCAAAGTAATCCACGTTTCCAAGAAAGCTGGGACACTGAATTGTTCTGGATCCAGAATGGGCCTGGATCAGAACTGCCAGGATGCAGATGTGTTGTACTGCACTTGCCCTCACTTGAGTTCCAACATCCGAATCAGTAATCAGACATAGTGGAGTAGTGTGACTCAGGTGACTGACTCAGGTGTGGAGGTGTGTGACTCAGTACTCTGGTCTCGTGTTTCAGGTGTGCGCTCTGAAGGTGACTGACGGGGCTCGTCGCAGGATCCTGAAGGCCGGAGGTCAGGTCATGACCTTTGACCAGCTGGCTCTGGCGGCACCCAAAGGCCAGGGCACCGTCCTGCTTTCAGGTGAGCTTCCTCCAGTCCTGTCTGAACACACCTGCATCCAGTCCTGTCTGAACACACCTGCATCCAGTCCTGTCTGAACACACCTGCAGTTTGTTATGAAGGTTATGGTAAAGACCAGCCGAAAAGGGAGTGAGTCAGGGTGTTTTCTTATATTTATATGGTTTTATCTGTGTGCTACCTGTGTTCTATGTTGTGAGTGGTAAATACTACATGCTAGAACAATACTAAAATTTGGCCTTTAGATGTTTGTCCACATGGTCCATGACGTTTGAGGGTTTAGAAGTTGTTCTTCAACTGTGATCTGGCTGGTCATGTTCTGTGTAGGTAGAATTTGAAACAGTGAATGGGGGCATTTAACTGTGTTTGTTAAGCTATATTGGCGGATTTGAACTCGGGTGGGTAGCATTTGTTAAGCTAATGTTGGCAAAGTTTTCTAAAGACTGACTGCTGTTCTCCACCCTCAGGACCTCGTAAGGGAAGAGAGGTCTACAGGCACTTTGGAAAAGCCCCCGGAACTCCCCACAGCCACACCAAGTGAGTATTAAGCTTCTGACCAATAGGAGCAGGTCCTTTTCATTGTTCTGCTTCTGACCAATAGGAGCAGGTCCTTTTTCATTGTTCTGCAACCATCAAGGGAACTTTTTCTAATGAAATGGATGCCTGTTCTGTATTTAATGGCCTGGGGAATGTGAGTTTCTCCTTGTGGTTCATTAGAAATGAAAGATCCAGTTTGTTCCCCTCCTTGTGTATTCACATGAAGCTATTCATGACTGTTTGTCCTGGCATCTTGCTGAACCTAATTGGCTGTCCTGTGTGCTATTCATGCTGTAACTATTTTTTAATCTTTTTCTTAGACCTTACATCCGCTCCAAGGGCAGGAAGTTCGAGCGTGCCCGTGGGCGCAGAGCCAGTCGTGGATACAAGAACTAAAGTGTCCCTTCTTTTTTGTTTTCTTTGCAATCTGATGCAAATAAAGATTGACGATACAAAATGAATTATTCATGTGTGCTGTGTACTTTTCAATGTAGGACTTGTCTCAGTATGGTTATAAACATATATAATCGCTCTATATAGATGTATATCTATATACCATGTTGGTTGAAGAGAACTACTGGGCACTTAAAAACAATTATGTCCGTTATGAGAGAATAATTAAAAATATTATGGAAAAACATGCTTTAAAACATTTTTCGATCGGAACGGGGGGGGGGGGTGTAAGTGAAAAACTCACCCGGGGCTCCAAATGTGCAAGGACCGCCACTGCCTGTTATTTGTTTTCAGATTCTGTAATCGGAATGTTATGATCGTTCATTACATATACATAAGAAGGGACGAGTTTCCGTAGCGCTGTTAATAGATTGGATATTTTCTTGGTTGGTCCAAAACGATCCCTTATCGACATTGGACTTCGTTCCTGCCACTCAAGCGGCCGTGCCCCCCTCCAACGTCACTCATTCCGTTCTTCAGACTCACTTCCTGGATAACCACATAGCTTTTCATCAGTTCAGAACAGCGACTCCACAACGTCGCAGGGGGAGCCAAAATGAGGTAATATGTAAAGGTTTTCCGTCTTTTGTTGTGTTAGCTAACGTTAAGTAAAGACGACAGCTATCGACAGAACTCCCGTTTGGATGTCGATCATTTGAGCTAGACTAACTTAACCACACGTACCTTGTTTGCTGCTTGTGATTTGCTTGAGCGTTCGTTTCAAGCAGCGCACTGTCATCGGCGGTGAATTGACAATCATCTTCAGTTGTTGTCATCTTTGTAGCTTGCTAGCCTAGCGATGCAGCAGCACTTGGATGACCTGGTAGTTAACGATACAGTATAGCTGTCTTGGAAAAGCGGCAGCTACTTCAGTCTAAACGAATAATAGGCTAGATAGTGCTAGTGGGCTGCCTACACATTGTAACATTTCTAGCGTGGTTATTATCTTTTTGTGACTTGTAACCAGTATCTAGCTAGTGCAATGTTAGCTACACTACTGTATGTAGATAGCTAGCTAACATAGCTACTAGCTAGCTTAAAGTGGTCCTGAAACGCCAAGAAGTTTCGCTACTGTAAGGCTTTGTTACTGCCGGGTACACCTAGCGTTAGTGAGCAAAGTAACTTGGAAACGTTAAACCTGAAATGTTATGGAAATGGGTAGTTTTTCAGTAACAATAACCAAGGCATGGGATTATATTACATTGGTCTGAAATCACTCAGCACATTCATTGTGTTTGACATTTGGCTAACTCGCTGCTGGTGGTGGGTTTGTCTGGTGGGTGTTCCCACCCAACATTTCAAGGACGTAAAGTGTACAGCTAACAATAATCACGGGTTCATTTTAATCAGATCTGGACATCTGTCAAATATAGATTTTGTCTCTGCTATCTTGTAAAAGAGGTCTCATTTGAACTATTCTTATCAAAACACCTGAGTTTTATTGGTCTTCTGGCCACAGGTAGGTTGATATGATTGAGACCTTTTATAAAAAGTCAATTCGCTTCTATTTATTTTTTATTAGTTTGTTCTAAATTGTCTTATATACCCATTCCAGGACCAGAAATCTGTTTTATCTCAGTTCAACATTGCACAAATGGTTAAATAGGCCAGATCATTCAGACCATCTGAATGAAGGCCACCCATTGTTAAAACAAAAGTTCAATCATGTTCTCATTTCACAGCAAAGTCTCTAAATGAGAATGCCTATGTCAGTTTTTAAAGATGATGGCCCAATGTATGATTCTGAGTCACTGTTGGTTTGACCATAATGGCGTGACTAACTTCAGAGAATACTGGATATGGGAGCTTTTGTTTGCGTCACCCAATCATCACCACATCTCCCTTCAATCACGAGTGCTCTGCCCTATTTGCACTTCTCCAAATGGCAAGTGAGCCACTCACCTTTTTAGAACAATACAACTTGTGGGTACTTATAGACAGGCGGTGTCAGACGGCTGAATCCGCAGGATAAACTTTTATTTCAAGTGAAGAGTTTGTTTGATCCGCACAGAATATCAGCTTTGTAATAACAGCTCATTCTGCCAACTTTGATATGTCTGATTGGCAGGTAGGATTGTATTTGGAAGAATGGGTTCATGTTTTATGAACTTAACCAATGCTGATTAACTGGAGGCTGCCGTTTTAAAGCGATTTGTCTCCATGTCTTCTCTCTCCAGGTATCGGCCTACATATCTTTGTGATGGAACACAAAGCGTGATCTTTGAACCCAAGGACTTCACTATGACATAACACAACAATCCTCAACTTTGTGTTTTTGTTTGTGATTTTTTTGTTTGTTTGTTTTGTGTGTATTTGCATACTGCTTTCTGTTTTATTGTCTTGCACATGAATTATATGATTAAGTGGCTTTTTTCATATGGATGAATCGTCCTCATCTCTTTGGCATAGCAACCCCTCAGTCCTGAGTTCTCCAGACCTCTAAAGCAAATGTTTTTTCATGGATGTCTCTGCCAAGTCCAGCAATTTTGACATTGTTTCCGCATTAATACAAATTTAAAGAGCACATATTATGCAATATTCCACAGATTTATTATGTTAAAGCCTCCTTGCAAGAGCAAGGTGTGTTCATGTCTAAATTGCATTGTTTGTATTTAAATGTTTATATACTTTAATTTGCCCCGAGTAGCTGAATACAAAAAGCTGCACATTTATCTACACTATGATTTGTAACTATAATTTAAGCATATCATTTATTTCTATTTTTTATATCAGTACATTTTAAATACGTGTGAGAGATTTGTTTAATTCAAAAAAACAAATGAACTGGAAAAAGTTATTGCTGTACTTGGATATTTAGAAGTGCTGTCCGTCCTTCGTTTGAAGATTGATAATGCTGACTGAATCTGGAAGCGCACTTTTGCACAGATTAAACTGACTTTGTGGACAGATGGGAGTTTTCTACCTCAGAGTGACTTGCTGAGCATGAAGACCGTCATCCATCAGGTCTGCTTGTAAGAGCCTCACAGGAGGACAGGTCTCCACAGTCTTGTCTCTCAGTCAAAGTAATCGTCGACTGAAGCTCTAGAGAGGACGAACGATTCCGAGAAGATATCAGGGATTGGGTCAATAGAACTGACTTTCTCGTGCAATCTGGATTTCCTAAAAGATTCCAAGGACACTTTTTTTTTTTTTTGTAATTTACTGTTTTGTTAAACATTGATCTGTGTCTGTATCACTGTTAACAGGCTCGTTCGGCCCACTGTGCCAGTAGTTGTATGAACTCTAAGTAAGCATGCGGTCCCCAGACCCAGCCACTCCCTCCCCAGCCGAGGCCCTCCTTCATGGCCAGTTCGGGGGCTGGGGGAACAGCAGCAACAGCACCAGCTGCCCTAACAGCCCTGGTGGTCCAGGGGGGCTCTCGCCCTCTCCATCCCCCACGACGGCCTCCGCTTCCAGCTACGCCCTCACCCTTACCCACACCCACATCCACGTCCAGCGCCTGGCCCCTAAGCCGGGCAAGGAGGCCCGCCTCCTGCTCCCCCTGTCAGAGCTGGCAGGGTGCAGCTGCCCCCGTTCCCCAGCGCCCCCCCTCCTGGTGCTGTACTGGTACCCCCCGGGGAGACGGAGGAAAGGGGTGTCGCGGAGGCGTCAGGTGAGGGCGTACCTGGCTGAGAGCAGGGTGGATGCAGAGCGGTGGTCGGCTGCCGTCCAGTGTCTCCTGAGAGGCGTGAGTGTCACCGCAGACACGGGTGAGTCCGTTTGGGATTACGTTCTTTAAAAAGGGATAAAGTCTTTGTTTTGTTTGTCTTACTCCTTTGACGATTCCGGTCGTCACTGTTGGAACTAAATTCAGCATTCAGAAACATTCATATCAAGGTGGCCTATTGACAGTGTTTACAGGGATTTTTGTTGCATTGCACATTAATTTATTCTCTGTGGGACACGTCACCGAAATTGATTTCCCTTGACATCCTTGAATGATCTCAAAACAATATTCTGCTACAGTATTTTGCTACAGGTGTTTTGTTGACATAAAATAAATTGAGGAGATGCCTTGGCAAAATCCATTGTCCATAAAGAGGTTTTATAGATAAAAAAAAGTTTAAAAGTTTGAGAAACATTCATTTAAAATCTCCATAAATGTAAGTAATTATTTTTGTGACTGGAGTCCTAATTGTCATAGTGAGCTTGATGATCTATCTTTACCCGTTTTGTTGCTTTAATATAGATATTTCTGTTGCTTTAACTTATTAATGTTGGGCTGGGCTGTAGAGAATAATCAGGTTCCATTTGCCTGAACATATCCTGTGTGTGTTTGTGCTGTCTGTGGAGTTTAACCCTCTACTGTCTCTTTCCTGCACCCTTATCTGTCCTGCACCACATGGGTCTGTATCATTTGGTGTTAAATGTAGAGAGCACAAGGGTGGGTCCTCCCACAGGACACCATCCACCCCCTCGCACTCCGCCCACCATCCGCCAACCCTCCCTCCCCTGCTGACCTCGCCCTCCGCCTGCTCGCCCAGACAGCCAGCCTCGCCACGCTCAATGTTTACCCACTGTCTGTGTGTCTCGCTGTCATTCACTCTCGCTCGCTCTCCCTCCCTGACTCTCCTCTCTCCGCATCACAAGCTGCCTGTGTCCTTCTCCATATCAGTCTCCTTCCTGTCCCCCTCCTCTCTCTGCCCTCCGTCTCACCCTGCCCTTCCTATCCTCTCCTCTCTCTCTGTCCTCACCAGGACCCCCCCGTCTCCCCCCCGTCTCCCCCTGGTGTGTCTTCTTCCTCCCCCCCGTCTCCTCTCATCGATCCACGTCTCCTCTCTCACCTCCAGAACGTTCTCATTTTAGATTCCCTCCCTCACTTCCTCTGTCTTCATCTCTTTCGCCACTCTTGCCTAATCTTTCATCATCAATCCTCAGTGTCGCCCTCCCACCGTGTCGCGTTGGGTTAGACATTAGGCCAGTTAGAATAGGAGGTGGTTTCGCTGCTTCCTGTTACACATAATGTAGCAGTTGTCCTGTAGTGCTGCTCTGTAGCATAGCTGGGTTCTGACTCCTCTGACATTCTGTAGAAGACAAATCGATTCAGATTCTAGGATTCCTTCTTTGCTTCCTGTTTTTTTTCCTGCTGTGTGTATTTCGTGCAGTTTTTTTGTACAGTTTTATTTAGATCACTTCCTTGTTATTTATCATTCAGCCTTGTAGATTGTGTTATAGAAAACTGTATTTGTGTTGTGATACACTGTAGGCGCACTTGTTGGCCTTGATGTACTGAAAGCAAATTCAGTTGGTCGAGGGTGGGGGACTGTTTATGAACGTCTTTGGAGGAAATGTTTTTTCTTGTTAAAGTTCTGACTCGATCCTCCATCTGCAGAATTCTCCAAAAGCCTGCTCCCGCGTCCTCGCCGGCTGCTGCTATTGGTCAACCCTTTCAGTGGGCGGGGCCAGGCCATGCAGTGGTGTCAGACACACATCCTCCCCATGATCAGAGAGGCCAACATCAGCTACAACCTGATCCAAACAGGTACCACACGCACACACCTGATCCAGACAGGTACCACACACCACACACACACCTGATCCAGACAGGTACCACACACAACACTAACACACCTGATCCGGAGCTAAGCAGTCCAGCCACAGCCTGTCTGTCTCCTGTCTGTCTCCTGACTGTCTCCTGACTGTCTCCTGTCTGTCTCCTGTCTGTCTCCTGACTGTCTCCTGTCTGTCTCCTGTCTGTCTCCTGACTGTCTCCTGTCTGTCTCCTGTCTGTCTCCTGTCTGTCTCCTGTCTGTCTCCTGTCTGTCTCCTGTCTGTCTCCTGACTGTCTCCTGTCTGTCTCCTGTCTGTCTCCTGTCTGTCTCCTGACTGTCTCCTGTCTGTCTCCTGTCTGTCTCCTGTCTGTCTCCTGTCTGTCTCCTGACTGTCTCCTGTCTGTCTCCTGTCTGTCTCCTGTCTGTCTCCTGTCTGTCTCCTGACTGTCTCCTAACTGTCTCCTGACTGTCTCCTGTCTGTCTCCTGTCTGTCTCCTGACTGTCTCCTGACTGTCTCCTGACTGTCTCCTGTCTGTCTCCTGTCTGTCTCCTGTCTGTCTCCTGTCTGTCTCCTGTCTGTCTCCTGACTGTCTCCTGTCTGTCTCCTGTCTGTCTCCTGTCTGTCTCCTGTCTGTCTCCTGACTGTCTCCTAACTGTCTCCTGACTGTCTCCTGTCTGTCTCCTGTCTGTCTCCTGTCTGTCTCCTGTCTGTCTCCTGACTGTCTCCTGACTGTCTCCTGACTGTCTCCTGTCCTCCAGAGCGGAGGAACCACGCCAGGGAGCTCATCAGAGAGCTCTCTCTTCCAGAGTGGGACGGCATCATCATTGTCTCTGGAGACGGACTGCTGCATGAGGTCTGTGTGTGTGGTGGTGGGTGGGTGGGTGTTGGTGTGTATGAGTCTGTACCTCTCTGTGTGTGTGTCTGACGGTGTCTCATGGTGCCTGTGTTGCCCAGGTGATAAACGGTCTCATGGAGCGTCCAGACTGGGAACAAGCAATAAAGACTCCTGTGGGGATTCTGCCCTGTGGCTCTGGAAACGCCCTGGCTGGATCCATCAACCACAACGCTGGGTAAACACACACACACATACACGCACACACACATACACGCACACACACACACAACGCTGGGTAAACAAACACACACACACACACACACACACAAGAAAAACATACATAGACCTGCTCAGCACCAAGCCTGAGTCAAAGGCTGAAGGTAATCTATCTTTAGGTTCCATGGTGTTTGTCTGGGTGAAATCATTTCTCTCCCTCTCGATACATGTCTCAGGGCTGATCTAAATAAACACCTGTGACCCTAGAAGTGGACTTCAGCGTCCAAGTCTGAAGTTGCTTCCCGTTATCAAGCCCAACCTTTAGACTTTAACCTCTTCACTTCCCCTGGGCTCTCTCTTATCCCCGCCTCATAACTCTATCGGCGTTTATGTCGAGTCGTTATCATTGACGGTGCCTTTTCCTTTTTTTTTTTGTCTCCTGCTATCTCTCCCTTTCCCCTGCCATTGTCTCCCCCTGTCCTGGCCTGGGACAGCCTGGCCAGCGGCCGGTTAACAGCGGTGTCTCTGTGTGTGTGTGTGTCTCTGTGTGTGTCTCTGTGTGTGTGTGTCTGGCCCTTAGTTGCCTGTCTGCACAGATCACTCTTTATCTCTGCACCATATTGACCGGGCACGTTTTGCTACAGCCTGTTCCATCTCTCTCTTTCCTCCTCTCTCTCTCTCTCTCTCCCCCCTTCTCTCTCTTTCCTCCTCTCTCTCTGTCTCCCCCCCCCTCTCTCTCTCTCTCCCCCCCTCTCTCCCTCCACAGCTGTGCTGTTTGCGCCCTCTGTGACTCTTCCCATTTCCATATTGGGGCTTACGCAATATGCAATATGCAAATCACAGAGAATACAGCAGAGTGCTGTTTGAGATCCAGAACGTTAACCTGTATCTACCCAGGTGTTACGGGGGGTCTGATGACGTGTTCATCGTCGCCTCTCTCTCCCCTATGACATGTGCCCCCTCTCTCCCCTCTCTCAGCTATGACATGTGCCCTCTCTCTCTCCCTCTCTCAGCTATGACATGTGCCCTCTCTCTCTCCCTCTCTCAGCTATGACATGTGCCCTCTCTCTCTCCCTCTCTCAGCTATGACATGTGCCCTCTCTCTCCCCTCTCTCCCCTATGACATGTGTCCTCTCTCTCTCTCCCTCTCTCAGCTATGACATGTGCCCTCTCTCTCTCCCTCTCTCCCCTATGACATGTGCCCTCTCTCCCTCTCTCAGCTATGACATGTGCCCTCTCTCTCCCCTCTCTCCCCTATGACATGTGCCCTCTCTCTCCCTCTCTCAGCTATGACATGTGCCTTCGAGAGACGCTCCTCCTAAACTGCTGCTTCCTCCTCTGCCGAGGCGACATCCAACCCATGGACTTGGTCTCCGTGACGACGAGCCCCGTCCTCTCCCAGAACGGCCGTCCGTCCCCTCCCAGACGGCTGTTCTCCTTCCTCTCTGTGGCCTGGGGCTTCGTGTCCGACGTGGACATCGAGAGCGAGAGGTGCGTTCGTTTTGCCTCTCTGATCATACTCAGCCCCTCTCTGCTGTGTGGATCAGCGGTCACCAAAACCTGCCTAGTTGTTAAATCAAACCACCGCGCTCCTCTCTTAACACCTCTGTCCTCGTTCCAGGTATCGGGGTTTGGGTTCGGCACGGTTTACCCTGGGCACCCTGGTGCGCCTCGCCTCCCTGCGTTCCTACAAGGGCCGGCTGTCCTACCTGCCACCCTCCGTCATCACCCCCTCCCCGGACGCCACCCCGACGCCACCCCGACGACCGCTGTCCCGCAGCATCACCGAGGGCCTGGACGGCTTCTGCCGCACCCCCATCCACCGCACCTGCTCCGACATGGGCATCAGCGAGCAGAGGAGCCTGCGGAGGGGCGACGGAGAGAGGGAGCGCGAGGCGGAGAGGCAGCAGGAGAGGGAGAGGAGGAGGGAGAGGGCCCGGGGGGGAGGAACCGGCGTGGTGAGGGCGAGCAGTCTAGCGGAGGACCGGGAGAGGGAGAGGGAGGGCGAGGGAGGGATGTACGCAGAGGAGGACAGGTCCGGGACGAGTTCCGAGTCGACCGAAAGGGACGAGTGCTGCATGGGAACAGAGGATGACTCCGAAGGGAATAGGGATGATGAGGGAAGAGGTGGAGGGAGGGTGAAGAGGGATCCAAGCGAGATGGACGAGGAAGGGCCAGGGAAAGACGGAGGAGGCAGGGGGAGCTCAGTGGAGGGGATGGTGGAGGCTAGAGAGCTGGGGGAGAACTACAGGGTGGATGTAGGGAGAGAGGCAGATGAAGAGGTTGAGGGCTGCTTCTCCTACCCAGACAACCTCCAGGAAACCAGGAAGACCCTGAGGAAAAACTCCGCCCCCTCCAGCCAGATAGCCAATGCCCTGTTCAGCCAGCCGATGAGCCAGGAGGCGGACCCACAGTGTGGGATGTCGTACGAGCAAGATGAGCTGGATCTGAACGGGGCGTTCTTCCAGAGAGACCCCTACCCCTTAGACGTGGCCCGTGAGCGAGCTCTCACCATCTCCTCTCCCTTCCGACACTCTCCCTTCTCCTTCAAGCCCAAAACCCTGGACCAGAACCAGAACGCATCTCGACCCAGACCCCTCTCCTTGCTCCATCACCCACACTCCAACTCGCTACCCCCTAAACTCCCCTCGCTCTCTCTCTCCCTGTCCCCCACCCCTCCTTCCTCCCCCTCCTGTGCCTCCCCCCACTCCTCCTCCTACCTTGCCCCCCGTCCCAACACCCCCAACTCCACATCTACCTCCCCCTCTCTCCGTAACCCATCATCATCCTTCACCTTTGACCTAACCGAGCCGGCAGGAGCCCTTAAGAACCGTCCCCCTGTCCTCCTCCCCTTCAACCCCCCTAGAGATGACCTCCTGCCCCCCCTAGACCAGCCCCTCCCTACCCGAGACTGGGTCACCATCGAGGGGGACTTTGTCCTCGTCCTGGCCATCTACCAGACCCATCTGGGGGCCGACCTCCACGCGGCCCCCCAGGCTAGCTTCGATGACGGTCTGATCCACCTGACGTTTGTGCGGGCGGGCATCTCCAGAGCCACCCTGCTCAGGCTGTTCTTCGCCATGGAGAGAGGCTCCCACCTGTCTCTGAGCTCTCCCTACGTGAGCCACGTCCCAGCCAGGGCCTTCAGGCTGCAGCCCCTGTCCTCCAGGGGGACGCTCACCGTGGATGGGGAGCTGGTTCCCTACGGACCCCTACAAGCGCAGGTCAGTAGTGTAGAGGAACCAGGGCCTGTCCTGGGCGCGTTATCAGGATTCCTAATCACCTTCTTATGGACACAAAGGCCATAGGTTATTTGCCTGCTGATAAAGAGGAGAGAAGAACAAATGAGTGTGAGATTAGATGTGAGTGAAAGGTGCTACAGGCTGCACTATCACAGGGTGAAGGCGATAAAAGCAGTATGCGATATGAGGGTGAACTGGATGGGCCAAACTGTGGTTTCAGTGGGTGTTACGTAATGGAGGGGGGGAGGGGGGGGGGAAGCTCTGGTTTTGTGCTATTGTGTGCACTCTGGCAAAGGGCAGATTAAAAGATTGCATTCTTTCTAATCTAAATCCTTATTCTTTCTCAACTATTAATTCAAAGTTTTGCCGTAGATGAGTGTTTTTTTTCTTTCGCGTTCGTACTCTGTTCCACATCTATGTTGTCAACGGAATTATAGTAATCACTTCATGTAGCTGCGCATGGTTCATTAATTTCTTTTTGTTTGTGTCTCTCTGACCTCCTCAGGTCCATCCCTCTATGGCCCGGCTCATCGTCGGGGACTCTGGGGTGAAGATTACCAAATTCTGAGCTGCCATTGGTCGTGCTGATCAGCCAATACGGCGCTCTCTCTCTCCAGAATGACGTCATCTCTAAATCCATCTACGTTCAGATGGAAAGAGTGAAAAAAATCGGGAGACTCGTAGCTGGAATTGCAGAAGCTGTTTTTCCTGGGCTTTAGTGAAAGGGATCACCTGTCAAGCTGCTTGTCGCGCAGGGCGCGCGTCGGACAGATTAATGGAGAATTTAAAAACTGATGCAAATCGCAACTCATTGCACAGCTGTTGGATTACTCAGTTTACCCTGAGAGGCGTGAAAACAGCAACGGAATTATCAAACGGAAAATCTAAAACACAGGACCGCGTCGTCTGGGACGGTGTTTCTGCTGACGGTGTTTCTGCTGACGGTGTTTATGCTGACGGTGTACGAGTGAGAAGTAGATGTTCTAGGACGCCCGACCTGACCTTGCCTTATACAGTGAAGACACGGAGCTGAAATGTTCTAGAAAACTTTCAGACAGCTACCTTTGTTCAAATGAGGTAGAATGCCCTCCCCCACCACCACCACCCCCACCTCCTTCAATTAACAAACCTCCATCCCTGGAATGCCTTATCCAGCATTGGACTTAAAGTGCAACTGTTTGTGACTTTGCCCTTTCTTATGTAAAAACCTGAATCTCTTACTCAGCATATCTCCGTCCACGGATTATAATAGGGACAGTGGAGCTTCACACACCTAGGGGCAATAGGGGCAGTCTGCTGTAGGAAACACCAAGCTTCACACACCTAGGGGCAATAGGGGCAGTCTGCTGTAGGGAACACCAAGCTTCACACACCTAGGGGCAATAGGGGCAGTCTGCTGTAGGAAACACCAAGCTTCACACACCTAGGGGCAATAGGGGCAGTCTGCTGTAGGAAACACCAAGCTTCACACACCTAGGGGCAATAGGGGCAGTCTGCTGTAGGGAACACCAAGCTTCACACACCTAGGGGCAGGTCTATGATGTTAGTCAGTACTTGTGTGTGTGTATATATTAAATTCAATCTGGCAGAGGATGTTAATCTATAGCAAACGTCACAGACTACTACAGACTACTATATAGACATGCCAGTTATGTTCAAAACTACGAAAAACACGGGTATACCAGTGATTGGAACAATGGGACTGTTGAACAGTGACCATCGTGGCATAAATAGCATTTGCCTGTATTTTTTATTTTCTTTGTGAAAGAATGCATGAGGACAATGACGCTCGCAAAAAGTGCTGTAACACAGTAAACACAAAATTGTCTGAGCAAAGCAAGTTTTGCAGTCAGTGGATATGATGTTTGAACGTTTCTACGTCTTCTGACTTCACATACGTACTACTTTATGCTGGTTTCTTCTTTTCTAAAAGGTCACTTCCACACAAGTAAACTGCCTTGAAAATATAATCAGTACTTTTTACCTTACCTTGATTGTAACAAATTCGGGAAAACATGTTTTAATGGGTATATTTGTGGATCAAATGGGGTAATGTTCTGTTGCAGAGCAAAATATCAGAACAAGCTGTGTTTGGGATTGGGTTTAAGTCTGAACGTAAACACTAAAAAGAAACAGATTAGGTAATTTTACAAGCAAACATGAACTTTCCACATGCTTTAGATATAATCATAAATAGACCACTTTAACATGGATCGGTGATAACCTTTAAGTTGTGTGCAATGTTGTGTCTCCCGACACAAATGAATTGGCTGTCCAAATTGGAATTGTGCTAAATTGTGTTCCTACCTACCTATATATTTACGGTCCAAAGATTTTAAATTGTATTCAGAAATTGAATCATAATTAGCATATATCAATCAGTTCTTCCCTGTTGTCCTTTCAGTACCTGTGACACAGTGGTATGGATTTGCCGTATCTTATAAAGACGAGATCTTCAACCTGCTGATTTTATCTTAGTAACACCCAAGTTACACTATCCATCAGGGGCCATAGATGGTAGAATTTACAAGCAGCCTTTAACATAGCAGGCTAACGGATTTAGGAATATACTGCAGAATATGTCAACGTCCTATGGGGCAAAAGAATGACGAGCGATGGTTAAACTAGGGAATTATGATTCTGGACTGGAATCAATTCAATATTAAATGTTACAAAAAATTATTTTATTAAATTACTCTCTATTTTAAGAGTATGTATGACAATTGAAACCTGGTGGGCTGCTTGTTGTCTATGGCCAGAGTTTGGACCACAATGTTTTTGAGAAATTTGAAATGACAATGTTGTGGTTTCACCCCTTAATCGATCATGCCAGTTGGAAGCTTTGTCTACTTTATTCTGCCTGGAATAGAAATTGTATTACTAAAATTGACATATATAATATACATATAAATATATATAATGTACAGTTCATAGTTATATTTGTTTTCCAATGTTTTGTTTCCTCTTTTAAAAGAATAAATTTTACTTGGAAGGTTTTACTTTTATTTTGTACTTTTTTTAAGAAGCTACATATCGACATTTAGAGGGGGGAAACAACAGCTTTTTATCAACAACATTCTTCACATACTTCTCTGACAGAAACTATTGTTTAAAAAGTAACAGTACATGAAGTCTGACCTTAGCATTGTCTCCTGTTTTTAATCAGGCCCAGACCAGTACAATGATAAACAAGGAAGCTGATGTCTCAAAAACCTGTTACATGTTGCTCTCTGTAAGTAATCTAGCCAAAGCCATTGTATCTTGCTATTGCTCCCCTCTTCACAAATGCCATTCCTTCTTCCTCTCTCCTCTTTGAAACCAACTAGCCCCTTCCTTTCAATATCACCCCCTTCCTTCTCCCTGACTTTCATACACCTCCTTCTTGGAATCCAGTTTCTCAGAATACACCTCAGAGATCATAAGTCACTTACCGCTCGGTTAAATTCTGATCTCTATACAAACACCTTCTGAACTTGCTGTTTTGTTTCAACGTTTTTTTACCATATGAATCACGCATGGGGTTATGTTTTCTGATCGGCACAACTCGAGACAACTATCAACTCGGCATAAATCTTCCCTCAATATGCCATTAATTGTATATAGTGGGACAAGTTATCCCTTACTTCTCAGTGTGAGAAATGGTCGAAATGCGTGTGAAATACAAGGTTTTGAGCGAGAGTGTGTGAAATGCGTGAGACTTGAGATCCCCTGCTTCTAATGTCTCAAATGACTATGCAGTGCCGAGTAAACAGCATTGATTGTGAGAGACACGCCCAACTATTCCGAGGAGGTTTTTTGCACGAGTATCTTGAAAGCTGCGTCACTTCCTGTACTACCACCCCCTTTGTCTGTGCCTCAGGTTTCTGAAAGCAGGCTGTTTATTTATTTATTTCCTTTTAATTTTGAGGATATATTTCCATATATATCCATTATATTTTCGGTTATTGAATGACAGTCGACTCTGAAATATTTATGCCTAAAAGCAAAGCGCCAAAAATGGATGACCTGGACTACAGTAAGTATTTCTAGCTAGCTAGCTAATGTTAGCTAGCTGGCTCGTTGTTGGACACTAATGATGTCGTCTGTGTAGCTAGATGTATGTTGTTACCTGGCCAGGGCTAGCTCTGTCTAGCCTGTACTAGTAAGCTATCATGCTAGTTGTCCGTTATGGCAATAACATCCTTCCAAGCTACCGCTACCTTACCTGCCGTCGTTAGATCACCAAGGACCACATAGTTAGCTCTAGCTAGATACTTCGCCGTAAATGCAATCTGCCAACACGCATTCAGAACGGCGCTGGGAAAAGCTTGAGCTCGCTAGCTAGTTGCTCACGACTTAGCGGCTAGCTACTCAATCCATTGTTTACTAATTCTAGCTAACTAACTAGCTAGTACTGTCTACTAACCATCAAATAGTACTAACTGCTAGTTAGCAAATGGCTATCGAATATTGTATTTGTCCTAGTCTACAGTTAACCCAGTTACCCAGCTATGTATTATTATATTTATGTCGGCTGATAGAGACCCAGCTCATGATTGTTTTTATAAAGCTAACTAACCTCCCAGCTCCTGACCACCATACATTTGTAGTAGTACTAATTTATTAAAATCATTGCAGCACTAAGCAGGGTTTTAGTTTTTTAGAAGTGTGTCTGTCTTTTTGGTAAATTATACATGTCAACCCGGTTCCGGGGGGCCCGGTGTTGTGTGACAAGCGGAACACTTACCTGGAAATATGATTTGCAACCTGAACCGTTAAGCATTTGTGTAGCCTTTATTCTGTATGTCTACAATTCTGTTATGAATATAGCATTTGCATAGTCCGTCTGTACATCAACGCTGAACCACACCATACACCAACATCCTCCTTCCTCCAGTACAGTGATCTCAGAGCTCCTAGCTGTCTTAGAATGTCAACTGTTCTCGGAATGTTTTCAGAGTGCCCTGAAGCTTAAGATCGTTCTGGTTGATGGATTTGAAACTTGTTTATCCTCTCCTCCAGCTATCTTTTATCTTATGGTTTCATGGGCACACATGGGGTAGGGCCTGTTAGACCAGTTTTCAGAAGTGCCACCACTAAACTTTGTCAGTGAACATGCTGCATGCTCCAGTGAATATGCAAAGCAACAACACCTCACACACCCACTGACTGGCCACTTTAGTTCAGGTTGAGCACACATGCAAGATGCATGTATTAGGTACAGACCAGCGAATCGAGCCTGGAACTGGATCTGAGCCAGTTTGCCATTTAGGAGTTATAATTGGTACTTCGATGGCTTTTGTCTCTGTTCTAAATTTAGCAACATGAATATCCAGAACAATCTTTCAAACGCACAAAGCTCCTCTTCTCTCTACTTTTTTTCCCCCCTCTGCACATTTTTTTGTTCTCTTGAACATATTCAGAATCCATGCATCCCAATTACTCACGTCAGCCCGTACCCCCCCCCCCTCCTCATGCCAGCCTAGCCCGTACCCCCCCCCCCCCCTCCTCATGCCAGCCTAGCCCGTACCCCCCCCCCCCCCCTCCTCATGCCAGCCTAGCCCGTACCCCCCCCCCCTCCTCCTCATGCCAGCCTAGCCCGTACCTCCCTTCCTCTTCCTCTCTCCATCATATTTAATTGGGACTGTCCTGCATCAGACCACCCCAACGTGCTGCAGGGAAACCTCCCCTAATGGGGTCTGTCTAGCAGCGTTACCGATGAGCCTGTCTTTCCCCCCTGCAGTCCCAGTAGACCTGAGCCCAGAGGAGCGCTGCGAGCTGGAAGACATCCGTCGCAGGAAGGGAGCCCTGCTGCAGGAGATCCAGAGGCTTCGGGATGAGCTGCGAGAGGCCCTCCTGGAGGTGGAGGGGCTGGAGACCAGCACCGAGGGCAGGTGAGTCAGACTGCGCTAGTGTACTTGTCACAATGCCATCATTTTGGTATCATGTATATCGTGTATTCTTTTTATTGTTTATTTTTTGTAGTTTTTGGATTATTATTTTGTACAAGCGACTGCATGTAGAGATAGATGGAGGAATCTTCATACGTTCACATTTAGTACCTCAGAATGGTACCAGTACCGTGCAAAACACTAACAAACACGCAAACAAACGGTTCCTGTGGTACGTTTATTGGTATTGTTTTATTGCTACTAACTGCATTGTTGACGGGCATGTGTGGTGACTGTCCCCTCGTCTTGTTTTCCTAGTAAAACCCTGCAGAAGAGTCGGCATGTGGCCATGGGCAGGAAGAAGTTCAACATGGATCCTAAGAAGGTAGGAAGCTGAGTCAGAAGCACAAGCCTTCTTTATTTGTGTGTGCGCAGATGTGTGTGCGTGTTCAGGGCAGAGGTGTTTGAGCGTGTGTGTGTTCAGGGCATTGTGTGTGTGTGTGTTCAGGGCAGATGTTTGAGCGCGTGTGTGTGTGTGTTCAGGGCATTGTGTGTGTGTGTGTTCAGGGCAGAGGTGTTTGAGCGTGTGTGTGTTCAGGGCATTGTGTGTGTGTGTGTTCAGGGCAGATGTTTGAGCGTGTGTGTGTGTGTGTTCAGGGCATTGTGTGTGTGTGTGTGTTCAGGGCAGATGTGTTTGAGCGTGTGTGTTCAGGGCATTGTTTGAGCGTGTGTGTGTTCAGGGCAGATGTGTTTGAGCGTGTGTGTGTGTTCAGGGCAGATGTGTTTGAGCGTGTGTGTGTGTTCAGGGCAGATGTGTTTGAGCGTGTGTGTTCAGGGCATTGTTTGAGCGTGTGTGTGTGTGTGTGTGTGTTCAGGGCATTGTTTGAGCGTGTGTGTGTGTGTTCAGGGCATTGTGTTCCTGGTGGACAACGAGCTACTTCGACACACTCAGGAGGACATATCCCAGTTCCTCTACAAAGGAGAAGGCCTCAACAAGACGGCCATTGGAGATTACCTAGGAGAGAGGTACTTGTTCCATTTCTCTTCCTCTCTCTTTATACTCTCCCCCCCCCCTTCCCCCCCTCGTCTCACTCTGCTTCTCTCCACCTCTCCTCCTCTTCCTCTCTAGGGATGACTTCAACCTCAAGGTTTTGCAGGCGTTTGTGGACCTCCACGAGTTCACCGACCTCAACTTGGTCCAAGCCCTCAGGTAAGCTGAAGCCTTCGATGCAGATGTTGCCCTCGGTCCACACTACTTCAGCTCTGTGTTCACAAGCATGTACTAACTCCCTATCCCCCTCCTATACCTCCCTATCCCTCCCTCCTATCCCTCCCTCCCTCCTATCCTTCCCTCCCTCCCTATCCCTCCCTATCCCTCCCTCCTATCCCTCCCTCCTATCCCTCCCTATCCCCCTCCCTCCCTATCCCTCCCTATCCCTCCCTCCTATCCCTCCCTATCCCCCTCCCTCCCTATCCCTCCTCCCTATCCCTCCCTCCTATCCCTCCCTCCCTATCCCTCCCTCCTATCCCTCCCTCCTATCCCTCCCTATCCCTCCCTCCTATCCCTCCCTATCCCCCTCCCTCCCTATCCCTCCCTCCCTATCCCTCCCTCCTATCCCTCCCTCCCTCCTACCCCTCCCTCCCTCCTATCCCCCTCCCTCCTCTCCCCTCCCATCCCTCCCTATCCCTCCCTCCCTCCCTCCCTCTGCAGGCAGTTCCTGTGGAGTTTCCGTCTGCCTGGAGAAGCTCAGAAGATTGACCGCATGATGGAGGCCTTCGCCCAGCGCTACTGCCACTGCAACCCCGGGGTGTTCCAGAGCACCGGTACACACAGGCACACTGCACTACACACACACACCACACACACACACACACACACACACCACACACACACACACACAGAAACACAACCCCGGGGTGTTCCAGAGCACCGGTACACACAGGCACACTGCACACACACACACACACACACACACACACACACACACACTCCACACACACACACACACACACACACATTGAAACACAGCAGGTGTGACTGTGTGTGTGGCCTGTTCCTGCAGACACCTGCTATGTGTTGTCGTTCGCCATCATCATGCTGAACACCAGCCTGCACAACCCCAACGTGAGGGACAAGCCTGCGGTGGACCGCTTCATCTCCATGAACAGAGGCATCAACGAGGGGGGAGACCTGCCCGAGGACCTGCTAAGGGTCAGTGTGTGTGTGTGTGTGTGTGTTTCTGAGAGTGTGTGTGTTTGTGTGTGTGTGCATGTTACCATCTGCAAAATGATTACTGTAAAAAAAAACTTTTGCTTTCCTCTTCGTCTGTATGTGGTTGCTGTCTCTTCCCCAGAACCTGTATGACAGCATCAAGAACGAGCCCTTCAAGATCCCCGAGGACGACGGCAATGACCTCACTCACACCTTCTTCAACCCCGACAGAGAGGGCTGGCTGCTCAAACTGGGTACGGCGGCAGTGGCGGCACCTGGTGGTGGGCTGGGGGTACTGCTGCTCACCTCAGCCCACCAGCCTGCTTCCACCCAACACTAATACTGACTGAAAATGTTTGATGTTAAGGTTGTAGAAAGGTGTATCTTCTCAATTTAAGAAACATCAAGGCTTTTTCCTGTAATCATAATGATAAATCCGAAGCATACGGCTGTATGTTCACCTCTGTGCTGTGTCCTCTTCTACACCTGCGGGGCGAGCCTGCTCTCCTGCTCTCCTTCTCTCTCGGAGGTTTACAGTAAGCAGCGTCACACACTGGCGTCAGGCTGCCCAGGGCCTCTGACAAGGAGAAATGCTGCAGATCCTCCTTGCTTTCCTCCCTCGGGCCTTGCCAGTGTGTCGTGGTGCTCGGACAGACGGGACTCAGACGTGTTGGTCTGCCACCCCCTTGTGGCGGCTCTCTGTCCTGCGCCACAGCACTCTGACCTGTTCACCTTCTCTTGCATGGCAGGGTCTGGGATCTGTGTGTCACTAATATCTTCTCCTTCCCCCTCTCTCTCTGTGTCTCTCTCTGTGTCTCTCTCCCTCTCTCTCCGTGTCTCTCTCTGTGTCTCTCTCCCTCCCTCTCTGTGTCTCTCCCTCTCTCTCTCTCTCTCTCTCTCCCTCTCTCTGTGTCTCTCTCTCTCTCCCTCTCTCTCCGTGTCTCTCTCTGTGTCTCTCTCCCTCTCTCTCTGTGTCTCTCCCTCTCTCTCTCTCTCTCTCCCTCTCTCTGTGTGCCTCTCTCTCTGTCTCTCTCTGTCTCTCTCTCTGTGTCTCTCTCTCTTCTTTCCTACCCGTTCCCTCCCTCCTCTCTCCTCCTCCGGTTCCCCCGGGTCCTCGTTGTCTCTGCTTCCTCCCTGCGATTTCCACTCTGCTGCTGCCTGCTTGTTTCTCAGGAGGTATGTATGTATGTGTGTTTGTATGGTATGTGTGTGTGTGTGTATGTATGTGTGTATGTGTGTGTATGTATGTGTGTGTGTGTGTGTGTCAGAGAGACACCCGTAGGACTGTATACGACCCAGCATGTTCCCCGCTCCTCTCTCTTCAGTCATCTTCCTGCTTAGCTGATCCTCGCTCGTCCCTGACGCGGGTGTTCTTGTGTTGATGTTTGTTGACGACAGGAGGCCGCGTCAAGACCTGGAAGCGAAGGTGGTTCATCCTCACAGACAACTGCCTCTACTACTTTGAGTACACCACAGTGAGTGTTAGGATTCAGACCGCGGGCCCTAATCTTAAGACGTGTTCTGTATGTAATATTGAATATGGAGTCATGGAGGAATGTGGCAGCCCTCAATATGTGGGAGCACTTATTAATGCTGGAGTGATGGAGACATCACAGCAGGTTTTGCACACCAGAGTGTGTGTGTGTGTAATGTGTGTGTGTAGAGTGTGAGTGTGTAATGTGTGTGTGTGTGTTTTCAGGACAAGGAGCCCAGGGGGATCATCCCGCTGGAGAACCTCAGTATACGAGAGGTGGAAGACCCCAGGAAACCTGTAAGTCCACCACGCACCTGCTCTGAGAACGTTCTGGAGCATGGATCCCACACATAAGATACTTTTTAAAAATCCAGTAGATGAGAATCCGCTCGCTCAGATGAACTCAGAGGGATCTCATCCCTTCTCACAAGCTCATGTTGGTCGACACTTTGTTGTTCCTTTGCTCCCCCCCTTCCCCCACAGAACTGCTTTGAGCTGTACATTCCTAACAACCGCGGCCAGCTGATCAAGGCGTGTAAGACGGAGGCAGACGGGAGGGTGGTGGAGGGCAACCACAATGTGTACCGCATCTCCGCCCCCACGCCGGAGGAGAAGGACGAGTGGATCCACAGCATCAAGTGAGGAGGGGAGAGGAGGGGAGGGGGGGGGGAGGGAGGGAGGGAGAGGGAGGGAGGGGGGGGGAGGGGGGGGGAGAGGGAGAGGGGGGGGTGGATCCACAGCATCAAGTGAGGAGGGAGGGAGGGTGTTGAGGTAGTTGTAAGTAGTTGCATGAATGTAACATGTATTCTCCCCCCTCTCCTCCCCCCTCTCCGTCTCAGCTCTGCGGTCAGCGTGGACCCCTTCTATGAGATGCTCGCTGCCAGGAAGAAGCGCATTTCCCTCAAGAAGAAGGAGGAGCAACCGTAGATCGCCTTCTACTGTTACCTCTCCTCCCCCGCCCCCCTCTCTTTCTACTGTTGCCTCTCCTCCCCCGCCCCCCTCTCTTTCTACTGTTGCCTCTCCTCCCCCGCCCCCCTCTCTTTCTACTGTTGCCTCTCCTCCCCCGCCCCCCTCTCTTTCTACTGTTACCTCTCCTCCCCCGCCCCCCTCTCTTTCTCCCCTACTCCCCATCTCTCATTCCAGGATGGGGCACCAGCCTTGGGTTCCTCTCTTCTTCCTAGACCCATTCATTCACCCCCTCTTTCTCTCTAATGAGAGGACCCCTTGCTATCCTGTTTAGGAAACCTTCCAAGGCACATTGAGAGTTTACAACTCATCCATACAGACTGACTGACTGCTTCAACAGCAGTTTTGTCCACTACATCACGCCTCCCAAGTGGGTACTAAACCCCCACACACTACATCACGCCTCCCAAGTGGGTACTAAACCCCCACACACTACATCACGCCTCCCAAGTGGGTACTAAACCCCCACACACTACATCACGCCTCCCAAGTGGGTACTAAACCCCCACACACTACATCACGCCTCCCAAGTGGGTACTAAACCCCCACACACTACATCACGCCTCCCAAGTGGGTACTAAACCCCCACACACTACATCACGCCTCCCAAGTGTACACTAAACCCCCACACACTACATCACGCCTCCCAAGTGGGTACTAAACCCCCACACACCACATCACGCCTCCCAAGTGGGTACTAAACCCCCACACACTACATCACGCCTCCCAAGTGGGTACTAAACCCCCACACACCACATCACGCCTCCCAAGTGTACACTAAACCCCCACACACCACATCACGCATCCCAAGTGGGCACTAAACCCCCACACACTACATCACGCCTACCAAGTGGGTACTAAACCCCCACACACTACATCACACCTCTCAAGTGGGTACTAAACCCCCACACACCACATCACGCATCCCAAGTGGGCACTAAACCCCCACACACTACATCACGCCTACCAAGTGGGTACTAAACCCCCACACACCACATCACGCCTCCCAAGTGGGCACTAAACCCCCACACACTACATCACGCCTCCCAAGTGGGTACTAAACCCCCACACACTACATCACACCTCCCAAGTGGGTACTAAACCTCCACACACTACAGCAAGTGCACTCACTCAAACCCATCCCCACCTCTTCCTTTGCCATTGAAGTGAACTGTGAAACTCGTGTTATTCAGGGTAGTGAGCGGGTCAGTAAGTGGGTCCGAACGCCCCTCGACCACCATCTTCCATCACTATCACGGGGGGCGTCTCAATAGGCTACGGCGGCCTCCTTTTATTTATGCCTGTCTTTTTGTGTTTTTACTCCAGAGTAGACACACATTCAATATTGGGCAAGCGTTCAACGGTACTAGCATACTAAACAGTGTAGTTCATAGATATCACTGTAGTAGGGATTCATGGTTAGCCTGCATGCAGAGGAAGCTCCTATGAAGTATTGAGACGCGCTCCTGATTTTCTACTGCCCTCTCACAGCCTGATTATTATGTCTGTATCGGCATTATCAAAGTCATGCTTTAACACCGTAGCATCTCTGGAAGGAAGTTGTCACTGGTCACTGTTCCTGTCGACGGTTCCGTCTCCTTCCAGCTCAGCCAGCAAGCAGTGAAGACAGATCATATCCGAGTCGACGGATCATATCCGAGTCGACGGATCATATCCGAGTCGACGGATCATATCCGAGTCGACGGATCATATCCGAGTCGACAGATCATATCCGAGTAGACAGATCATATCCGAGTCGACGGATCATATCTGAGTCGACAGATCATATCTGTAACCTCAGAAGTAGGCTGTCTTCTCCTGGACACGGCTGAGTTTGCACACATATTGGCAGAGATATGTCTCCTTGTGTCTCAAAAGCAGGATGTCTGCTTGTAGTGATGCCTTTCCCGTGTCGAAGTAACGACACAACGCCTCAAGTGAATTTGGACCTGAAGCTTACGAGTGAGACATGAGACAGACGATGATCAGAGACAGACGATGATCAGTGACATTTCCTCACCAGCTCCGAACTCCTCTCCCTTGTACAGACAGTTAACTGTTAAACCCAGGTCTATATCGTACACTATAGTGGGTTTTGAGAAAAAGTTACAACGGCAGCTTATTACAATGTATATTTTTTTTGTTTGTAAATACATGTTAGTATATTTGTTTACAACATACATAGAAAAATGCTTTAATTTATTGTTTGTTTGTTTTTGTAGTTTATTTTGGATATCATTTTGTACAAGCTACTGTCGAACTGCATGTGGATCTGAACAGATGCATGTTCTTATGTTCACATGGAGCAGACTCCTGTACTGCTGGCTGTCAGAAGCACGCTTAGTGTTCCCTGTTGGCTAACTAGAGGGTCAGCTCTAGATTAGAAAATAATGCGACAAAAAACATTTGTTAGGGGTGAGGGTCCAATATGATTCCATTCTGATCTTGGGTCTGGTTAGAGCAGGTATGAACCTGACCAGGTGAAGCACAGGCACACTGTGGGTCTGGTCAGAGTAGATCCCTTCACTTGGCAGCATGGTGCAGTGAACTCTACCATGTTGCAGACACACTAAACCACTCTGATCTGTACTGGAAGCAGAGTGTGGCAGAATAGAGGCAGCATGAGTGCCTCTAGTGTCCCACAGCTACATTCCCATTCAAATGTTCTCCTAGCGATAAAAACCCCCCCAGCAAAACAAGAAACACTAATAAATCTTTCAAGTATTATATAATTGTTGAATATGAAATATTAAGTTGCGCTGAATTAATAACAATGTAAAGGATGTGTCAATTATACATTTAGTCTGACATGATTTAGTCTGACATGCCCCTGGATATTTGATGATTTGCATTAGTTTGTTACTAGAAATGTTATTATGGGAAATGCAGCGCAAGAATTATTGTCTATTGCACTTTATACAGTTGAGAATTTGACAGGCTTTCCAAGTGCTGTTCTTGTAAATTGGCTTGATTAACCATCTCCAGTGCCCTCTAGTGGTGATTGTTGCAGTACTGTACAATCACATTCGTTTCGGTGTGTCCAGAAAAACGACTGCTTGATATGACAAGTTGTATTGAGGTGTATAGTATCCCCTCATTCACACAAATTCATCATGTTTTTTTAAAAGCGTCTGAAAAGCTCACTGTTAAAACAAGCCTTCCACTGTTCTAAGGGTACTTGTTGTCAGATGACCGTAACCTTGACTATCGAGGGACGATGTCAGTGTCCAGGTCCGGCTGGGTGTCCCGGTCTTAAACCCCTAGTGGAGCCTGAGCTGCACTTCACAACACCACCCCTTCACGGCCTGGCGCTACGGCATCTGGATGTTCTTGAAGTGCAAAGTTGCCAAAACACACTTGTGATGTTAAACCTGACCTCTGCTTGACACAAACTCGAGTATCCAGGACGTATGGTTAGGCCTTTACACCTGCCTCCACAGCTCTACTCTGGCTAGCCCGATCTCAAGCCTGATATAACCACCAATACCCTACCACCTCCTAATCCAGGATTACTGTCTTATTTTGTATTTATTTATTTGATTTACAGTAAGGTAAAGATGGATATGTCATCTATGCTAAATGTAGCAAAACAGAACCACAGTACACTGATGCCAGTTAACTTGTGAAACAATAAAAAGTGAACTGAGTACATGTTTGTTCTGAGTGGAGTGAATTCACAAGGAGCTGCGGTCCTGTCTGTGTCGAGCTGTGTGTCTGCATGCCGTGTTGCTCTGTGCTGCATGGTGGAGCAGAAAAGCCTTACGTGTGTGTGGTTTAACCCTTGTGTTATCTTCGGGTCATTCTGACCCATCAGTCGTTGTGACCCACCGTCGTATTGCGACAACTTTACCGCATACAAAAACAAAGTGAAGCATTTTCTTTTAACCGTTGGGCTGTCTCAGACACATTACAAAGGTTAAAATTAAATTATTTTATTTGTTTTTGTATTGGGTAAAATTGGGTAAACACAACGATGGTTCGTTGTGAACCTTTGGGTCATGTGACCCGAAGGCAGCACAAGGGTTAAGGAGGGTTTGTTTATGATTGTTGTTTTAACACTAATACGTGATACAATGTCAGAAACTAATTTCTCAAAGCCAGGTCATTGAAACCATAGTCATACTCACTGAAGTGAAAACCCATTTTCACCCTCCAGGCTCTGTGTGACACAGATTATTTCATTGTTATCGTGTCCAAAAAAAACACTGCTCAAACAGCAGTTAGTTATACAAAATATTTATTGACAAACCATGTCAAAATGTTTTTCAAGTATTTTCAGTACAAGGTTGGAGTATGAGATGGAGTAACATGTCTATGGGTGTCTCAGATGAATTTACAGGCCTACATTACAAAGAGAAGTAAACGTTTTAAAAACTAAATGTAACCCCTCACATCTTAACATCCTGCTAATTTAATAGAACTTGCTTCAATATAGTGCATTTTAAAATTGTACTTTGTAATATGTCAGATGTATTAAATCGATTTCAAGAGAGAATCTATTGCTAAATAAAACGGTTGCAAACACCCTAATGAGAGACTACTAATGCAAGCAGTCGGCTGGCTTCTGTCAGTCCCTCAAAATAGTCAAAATACCTGAAGTCATCAGTCAGGTTAGAGAGACACAAATATGAACAATATACAGGAAAGACATTAACAAAAGTATGTAAGAACTGAAAACAGTTTGAAAAATAGAAAAGAACAAAAAAGACACAAAAGAACAAAACAAAATTGCTGTAACATTTTCTTTGGTTTAGTAGCTGTATGTTTCAAAGGATGTTCTTTCAGAATCCAATGATCACTAGACAAAATCTACCTCTTATCCAATACAAACCTACCCACTTAAGTCACCACCTTTTGTAACATTTACAGACCTGCTAAATTAGGGTTTTGAGGCCTGTTATTCACTTCAATCAGCAGTATAACATGTTTTATCGTTCTTGTACAACCTCTGTTATGTGACATTTGGAGTTCTAGTTCTAATCTAAGACAGAAAGTCAAAAACGGTAATGCATAATCAAACATCACACACATCACATGCCAAAAAATGTCTCTGGGTCGAGTCTTTCAGGTTAAAAGGAAGGCATCGTTTACAAAGAGGAGTGGTCAGGGTGTTTAGAAGAAGTTGTTAGTTCACAGGCTTCAGTGGAGACCAAGTCCAACCTACATAGTTCCTGTGGCTTGTCAGAAGCCTTCTAGCGTCTGGGACGACGATTCACAAAGTGGTGATTCACGAAAAAAGGCTGTGCTTCGTCCTCCTTCACCCGTCCAGGGGTGTTGCCCTTGGTGACGGGTTGTTGCCCTTAGTGACAGGGGTTGAAGGAGTACTTGGTGACCCCTCCGTGTAGCTCCACCATGGCCTCTGACCAGGCGAAGACGTCTCCGCTGAGGTGGTTCCCGCAGGACGCCAGGCCGTAGATGTCCTGAGCCGTCAGGACGTGAGACCACATCTGCAAGTCGGACATCTCTCCCACGAAGGACTGAGTGGCGTCAAAACGACCGCCCAGAGTATCCTGGATGGTAACAAACAACAGTTAAGTGTCACATATCCATTGAATTGTGAAGTTCAAACAGGTATTTGTCACAGACTTTACACACTTTATAGAGTTACAAAACATCTCTGTCTTCCCCAATAATTATTATTCCCAATCCATGAAGTTCAACAAGCAGACAAGGTTCATTTCGAAGTCCAAAGAAGGTTCCGGCCCCGTCTGTCTCACCTGCTCCTGCCCCAGGATGAACACCCCCCCAGGCTTGATGGGGTGCCAGGCCGACAGGTCCTCTCCAGACCCTCTCTTCACCCCGTCCTGGTACGCCTCCCAAAGACCATCCCTAGTTGTCCACGTCACACACACGTGGTGCCACTTCCCATCGCTCAGGGACAGGGGCAGGGTCACTGCCTGGAGGGGAAGAGGAGGGATGACAGTCAGACTCCGAGCTACTTTACTGATACACAACCCAGTCTCAACACAACGAATGTAATTTTTACAGCTGCTGGGCAGAGGTAGAATCAGAACCCACTGGGGGGGGGGGGGGTTACACAAACATAAAGTGCTCCGTATCAGAGCGTATGATTGCTGCTGTGTTTCTGTCCGTGATGGAGTAGAAAAGGCCAACCCTGTCGGCTGCCCCTCCCCCTGCTCATCCGCCTTAAGTGGTGTGACGCCTCAGGACAAGAGCAGCTTAGACAGAAGCTCAGGGCTCAGCAGAGGGGATCAGCAGGGAGCTGTTGTCCAGCACACTGCCACACTTCGCACCTTCTGTCCGACTTTTGTGCCAAACTGACCCATGAGCACCCTTCAGAGCACAGAGGTTCGCAAGCCTTGCTGTCCTTCAAATGTATCGTCTTGGACAAAGTCGGCCGCTTCCGAACAGTTCAGGAAGCTTCTATCTCTGTCTGTTTCTCCCTCACCTTATCATCCACCAGTAGCTCCATGGGATTGTTGCCCCACTCGATGAGCACCAGCTCGTTGGCCTGTCCAGGTACAGAGTAGGAGAAGGGAGTCCCCAGGCCAGGCCCCGCGCCCCCCTTGATCCACAGGCACAGCGTGACAGCAAAGATCTCGTGGAGGAGGGTCCTCTTCACCTTCCCGTACATGTAGTTGGTCCTCATGGGGAAGCCGATCTGGAACGCTTCAGGGCTCTTGAGTTTCTTCCTGTTGGAACCTGGGAGAGTCAGAGGGGTGAGGGGTTAGAGGTTAGAGGTTAGGGTCGTTTCCCTGTTGGAACCTGGGAGAGTCAGAGGGGTGAGGGGTTAGAGGTTAGGGTCGTTTCCCTGTTGGAACCTGGGAGAGTCAGAGGGGTGAGGGGTTAGAGGTTAGAGGTTAGGGTCGTTTCCCTGTTGGAACCTGGGAGAGTCAGAGGGGTGAGGGGTTAGAGGTTAGAGGTTAGGGTCGTTTCCCTGTTGGAACCTGGGAGAGTCAGAGGGGTGAGGGGTTAGAGGTTAGGGTCGTTTCCCTGTTGGAACCTGGGAGAGTCAGAGGGGTGAGGGGTTAGAGGTTAGAGGTTAGGGTCGTTTCCCTGTTGGAACCGGCTTACAGCTGGACTCTCAGTTTAGCCCTTTTATCAGAACGACTCAAATAAATTGTAAGTTATGTGTTGTACCTGTGTGATGCAGGTGATTCAGGACAGAATCCAGTTTGTTGGAATGCAGCCCAGACCTCGGGCCTTGTGAGGGATAGCCTGTTCGTGGAAGGTAACCATGGCTGTCTGCGATGTTGTCGTGGTGACTGTCATCATCGGCCTCGTCATCATCATCGTCTTCATCTTCTTCATCATCCTCGTCGCTGTCATCGTGACCGTTGTCTTCGCGGTGACTGTTGTCGTCATCGTCGTGGTGCTCATCGTCGTGGTGGGCGTCGGCGTGGTGACCGTCGCCGGGGTTCCCGTCGTCGTGGTGATCGTCGCCGTGGCTGTCGTCGTCGTGGCGATCTGGGCTGCTGAGGGCGGCGGTGGAGTGGAGTTGCATCTGCTGCTCCAGAGCGTTGATCTTCCTCTGCAGAAGCTCCTTCAGGGAGCTGGAGTACGTGCTTGACGACGTGTTCCTGGACTGCTGAGGGGAGAGAGAGCAGATTACCACACACCTTAAACCTCGACCGCCCCGGCGCCCTCTCTGTCCCCTTCACACATGACCTGGTCAACACTCTGGCCCTCACGCACACATGACCTGGTCAACACTCTGGCCCTCACACACACATGACCTGGTCAACACTCTGGCCCTCACGCACACATGACCTGGTCAACACTCTGGCCCTCACGCACACATGACCTGGTCACACACACAAGACCTGGTCAACACTCTGGCCCTCACGCACACATGACCTGGTCACACACACATGACCTGGTCAACACTCTGGCCCTCACGCACACATGACCTGGTCAACACTCTGGCCCTCACGCACACATGACCTGGTCACACACACAAGACCTGGTCACAGTTAGCCACACAGTTTCTGCATCAGGTACTTGTGATGGACTATTTAGGTTTTCCTGTCTGCCTGCAGTAATCCAGGCTTGTCAGGTGGCATGCCCTGATAATCAGGCCGTCAGCGGAGATCACGATAATTGACGCTGATCTCGGTTCCCCCCCGCTGCGTCTGACATCTGTCCATCCTCACAGTCTAAGACAGGTACAGATGGATTGATAATAGAAACTAATAGATGTGGGAATAGTCTGTATTAGGAGAGGAATGGACTGAGATAAGGATTGTCATGCCAAATCTAGTCAATCCAGTGGAGTTAAATTGAACCAAAGTACGATCGACAGTGGATTTCAGACTCTGACAGGCAGTAACTATCCCACCACTGACACTACTGCCAAGGTCGGCCAAATCTCATTAGCTTCTCTGTCTTTGACTTATCTGGAAGTCAACTGTCTTTTTGTTTGTTTACTTTTCATCCTATACTCACTACTTGTGTGAACTTGTGTGAATTGTGTTAGTCTGCCTTGTCTCTGTCTCATTCTGTCTCTGTCTTGTCCCACCCTTGTGTTTGTCTCTCACCTTCTCCAGCCTCTCCTTCAGAGCCTCCAGCATCCGGCTCATCTGCTCCGGCGATGACGTCATATCCCCTGGTGTTACATGTTTCTCCTTCCCCCTTTTTTTGCCGTGCCCTCCTTTAGAACGGTGCCCCCCCGCTACCTGGTTGCTGTTTCCGCGGTGCCCGTTGCTGGCGTGAGAGCTGTGGCTCCCGTGCCCGTGGGAGGACGGGGAGGGGTGAGAGGGGTCTCCGTGGTGGTCATCTTGGGCCCCCATGCCCCGTCCGAAGCCCTCACACATAGAGAGCTTGGCTGTCAGCTCCCTGATGCTCTCTCTCTGCTCCAAGATAGTCTCCTTCTGCTGCACCAGGCTCTCCCTGAGGTGTAATATGGTGGTCTTAGCCTCCTCCGTCATCCCCCAAAAGCCGTTAGGGGCTCCTCCAGGAGGCCCGTGGTGGCCTGGCCCCCCAGCCCCAGAGGCCCCCATAGCTGGGCCCCCAGCCCCAGAGGCCCCCATAGCTGGGCCCCCAGCCCCAGAGGCCCCCATATCTGGGCCCCCAGGGGGGAAGCAAGCAGGGTCTGCATCCACAGGGACGGGGGTGCAGATGAAGCGTGGATGTGTTCTGTAGTCGAAGTCAGGCCCTGGCATGGCACTGCCAAGCGCAGGAGACAAGAGGAGGAAGAGGAGGATGAAAGGGAGGGGGGTTGGCAGGAACGAAGGCTGAGAAATCCACCTGTGTCCCATCCTCGAGAGTCCAGGTGTGGGGTTCAACGATGAAGAGTCAGACTTCATTTCTCAACATGAGCGGGATATAAAGCACAGGATGAAGAACGAGTCTACCTCTTTTGTGGCAGCAGCATGGATGGAGAGTGTTGGGTGTGTTGTGACAAGCTGTCCCTAAAAGCTTCTCAAGGAAAACCCCTGGTTTCTTCTCTGTTGTCGGGCCCAGACCAGGCCTGCTCAACAGCTTGTCACGTCCAAGTAGACGCGTCTCCTGGGTTACACTCTCTCTCTCTTTTAGTCCTGCCACTGGTTATCTCGCTCTTGGTCTTGGAGTTTACTCTGATGTCATCTCCTGCTTCCGTCTCTGAGAGAAGGATCCCCCTGTGAACAACAGATCAGAATGTTTCAGCTTAACATGCGTCTTGTACATTGTGTATTATTATTGGTTGTTTCACTGGACTATAGAAGCTCTTAGGGTAGTTCTCAGGCAGTGTTTGTGCCTATTCTTCTGTCAAGGTTGGTTCATTAACAGGCTTTAGGGATTAATTGTAAGACTGCCCTGGAACAGACGGTGTGATGTCATGAATGTGGGACGGTGTGATGTCATGAATGTGGGACGGTGCGGGAGAAAAACATCCCAAAACTCAGCATGAGCTCAAACTGAAACTCTTTCATAACTTCCCAGTTCGCTCAAGCTTTCGTTGGGGGAGTTTCAGAAGCCGGACTGGGCAAAGTTAGAGTATTCTGGTCTCCAACGGTAACATGATGACGGTAACTAACACAGGCAGAGACGTGATGTGGGGTAGATCACCTGACGCTTTCAGACATGGTCCAACCACAGTGTGGTGTGTGTGCGTGTGTGTGTGTGTGTGTGTGTGTGTGTGTGTGTGTGTGTGTGTGTGCTCACAAAGAGACAGTTGATCGCCACCCATTCAGTCGTAAATTTAAGCACATATTCAGACGGTTCAAACCTTTTTTGATACATTTCTCACAATGACCGATTCCTATCATGGATTTTAGATCGTGTTCCATGAATTGACTAGACTGGGATCTGTTAGAAGGTCTTCCCAACCCCCAGGTCTGAGGCGTGCTAACCGTTGTGTCTGAGCTTATCTGAGATGGAGACGTTTCTTACCAGATCCTCTGATTCACGGGGCTTAGAGCAGAGAGACAGATGGGCCAGACCCATGTCACACCCAATCTCCAATCATTTGTGTCTCTCAGTCCTAAATTCGTTATCCACAGAGCACCCAATTAACCTGATTGCATTATTTTAACAAACTCAGAAACAACAGGGTTTACAGAAGAACGTGTGTGTGTGTTGGGGGCGGGGGGGGGGGAGTGTGGGGGGTCGTCTTGGTTTAGACTTCACCATTTCCGCACCATCTGGCTAAAGTTGGCATTAAAGCCTGTGATTAGAGGCCAATTAAAAGCTGACGAGCACTATTAGTGATTTAGCAAAGAGCCGACTTGCACAAAACACACACAAAGACAACAGTGACGTGCTACAGTATTGTCATACTATGTCGTCAGGTGTCATTAGGTCTGACGAGGTACTGAATTCAAAGTGAATAAAATGTCCAACTGAAATCAAACTGAATTGTTAAAACAAATGAAAATAATTCAACCAGAGATAAACATTGAGGAACTCCATAAATGATGTACGTCCTGCAGAAAACTGCAGAAGAAAACAAATGATTAAAAAAAAAGCTAAGGCTCTGAAATATTCCTGTATATGATGACTAGTCAACAAAACCTCGATTCCTGCAGTTTCCCACTAGGGTAGTCTAGACTTCGCCTTGCAACAGGGCCATCCGAACAAGGAAATAGCTCACTTATCCTTCACCCTATAGCCACTGATAAGGGAAAATGGAAGGCTGAATCGAGACTCCTATCCAGCAGGGATGGTTACCTACGTATGTTAGACACACCACAGTCGAAGGCCACACAAATACATGGTGTATACTAACCATGCATCTGCTGAACAGTATACATCGTTATTAATACTCCGTTTAACAGCTCTGTTTAACATCCAACCAAACATGGACATCCTGGATTCATCTCAGAGCTAAAGTTGATTCAAGTAAACACAAGAAACAGCATTATCGTACCTGACTGTCAGTCTGTCGCTCCTCTTGCTGCCAGTCACTCCAGTAAGCCCTCCTCAGGTACTGATCAGATTGTGGGAGATTTACTCCAGGGGGAGTGATTTAACTCATCTCTCTCTCTCCTCTCCCTCCCACTCTCTCTCTCTCTCTCTCTCTCTCTCCCTCCTCTCTCTCTCCCCCCCACCCACCCTCTCTCCCCCCCTCTCTTTCTCTCTCTCTCTCTCTCTCTCTCTCTCTCTCTCTCTTCTCTCTCTCTCCCCCTCTCTCTCTCGCCCCCCTCTCTCTTTCTCTCCCCCCCTCTCTCTCTCGCCCCCCCTCTCTCTCTCCCCCCCCTCTATCTCTCTCTCTCTCCCCCCCCTCTCTCTCTCTCTCTCCCCCTCTCTCACTTTCTTTCTGTCTTTCTCACACCTCCTTTTATTTTTATTTTGTTACAGTCGGCCCTACTGTACCAAATAAATGTAATTAAATAAAGATAGATTTTGCAGCGAGTGATATAGTGTATATATATATATATATAGATATACTGTATATATATAGTATATACAGTAACACAATCCACAAGCGTGTGCCTGCCACATGCTCACAACCATTTCCTGTCCTCCCACCCTCAAATAAGCGGTGACAAATGGGCAAGGCGGGCAGCCTGGTGGATTGACAACATACCCACTACTTCACACTAGACTATGCCACTGATTACAATTTGTAATTGGTTTCCACATTCACAACCCCCCCCCCCCACACACACACACACACACACACACACTGTTCACACACATCTAAGATAAAGGATAACTGGCTTCATTAGGTTTCAGGATCCGTCTGACTGGCAGAGAGGACGACCGGAAGACCAACAGATGGCTGCTCACATTGAGGTCAAACTCACACAAACAAGCAGCTAATGCACACGCACACACTATAGCACACAATTAGTTACTGGGTCAAATGCTGCCATTTTGGTTTCACGCTGGACACACGCACGCTAGACACACGCACGCTGGACACACGCACGCTGGACACACGCACGCTGGACACACGCACGCTGGACACACGCACGCTGGACACACGCACGCTGGACACACGCACGCTGGACACACGCACGCTGGACACAGACACAGAAAACCTCACAGTCATAGAAAGAGAACAGACACCAGAAACACTACTTTCATAACTTTATTACTCGCCATACATTTTTATTAAATGACTAATGGAAGGAAATACAGTTCAAATTGCAGGGATTCTTATTCATCACATTTGGAGAGAGAGAGAGAGAGAGAGAGAGAGAGAGAGAGAGAGAGAGAGAGAGAGAGGAAGAGAGAGAGAGAGAGAGAGAGAGAGAGAGAGAGAGAGAGAGAGAGAGAGAGAGAGAGAGAGAGAGAGAGAGAGAGAGAGAGAGAGAGAGGGAGAGAGAGAGAGAGAGAGAGAGAGAGAGAGAGAGAGAGAGAGAGAGGAGAGAGAGAGAGAGAGAGAGAGAGAGAGAGAGAGGAGAGAGAGAGAGAGAGAGAGAGAGAGAAGAGAGAGAGAGGAGAGAGGAGAGAGGGAGAGGGAGAGGGAGAGGGGAGAGGGAGAGGGAGAGGGAGAGGGAGAGGGGAGAGGGAGAGGGAGAGGGAGAGGGAGAGGGAGAGGGAGAGGGAGAGAGATGTACTTATACAAACGTGAGTGGTGTGCTAGTTCATGGAGCGTTGCGAGGAGCCTCCTGATCCCTTGTGCCATGCGTCACTCCAGCCTCACAGCCTCGCAGCCCCACAGCCTCACAGTCTCACAGCCTCACAGCCTCACAGCCCCACAGCCTCACAGTCCCACAGCCTCACAGCCTCACAGCCTCACAGCCTCGCAGCCCCACAGCCTCACAGCCCCACAGTCCCACAGTCTCACAGCCTCACAGTCTCACAGCCTCACAGCCCCACAGCCTCGCAGCCCCGCAGCCCCGCAGCCCACAGCCCCGCAGCCTCACAGCCCCACAGCCTCACAGCCCCACAGTCCCACAGCCCCACAGCCCCACAGCCTCACAGTCCCACAGCCTCACAGTCCCACAGCCTCACAGCCTCACAGCCCCACAGCCTCACAGCCCCACAGCCTCACAGCCTCACAGCCCCGCAGCCTCACAGCCCCACAGCCTCACAGCCTCACAGCCTCTGGGGAGGTGAACACCAACAAACAGGCTTTACAGCTCAGAGCCTCGGACACTGACTCACAACACCAGGCACAGACCGACCAACTAACCTACAAACCTGACAGAGTACAGTTAGGGCTTTTCAGCTCTGTTCCTGGAGAGTGTGGCTTTTTTCCCCAACCCTAATATGGAACACCATCTAATAGGTAGCTGGTTGATAGGGGTTTAGAGTGAAAACTACAGGAGGGTAGCTTTCTGGGAAAAGAGATTAGGCAAAAAAATTTGATCTAATCAATCTTTTACAAGATTTTTGATCTGTTCATTTGCTTACCTTAGCTAGCCTATTGGAAAGGTTTGCAATAAATCAAATCGAATGTCTTATTGTAATGTTTAATATAGGAACAGATACATCAACATATGACCCTAGTTTGTGGTATGGTCATCTGAGTGTACTGATCAAACCACTGCTGCCATCTGTTGGTGACATTGTATCATTACAACACAATTCATGGAAATAAAGGCTTTTTATTTTATGGAGATTGAACAACTGCAGGATTTGGTGCCTGTTTTACGTGAAATAATTCAATGCGACTGTTACAGTGTATTTATAGTCCAGTGTACTGGACTGAGAAAAAGTTTGCAAAACGTTGTAAATTGAAAAATAACATTCTTATAAACTGTTGTAAAAACGTATGACATGCATGATTCAAAATAGTTACAACTAAGCAACCGATCTAAGTCTGTTGTGCGGATATCTGAAGAAACCCTACACTTCTGAGAATGAATGGGGGTTGTGATGAGGGGCGAGCGGATGTAGGCCAGTGATGCGCTTTCGCGCGACTGTGGGGTCTGCTGTCTTTGGTCTAAATTAAAGTTCAGGTCATTATTCTCTCTCTGCCGCTATTCAGCCTGGGTCCCCGTTAGCTCATTGTTATTCTGCCCGAGTGAATGAGGGAGGGAGAGAGAGGGTATAGCCTAGCGAGGCAGAGATTGAAAGAGAGGGTACATTGTCAGAGAAAGGGAGAGTGGCTGAGAGGTTCGGGTCCTGCGGTTCTAACGGTGGGGAGCGCCTGGGTTCAGTTGGTCCGGGGTGATTTTACAGGCCGGGGTGTGCGCGTGAAGGCATGTTGATAATCGGCTCAACAATGAGGAGAGGTACAGAACGGCACCAAAAATCTGACCCCGATTCGTGTGAGTAAAGAGAGTGAAAGAGGGACGGAGGAGAGGAAAAAGTGGAGAGGACGAGAGAGAGAGTGAAAGAGAGAAGAGAAGAGGAGAGAGAGAGAGAGAGAGAGAGAGAGAGAGAGAGAGAGAGAGAGAGAGAGAGAGAGAGAGAGAAGAGAGAGAGAGAGAGAGGAGAGAGAGAGAGAGAGAGAGAGAGAGAGAGAGAGAGAGAGAGATGAGAGAGAGAGAGAGAACGAGGGCAGCCAAAGGGTGGAGGGGCAGACTTAGATTTAGTGCACTGGTGGGTGAAACAACCCCCACTAAAAGAGGGGAAAGTAATGGAAAGAAAAGAAGTGTTCATGAACAATCAGTCTCGCGGCATTTTGTCATCGGCGTTTCGACAATGAGTTCGGGAAAGGTATGATTCTACTTTGTATTAAATATTTATTTTGTGTAGATTGGATTGTCTTGAAGTCAACAGGTGCTCTCGGATGGAATCGAGAGATGATTCTTTACATTTTGAAATGTAAAGAAATTTCTTCCAAATTGGAAATGCTTTTGGATTTTCTTACTTTAGTTTTGTGCCTTATTTAAGTGTGATAACAACATCATGTGGGTAGATTTATGGCGGGTGTTTTATTGATAAACTTGAGGCACAAGTTAACTTATTTTTTATCATTATCGTGGAGGTCATACAAGGCCTGCATCAGGGTATTTACCATACTGGAGGCTAGTGTCTTAAATTCTGTGGAGGGTTATCCTATCCTGAACGCCTGTTTATTCGGCTGTAGCTGTTATTTAGGCCTAAACGTTTGAATGAAATAGGGGTGTATATAAACGCGTGACAAAGAAAATCGTTGGATTACTAGATCAATGTTCAGAGGACACTTAAGTCTTATCACATCTGTTACCACTGTAACCTGCTGCTGCGAAAGAGAAGGAGACAATCCATAATATTATCGCTATGGCAACACTGGCCTTGGCTAGCAGATTGCCACACTGACATCAAGAGAGCCCAGGACCCTGATAGGGGATCAGTCATTTTTAGGACGCCATCCCTCCCTCTCCAGCAGTGGATAGTCTTAGAGGAGATGAGAACGTTTTTCTGTGTGTCCTGCAGCATTACTGGGATATGGATATGGATATGGATATGGATATGGATCATAGTTTTCCCTGTAATCTCGCTGTAATAACAAAAGGCGGCTGTGCAAGGAAAAGTTAGTTGAGCGAGATATTTGCCGTTTAAACCAGCCGCAAATTCCTCTGGCCCGGGACCACTTGTGTCGATCCGCCTGGACTGGAAAATGTGCCGTCTAGTGTTTGTTCAGCTCCCTGACACTTATGCCTTGCTTTGGAGATGCCACTGTCCTTATCTACAGAGCTCGTGTCACAGGGTCTAGCGTCATAAATCTGCGGTTGCCTTTTAGACAGAGGAGCAGCAGCTCAGTTAGCTTGAGAGAAGCAGACATGTAAGGTCACATCCATGTCAGCACCCTGGCCAATTACATTGTTGTGTTTGAGTTATGTGCTCTTTGAACGCTGCTGCACGTCAAGCAAGTCCAAGTCAAGTGAGAGGACAGACTACCTAACTTAGTGTCATAAGGAGTGTAGTAGGAAAGATGTCCTCCAGAATACATTTACATTTAGTCATTTAGCAGACGCTCTTATCCAGAGCGACTTACAGTAAGTACAGGGACATTCCCCCGAGGCAAGTAGGGTGAAGTGCCTTGCCCAAGGACACAACGTCATTTGGCACGGCCGGGGAATCGAACTGGGGACCTTCAGATTACTAGTCCGACTCCCTCACCGCTCAGCCACCTGAGAATATCGGACAGTATTTGTCACGCTCTGGTATGCAGGGGTCTTTTATGCAGTTGTCTTCCACTGACTCCTTTATCACCATAGTGACTGGCCAGTTGAGTTGGATCTGTACCCTGACTGTTGAAGACTCACACAGGCTTCTATCAAGCATCCCAGACAACATCCTGTGTGTGTGTGTACTCATGCACCTGTGTGTTGAGTGTTTTGTGTGTGTGTGTGTGAGTTCTACAGTGTGTCATGTCTTGATTCAAGCGATGACATGATGGGATCGCCTGGCTGACGTGTGTTGGGTCAGACTGAGTGAGACAGGCTGATGTTAGGATGACGATGATATCATGGCATCCAGATCCAGGCTGTGGGTTTAGTGAGGCCAGCAAACACTGTGCTGATCATGTGAGCTACAGAACTACAGTTGAGAGGCCATGATGACATGATTTGTTTGTCTGCAGGGGTTTGTCTGCTGTTGTAAAGCCTAAGGCTCTTGACTCGAGGGAAACGGAGAGGACAGCACCTGTCTAACACACACACACACACACAGTCACACACACTCACACTCACACCACGGACGAGAAGCAGCATGTCACGTACTGAAGAGGTCAACAAGATGACGGAAAATGTGTATAAGGTACTGTGTGTGTGTGTGTGTGTGTGTGCGTGCGCGCGTGTGTGTGTGTGTGCACGCTTGAGAGTTGTGTCTGTCTCCAACAATTGAACTGTGTATGAATGTATTCAAGCGAGTGCCCTATTTTATGCCTTTGTGAAAATGATCTATCCGTTGCCAATGATCTCAACCGAATAGTTTGTATCAACAAGTGTAACTTGTCTATGTAGCCTGTAACCTGTCTATGTAGCCTGTATCCTGTCCATGTCTTTAGTTTAAAGGCGCCGGTTTCACAGAAGTGTTGTACGACTACTTTGACAGTATATCCTCCTCAGGCTAGCTTGTGCATCACCTGTTTCTGATGTTCTGTGTTTAGGGGATTCTGGACCAGTTCAACCCCAGTCTTAAGAACTTTGTGACCATGGGGAAACATTATGAGAAAGCTCTGACTGGTGAGTGAACTTCATTCTTTCTTTCTGTCATCATATGGCAGGGTTAGGGTATCGGGTGATAGTTCGACTGTAACTAGGTAAAGATTTCTAGCGTCAGTTCGATTACTGATTCATGTATGAAAGTCAATGTATTTGAAGAGAGTACACCACACCAATCCACCGAGAGCAGTGTTTTAGGTGCACCTACTGAGGGAGAGAAATAACGTTTGAAGATATCTGGGTGGCCTTTAGCGGCCATGTTTGTATGCTGGGTTTGAACGTTAGCATCGGGGGTGCTAGACTTCTCCTGGCATTCAATCTGCATTCCTAGAGGAGTCTAGAGCCCCAACCGCTGTTTGGAGTGATAGATGGTGTACAGAAGGTCTTTGTCACACTGGGCACTTTGTTCAAACGTGCTCCCTTCCTCAGGGGTGACAGTGGCTGCCAAAGGCTACTTCGACGCTCTGGTGAAACTGGGAGAGCTGGCCAGCGACAGTCAGGGGTCCAAGGAACTGGGTGAGTGGACTGGGGGAGGCAGAGGGACTGGGAGAGAGAGATAGGGAGATATAGGAGAGGGAGAGAGGGAGATATAGAGAGAGAGACAGAGAGAGAGAGAGAGAGAGAGAGAGAGAGAGAGGGGACACAGAGAGAGAGAGAGAACAGAGGGTGAAGGCAGAGACATAGAGGGTGAGGGAGAGAGTAGGGTCATTGTTGAGAGATTAACAACACCACATGATCTCATTGTAATGCTGAAAACAGTGGGGGAGGCAGGCTGGGGGGAGGGATGGAGGGAGGGATGGAGGGAGGGAGGAAGAGATGCCAGACAGACACCACAAATGACTGTGTTGTAGGAGGACTGCTGTGGTGTGGGAGGGCAGGGGAGATGAACAGCTGACAGCCATGCCTAGAAGAGAAAGATTCAGTTCCAGCTTCAGATGAGATCAGAGCTGAGAAGATTAAATCATTTTTGATAATCATCAAATTAATCATTCACTGAACCAATCCATCACAGTATTCTGCTACATAGGTCCCCTGGAAAGGTTCTGCGGCCCACTAATCTACTAAATTCCAATTGATAAACTTCTCAATGTCCGTTAACCCCCATAAAAGGCTAATCTGTGTTGTAATTCATATTTGCTCAGTGTAAGTACTTGTAAGTATAAGTACCTGTAAGTATTTGCAGAGTAAAGGAAAACGTCTCGATGCAGATTGGTCTCATTCTGACTTCTGTTTCCTCCCTGTGTTCTCCTGATCCTTCCAGGAGACACTCTGTTTCAGATGGCGGAGGTTCACAGGCAGATTCAGGTGCAACTGGAGGATGTGGTGAGTGTGTGTGTAGGTGTATTTTGTGCTTGTGTGTATTTCTCGAGTGATGGATTGGCTTATTGATTAGTGCATCGTATGTCTTGACTGATGGGGTGTGTCTGGTCCATAGTTGAAGCTCTTCCACTCTGAGTTGCTCACCCAGCTGGAACAGAAGCTGGAACTGGATATCAAATACCTAACAGTGAGTTCAGCTACATTTGCTGCTGTGGAAACCATAACAGTGTCGATCACTGCCTTATTATCTAACCTTTTTACCGCAAACCCTCTTCTCTCAAACCCTTTTCTCTCAAACCCTCTTCTCTCAAACCCTCTTCTCTCAAACCTTCTTCTCTCAAACCCTCTTCTCTCAAACCCTCTTCTCTCAAACCCTCTTCTCTTAAACCCTCTTCTCTCAAACCCTCTTCTCTCAAACCCTCTTCTCTCAAACCCTCTTCTCTCAAACCCTCTTCTCTCAAACCCTCTTCTCTTAAACCAGGCCACGTTGAAGAAGTACCAGTCTGAGCGAAAGTCGAAGACTGAGTCTATTCGAACGCTGTCAGTCTCAGCTGAAGAAGCTTCGCAGGAAGAGTCAGGGCAGTCGTCACCCCAACAAGTATGGAGACAGAGAGATGCAGGTAACTGTCCTACAGAACAAGTATGGAGACAGAGAGATGCAGGTAACTGTCCTACAGAACAAGTATGGAGACAGAGAGATGCAGGTAACTGTCCTGCAGAACAAGTATGGAGACAGAGAGATGCAGGTAACTGTCCTGCAGAACAAGTATGGAGACAGAGAGATGCAGGTAACTGTCCTACAGATTGAAAGCAGGCGTGATGAATATCCCTCTCTTAGACACGGGTGACATGCATACAGGGGATGTTTGACACAGAGGATTATCTGAGAAAGAGCCTCAAGTCTTAAATCCAACCCACTTTACTCAGCATTATTAGGCATTAAAAATCACAGTAGATTAAGCATGTTTAAATGTGCCTGTTTGTATGAAAACCAGGCCACTGGGAATCAGATTAAAGAGCAGCTGGCTCTGCTGATCTGGCGTGAGACCAGGAAGGGGGTCTTTACTTGGAGAGTAAAGGGTGTTACGGGCGGGACTAGGAGGCCGAAAGCTGGACATTAGAAAGAGGCTGAATTGGAAGAAAAGGTTAAGGGGGTGAGGGACAATATTTTGCGACATGGACATGTTATCGTGGTTCCGCAGCACAGGATATGACATCACTTCCTCCTCTCAGCTCTTCTGGTGCTGTTCTGTGTTTTCCCTCGCAATGTGTTCTTAGGGTCATTCCTCTCCTCCTGTCTCTGTTCCTCGTCTTGCAGTGTGTGTGTGTGTGTGTGTGTGTGTGTGTGTGTGTGTGTGTGTGTGTGTGTGTGTGTGTGTGTGCGTGTGTCTGTGTGTGTGTGTGTGTGCGCGTGTGTCTGTGTGTCTGTGTGTGTGTGTGTGCGTGCGTGCGTGCGTGTGTGTTTGCTAACCTCCCGTCTGTCCGACAGTACGTTGAGCTGATGAGCCGTCGCCAGGGCGAGCTGGACACCCTCGTTGCCGTGGGCTACCGCTCGGCCCTGACGGAGGAGAGGAGGCGTTACTGTTTCCTGGTGGACAGACAGTGTGCCGTTACCAAGCTGCTCATCAACTACCACTGCAAGGTAGCCGTCTCCTTGACAACAGTGTCTCAGTGTACCTCTCCCACGCTGGCCCATAATACACGCTACATGCATGTAGTGACATCCCAAACACATTTACATTACATTTACATTTAGTCATTTAGCAGACGCTCTTATCCAGAGCGACTTACAGTAAGTACAGGGACATTCCCCCCGAGGCAAGTAGGGTGAAGTGCCTTGCCCAAGGACACAACGTCAGTTGGCATGACCGGGAATCGAACTGGCAACCTTCAGATTACTAGCCCGATTCCCTCACCGCTCAGCCACCTGACTCCCTCAAACACACATTACAACCGTGATTCCAAGAGGACACTCCAGTCATGACAGCATTCTTTCTACTGTCTTAAATAAATGGAGTAAAAAAAAAAAACACCTGCCGCCATTTTTCTCCAAATGTGTCTCCAGGTGAGAGAGCTCCTGTCTCAGAAGCTGTCGTCGTGGCAACTGTCCTGCTCCCAGCCCACGCGCTTGCCGGAGCGTGCGCTGAACCTGCTGCGCTACACCGCCCCGCAGGGCCCCGGGGTTTCTGGGATAGGGGAGCTTCTTCGCCACGCCAAACTAGGCACCGCCCAGCCAGAGCAGGTGGGGACAGATCTGGGGAGACTATTGAGACGAAGAGTGCTGTCGAATTAGTGTTTGACTTTATCCCATGTCTTTTATCTCTCTCTTCGTACATTGGTCTTTCTATCTGTGTAACCGTCTCTCTCTCTCCCTCTCTCCCTCTCTCCCTCTCTCCCTCTCTCCCTCTCTCCCTCTCTCTCCCTCTCCCTCTCTCCCTCTCTCTCCCTCTCCCTCTCTCTCCCTCTCTCTCCCTCCCATCTCTCTCTGTCTGTATCAGAGGTTGTCAGTACAGGAAGTCCCTCCCCTGTCGAATGGAGACTCAAGCGGTCGCTCCCAGCAACAGCGTCCACTCCCCCCCTCCTCTCAGAGTGACTCCCCACCCCCTCAGCGCTCCCCCGGGCCCCAGACCTTCCGCCCCCTCCCCGCCTCCGGGGGCGCCACAGGGGGAGACCCCCCCCAACACAGCAGCTCACCCATCAGCGCTACAGCTAGCCCCCCTGCCAACAGCTCCACCAGTGCTAACGCTAGCCCGGCTACATCCACCCCGACGTCCTCTGGGGTCTCCAGTCAGTCCCAGCAGAGCCCTCTGCTGCTGGCCACCAGCATCTCCAACCTGTCCCCCAGTCTCATCCCCTCCACAGTGCTCTCCCTCAGCCAGGTCTCCCCAGCTTCCCACAGCTCTCTGCACGGCCTCACTCTCCCTTTGTCCCAGAGCGCCCCCCACAGTCCTCCACTGCCCCACAGTGCACCTCTCTCCAGGGCCATGACCCCTGTGCTCTCCCCGCACCAGCACGGGGCCCTCAGCGGAGGATACGCCCCGTCTCCATCCCATAATGCCACCCTGATGAAAGCGGCGGAGGTGTATGCCACGACGACGTTGCCGTTGCCCAGGAGACCCGCCAGCGAGGCGCGGATGAGTGGCTTTATGGGTGAGTGCATCTTTGGGGTTAGTCCCTAAATCAGCCTTATATAGCTCTTTCATTAACTCCATCTGTGATTTTACCTCTTCTCCCTCCCTCCCTCCCTCCCTCTCCCCCCCCCTCCCCTCTTCTCCCTCCCTCCCTCTCCTCCCCCTCCTTCCTCTCCTTTCCTTTCCTCTCCCTCCCTCTCCCTCTCCTCTCCCTCCCCTCTTCTCCTCTCCCTCCCCCTCCCCCCTCCCTCCCCCTCTTCTCCTCTCCCTCCCCCTCTCCTCTCCCTCCCCCTCCCCCCCTCCCTCCCCCTCCTCTCCTCCCAGGCTCCACTCTCCCCAGAGTGCTCCCCCTCTCCGGGCCCACACGTGTGGAGGCCATGTTCCCCCACGGCCCCGGGGGGTCAGAGGGTAGCGGAGGGGGCGGGTCCTGCTTACTTCACTTCCTGCCTGGCGATGGCATCCACCTCCTCATCTCTGAGCCCAGGGACGGTTGGCACTACGGTCAGAATGAGCGGACTGGACGGTGAGGAGGTCACACACACACACACACACACTGACACACACACTGACACACACACTGACACACACACACTGACACACACACACTGACACACACACACACACTGACACACACACACACACTGACACACACACACACTGACACACACACTGACACACACACACACACTGACACACTCACACACACACACACACACACTCCAGACGTACTACACAGCTTGGTGTGGGTCGTACTCCTTCCCAGGTGTGTGTTCTGTGAATGGTGATGTCATGTGTCTGTCTCTCCCCCCTACAGAAAAGGCTGGTTCCCGTTCTCCTACACTCAGCCCTACCACAGCACCCTGGACAGCCTGGACAACAGGTCTGCTCTACAGACACTAATCACACACGTTAGGGATGATAGGGTTAGCTGGGTGGTAGAGCCGCAGGTCGCAGGTTCAAATCCCCGTCTTGGATAAAAGAGTTTGCTGGATGAATGTGTTATTAGTTCTCCTCAGTGTGAGTTGTGACAACAGTAACTGAGAAGTGTGGGTGTTGGCAAATGAGGATGCATCGTGACTGTGTGATTGTAGATCCTTCCTCTCCTGAATCCTCCCTTCCCATTATTGACATTCATCAGACAATAGCCACTGTGTAAGTGTCGACAAATAGGCAATAAAAACTTTGGCTGTTCAACAGAACTTGAGAAGTGTCACTGGCACTTTGATATAGATATACCTTCCCACCCTCTCTCTGAAATTTTGCTTTTCATTGTGGCAGTACAGTGTGGACATGTTGATACCAGACAAAAACACAACAGTTCCTGGAAGGGAGCGCGATTGAGCGATGACCCCTATTGTCGTTTTTCCCGGTTCTACCCCAGACTTTTACCACCCGACTCCCTTAGAACTTTGCTTTCCAACATCAACAGCACAGTCGATGAAACACGACTGGAGCTCAAGTTCCTGATACTCATGTCTTCTCTGACCTCCCTACACCCTCTCCCTCACCCAGCTCCCTGCTCCTGTACAAAGCCAACAGCACCAGCACAGGCCAGCTGGACAAGCTGGTGTCCCCTTCCCTCACCCCAGAGTCCGAGGAGGAGCACTCCATACCCCCCCAGAGGGTCAGCACCTTCCGTCCGCGTCCTTACAGCATGGCCGACACTAACCCGGTCAGCCTGAGGGCCAAGGGCAGTGGTCCAGGGCCAGAGTGGACTGGACCTGCTTACCGACCCACCCTGTCGATGCTAATGCAAGAGGTATAAGCGGCTTATCATGCTAAGTTTACAACATGAGATTTGAAGATTTTAAGTGTTTCTCATGTGATTGTTTTTGTCGGTTCTGTTCCAGCTCACCTCAGACTTTGGCTCTCCGCCTCCTTCCCCAACCAGGTAAATTAGCAGTAGGCCTAACATGTTCTGAGAGGCACAAAGCATGTGATATGTGGTATGTACTAAAGCCGTGTTTGTCAACTGGTCTAAGCTCAGGACCCACATTAGCCCTTGCTCATTAAGTCACGACCCAAAAACTATTTTCGAACCTTTAGAATTTATTTCAATTGAATGCGGGCGGCACGGTGTGATCCAATGCACCTTTCAAAATAAAAGCACGCCATCGGAAGTTCTGTCACTTATAAAAATTAAAGTTAACGTTTTGACAGAGCCAAAGCACATGTACCTCTCCACACCAGCTCGCGACCCAGTTTTGGGTCGGGACCCACCAGTTGAGAAACACGGTACTAAAGGAATATGTAACAAGCAATCCTGGTTTACGTTAGCATTTCCCCGTATTGCAGGACCAATCCATTTGCTCATGTTCGACTCAGGAAAACGGTGACCAACGATCGCTCGGCACCAATCATCGAGTAGGACAGAGCCTCCGGGAGCCAATGGAGAGCCAGTAAAACATTCAGATGTATTTTCATTTTGTTCTCAGTATGGATGCAAATCAGTGACATCATGTTTTTAATTTTAAAAGGTATTGAATACTTAATATTGAAACACCACCGAATTTGTTGGTTTTGAATTCACTATTCATTAAATATCAATTTATTTCAATGTTGAAAAAAACTGTAAAATTCAGATCCCAAAAATTCAAACAAAAAAATTCAAGCTTCAGAAATTCAAATAGAAGTAAATTCAGGCTGCTCAAATTCGTATGGTGAAATTCAGATCCAAAAAATTTGAGCCTAGCCGGAAAAATTCAACATCATTCAACATGATGGGATACCAAGGTATTTCTTGGTATTTCTGAAATTTCAATATTAAGTATTCAATGCTTTTCAAATTCAAAACATTGTCCCTGATTTGCTCAGAGGTCAATTGCTATATTGAGCCTAAAATGGAACATTGAAATGAACATATTATGTTGATTCAACTTGATTTTAGTTTTAGGATGTCTTGGTTTTAAGTGTTAAAAGGTGCCACAGGCTAGTCATGATAACACATTTGAGAGGTGAACTACACCAGTCCGATGAATGAAATCTCAACCCATGGACAGGTCTAAGTTGGTTGTATTGTAGAGTCAAAAGCCAATTACATTTTGGAACAAACTTAATCTTTGTAACAATAAATGATCATAGTCATTAAACTGATGGATCATAGAAGGAAAATGTATTGTGCCTATTGTTGACAGCTATCGGAGAAATACAAAAAAAGAGTAAAAAGATTGAATAAAATAAAATAAAAAAATCCCCTGATTAACGTGAAAAGGTTTGAGACATACAGCCACAGATTATTAATTATGTTTGTGGTGTTAGGTAACAGACATCTGATTTCACCATCTACTTTATTTAGTTAGATGATTCAGCACTAACATGACAAAACATGGTGCGTTTCTATGTATTATCTTACCTTTTGTGTATTATTTTACAACAGTTTTCTTTCTTTCTTTCACATTTTATTCATTTTTACATTTTTCACAAACTTCAACTATTTTTTTAATATCCTTGCTAGTTCCTATTTATGGTGTTCCGTATTTGCAGTTCTAGTTAGAATGTGGTTTCAGGGACTGATTCTTGATGGCAGGATCTATTGACAGTAATAGCTCATATGTATGCTATCATGTTTTGTTTTCATTTTCAAGTGTTTTATAAAAGGACAGGTTCCTATTACATGTTGACATTATGCAGGATTCATGCCTTGATGTTTATGCAGAAATGGTCAAATCACTGTTCTCTTCTGAGTAAGGTGTCCCATGAACTTGAGATGTGTTCATGAACAACTTTGAAGTATTTTGTTAATCTAAAGTTGTTTTTAAAATCAAGATGTTGTTGGACTGGAAAGTTTTGCTCTTTGAAATAACACCTACTTGGAGCACTTTTAGTTTTCTAACAGGGGAAACTAACAGAAATGAGAAACCCTTGGCGATGTGTTTGGTCTACAGAAAGATGTTTCCAGAAGGAGGAGGATGGAGCCTGTATGATCTCTGTGGTGGAGAGTGTGGACATGGTTTGACAGATGGATGTGCTAAGGAACTGTGGTGAATTAAGTGGATGCTTTGCATTACTTTAAGTAGGTCGGGGAAACTGGCAACAGGTTAAAGGATTGACATGAAAAAATGTAAGGGTCTCAGCGCTTGTCTTTGCGTTTCACTAGTGTCTTCTCAATTCATTTTATAAACAGATTGTTGACACCTAGCTGATCTTAGTTGCATGTTTACCAATGGCAAACAACACAGAACCTACCAGAAGGATGTGAGGGTCAAGAGTGATGATAAGATTGTGTTTACGGTGAAAGGAAACTTAGGGAAGTGATGAAGAATGTATACGGGAAGTTGAAAAGTGTGTGAGCAAGTGTTAATGGTAAACTATATGTACAAGTAGTATTTTTCGTCTCTTACTCTAAGTTCTCTGTTGTCGTGTCTTTTAGTAAATCGGAGTTTGAAAATAACGATTTAATAGAAATGTGAAAATTAGGAATTTGAGATAAGTTTTAGATGTGTTTGTTTTGATTTCCAATTATGTTATACATTAAAATGTGTTTCCAGTATTTACATATTGGCAAAGAAATGAAACAAATTTGTTCTTATCTTTTGGTAACTTGTAGCATTTCATAATATTGCATGCCAGTTTCCAATGACAGCTGTTTTTCTATTGGTATTCTAACAGTTAGTAAATAGGCTGATTTGATAAAGAATGAGTGCTTATAGTGAGATCACACATGTATAATGTAAAAAGTGCTCAAATATCTGAACTTATATAACTTGCCTTATATTTTTCCTAACGTTGCACCTTTTAAAGGAGTCAAAACATGCAAATGTGGAAAACTTCCTTGTTATTGTAGTCGTACTTCCCCAACCTGTTTGAAACAGACAATTCTCTCAAGTCTACTCCAGTCAGTTCTGTTTTGATTGTAAATTGTATGTTTTGAAATCTTCAAAGGGTGGTTTTACCAACAGTGACTTCATATCAAGAACTGTATCGTCAGGTTTTCAAGGGCTAACTTTCAAAAACAGCTGATATGTTCTGTCCTGACAGGAAATTATTCAACATACAAATTAAGTCATTGCTAGGTATTGAAACAGGCCCAACTATGTTAGCAAATGTTAGTTTTTTTAAAGTAAAGAGTTATGAGAGGTTGAGATTAACCAGGGCACTGTTCAAGAATAAGACAACTTTGATTTAGCATGTGTCAATGGTTGCATGGCTACATCTGTTAAGCTCCCAAAGACGACAGTATGAAATATCAATGCTGAGTGTCCGTTGCCAGATCTTGCATTGAATAGACTGAATTGATGGTCACAGTAACAGAATTGTGATGTTTTGGAATCTCAACATGTTATTGTAGAGTACTGACTTGTACACAAGGTTCTTACATTGTATTTTTTGTTTTCAGAAGACATTTAATAAACACTTTAATTACTATGTGTGTGTTGTTCTTACTTGAGAACACTTACCATCCAACCCATATGTGCAAAATATTTTTAAAACTTTGTAAAAAGAAAGGGTCTTTTGACAACCAAAAAGATCTAATCTGAGCCCCGAGAAGAATGACGATAGGATTAAATAAAGAATCTTTATATATTTTTTCGACCTACAAAGAAGCAGTAGACCTACAGAAAAACCGGAACTTGTTGTGGTCTGTACAGAAACACATTTGTTAGGAGTTTAAACAGTTACAGCTTTTTAATCCAGTCCAGGCTTGGTCCTTTAGCTTCACTCGGGTGGTTCGGAACATCCGGCATGTTGCCATCGTCTCGAACAGGAACTGGAAAGAAGAAAAAACAGTGGATTTTAAGCAAGGCCGTAACCATGGAGTCAACATCGGGGGGGACGAAATCTGCTGGGGAGTCTGAGGGTCCCCCCCTGAAAACTTTTTACGTTTAGTTATGAATATGATTACATTTTTTATGATAATTTCAGACAGTGTGCGTGGTTGCCTGTCATAGCGTAGCACATGTATATATTATTCATATTTTTATACCAATATATTGGGGGGGACATTTTGACCAGATTTGAATGTTGGGGGGGGGGGGGGGGATGTGTCCCCCCCCCCCAATATATATTATGATTACGGCCCTGATTTTAAAAACGAATGTTCATAAATGCATCATTTTGGATGTTTTAGGTTTATCCTTCTATGCAATGTAAGATTGATGTTACTGCGGCATTCTGTAATGTATCAGCAGTTTTAACATAACATACCTCTAAATGTTATAGCCTACTTCTGAATCCCAATGCTGAGTGAATTCTCAGATTTAGTGTATGGTTGACACCTTTATTCAGTACTACAATACACGGGAGGGTTTACTTTACTGATTATTCAGTACATGCCAGGTTCACTAGCTGTGCCTGAGAATGAGTTCAGATTTACCTGGGTAGTTGAAGGGTACAGCTGAATTCAACATTGCACTATATTTCGTGAAGGGACTGATGATTGGTACAACAACAGCTGGAAAGAGACGAGAGATAATTGAGATTACAGACTGCGTTGCGCATACACCAGTTAATTTAAACACAAACTGTTTCCTGAGTTCGAACTACTGACCTAGGATACCAAGCGCGCAGGAGACCAACACCACTGGTTCCTTATTCCACGCGTTTTTGAGGAACGCACCAAACGCTGCAATGACAATGTAAGAATTTAACAACGGTGGAAGACAGTTGTTTATCTAGGCTGCAAACTTGATTTGAACAATCTTAACTAGCATTTTGAGATCACTGTCGGCGGGCCAGCGTTTGTTCTAGGCTTACAAGTCATACCAGCTAACTAGCTCGTACGTAGGCCAAGGTCACATAATCTGTTGGTGGACATACAAAATCTTGATTGTGCTGTATACTTTGATTATAACGTTTTATACCATAGAACTATTCAATACAGGTGGCTAAATTGATGCCGTAAATCTACAATACGCTGCCTGCTTGATACGAAGAAAGACAAATTTCACCAACCAGCCATGTTGTCCTCTGTAGTCTATTGTGGATTGGAATCATGGGAAGTGTAGTTGAGTTATAAAATGACGCATTTATTTTGCGCCTGTTACGACCAAAAAAATGGACCGTTGGGGTGTGAAATAAGAAAAGACCAATGATTCCTTGAGTTTGGCAGTCAATGGATGGGGTAAAGTTCCCACAGAGTTAGTGTCTTTGACGTTCCACATGTACTAGTCATCCATATAATACATGCAAACTGAGTATCTTGGAAAATGTAAAGTCTTTCGGAAGCGTCAACAGCAAACGAACAAGCTAGCTAGCACTAGCTACCTAGTTAGCATAGTAGCTACTGAGTGGATAGCTCTGTTTTGGTACGTTGTTGAGCGGGTAGCGTGAACGGACAGAAAGGTAGGTAGTGTGGGTTGAATAATCAAAGTTGGGTACTAGCTAAAGTATAGCTAGCTCGTACAGTATTCAATTATTGCAGTGACTTGAGTGAAGTCAGCTGACTGCTGTGTTTTTTGTGTATCTCTAGTCTAGCTAACTGGCTCTCTTCTCGGTGTAGTTAGCTACGAGACATTAATGCCTGTGGAACCTCTGACTGTTGTGGCTCGTCAACAATACAATTAGCCTAGACTCCGATACTTTGGTTGGATACTTTTTATATACTTTGGATATTTAAAACGCTACTAGCCGCATCACTCACAACTGAAAATAAGACCCGTCCAGAGTGTAAAATAGAATACTAATGATTCTTGATCTTGGCGTCAGTAAGTGACGCAAGGCACATGCCTTTCAGTCGCCGACTCAATTTCCCATTTTGTGCCCTTCTATTTTCAGATGATGGAGGATTTTTCTGGACTGGCTTTGCCCCCTCTTTTTGGGGGCCACATTCTTGAAGCGGAGTTGGAACCCGGTGGCGTTGAGTTAGGTCCTGGGGAGGTAAATGTAATTGCATGGGTTTATATAGTAGAAACATGATTATTGAAGTGGGAAAGTATAACTCCTTATATCATTTACATTTTACATTTAGTCATTTTAGCAGACGCTCTTATCCAGAGCGACTTACAGTAAGTACAGGGACATTCCCCCTGAGGCAAGTAGGGTGAAGTGCCTTGCCCAAGGACACAACGTCAGTTGGCATGACCGGGAATCGAACTGGCAACCTTCGGATTACTAGCCCGATTCCCTCACCACTCAGCCACCTGACTCCCTCATATCAGTTGTCAGCTTTGAATTCAGAATGACAGCTTCAGTTGAATCCTAACTTTCCACATTCCCAGAAGTTACATTAAGACTCAATGACCTGTTAGCTAGTTTGTTTGTATAATTGTAGCATTGTTATCTGCTAAGTAGTAATATCATTATCACTAGGTAGAGCTGGGCCCAGGAGGCAATGAACTGCTTGAAGGTGGGGCGTCGGGACCTGGGCAGGAGGAGGAAGAAGAGAGGAAAGAACTCAATAAAAGAAAATGTCTGGCGCTGAGCAGGTGGTGTAAAGAAGTCGAACAGGTCAGTGACGGTGTTTCGTACACAGGATGGTGTTTCGTATTCCCAGTCCACCATAAAAATCCATGACGTAACCCGATGAATTATATAACATGATGTTTTTGCCGAACGTTTCCATAGGTGAATGAGAAACTGCTGGGTCGGCTTCACCAGGTTCAAGCTCTAACCCGCCGCATGAAAAAAGAGAGAAGGTAAACATTAGGTTGGGTTAGATTTTGATAGCGGGCGTTGCCCCCGTGCTCATGATGTAACACAATTCCCATCTGCAGGTTTCTAATGAAGACACTGGATGCCCATGGCGATGACTACAGACATTCTCATCTCACGATAGTGCTTGAGGTATTCATGATCAAAAGCCTGTGTAAATAGGACTCTTGCCATTCTAACTCTATGCTCAAGAATCAAGACAAAAACACTTATCTTTTTTATTACTTATGTCTTGCCTTTCAGGATGAGTCTAGTTCCCATTTAGACTCTGTGGCTACAGCCGAAGATGAAAGGTTGAATGGCATTCCTGGCTCTTCACTGCCCCCTGTGGCTCTCCAACACACAGGACCCAAAAAGAAAAGGCATCGAGTCCCAAAACTGGAGAGGGAAAGAGACCCACAGGTAGGTAAAGTAAATCAAATTAAACCGCTGGAAGAATTCCTCACTGCTTTTGTTTTATTCCGCCACGACGGAGGTGGTGTGAAGGAGCACCTGTGTCAGGACGCAGTGATCAATGAATCCATCTACTGTTATGGAAGGAATCACAAGACTGACTTGCATGTTCGGGCACTGTTTTGTTTTGACTCTCGCTCCTCTCCACAGACTGAAGCAGATATGTCCCAGTTGGCCGAGGCACAGTTTGGTGAATTTCCCAGCCCAACTTCTCTGTCTCACTGACCAAGGTCATAGCCAACTGTCAGGACATGTGGCACAGAAATCAGATGCTTGGACTGCCAGCTGAATGGACATGGTGTCGAGGACACAAACTGTGGTTTGAGTTTACACTCCTGTGCGTTTCCTTCGTTTGGAAGCCTTCCTGCACTTTCCTGGTTCCGTTCAGGATTTCAGTGTTATGCTCTTCTTGCAGCAGTCCAGAGGAGTCCGTAAGGCCTGAATGCACACTGTTGGTTACTGGTCTAAAGATCTTATGGTCAAAGTTGCAATGACTGATGTAGTCAGATTTATGCAGATGTGTTGAATGTTGCAGACTATATGGGGATTTTTTTTTTTTTTTACAATAAAATATGTTTACATTTTGAAGGTTATTTTGATTGATAGGCCCAAATTAACTTTTGGATGTTGCTATGATGCATTAACTATTGTGTGAATTTTCTTCATCTCACATCTGACCTAGAGTCGGTGTGTTAATGCTATTGTTTTTAATGTTGTGCTGTCTGAAATGTATGTTCTGCATTGATTCGTCAATCCTAATTTATCGCAAACTGATAAGCCAATCACTGGAATTTTAACTTGCGGAAGTTGAAACTGTCCAATCTTAGATCGAAGGTAAGATTTAGGGCGGAATCTAAATTTGGGGGTGGGATTTAGCTGCCGTCCATCTTTAGAGTACAGTCAGATTGGCGAAAAGAAAACAAAAAATTGGAAGTAAAGAAGACTTTGGGGAATTTGTTCTGATTGTATTTGAAAAAGACAAACGAAAAGCCCTAACCCTAGGTAAATGTCGAAAACAAGTGTGAATTTAGCTGGTCGGGTTGACCTAGTTTCCCTTATTTTCCTGAAATTCTAGCTAGCCAGCTAGCTATGTTAGCTAAGCTGCGAGCGAGCATTGTCAATACAGTAGCTAGCCAACAAGCTACAAATTGTTAGCACTCAGCTAGTTACAAAAAAACAACATAAAACGATAACGATACGACATTAATATGACTTCATTCTTTTAATCTTATGCATATGCATGCAATTAGTTAATAGCATTGAAAATGAGTTGGCTATCGAAACTAGCTTGCAAGATAGCCAGTTAGCTAACGAGCATGTCACGTTAGCGTGTGATAGCAAACAAGCTTCAATGGGGTAAACGTCGCTTACATCGGATACATTTTCCTTATCTTGAAATAGCCAAATTATAGCTAGCATCACATAACAGGCTGGTTGTTTGAAGTTGTTATTGTAGCTAGCTATTAGTAGTTTAAGAGGGATTACTCAAATTATTATATATCGTCAGCTGGGCAAGTTCATTGTTTCTTTGTGCACATTGTGCTGTTTTTGGTAATGTGATGTCTCCCCCTCTCTCTGTCAGACGGAATGAGGACATCGTCGTAGTTAAAGCCATGGCTGACAAGAGAAAACTTCAAGGTATGTTCTTTGACAAGCCATGATGGACGTGTACATTGACTTCACCACTCACCCCACTTTTGACATCACCTAGCTAGACTATGGAACCTGGCAATATTGATACGTGTGCTGCTGAACTGTGAAGTTGGACCTTTCTCAAATAACATGTTCTGAAACATTATCCCACATTCAGAACCACGTAATGAGCTCAAAGGCCCTCTTTCTTCTACCAGGTGAAATCGACAGATGTTTGAAAAAGGTAGCAGAAGGTGTAGAACAATTTGAAGATATTTGGCAAAAGGTAAGGACTACTAGATCTAGTCGTAGATGCACATGTTATGGGGAAGTGTACAATTATTTGTGTAACATTCCTTTTTATTTTTCAGCTCCACAATGCAGCCAATGCAAATCAGAAAGAAAAATACGAGGCAGACCTAAAAAAAGAAATTAAAAAATTACAAGTAAGCAAACAAACTTGAATTGTGGCCATATTCATTCTGTGTTTATGTCTGGGCTTAAATGTTAATAATTGGTGATAAACGTTTCTTTCTAGCGATTGAGGGATCAGATTAAGACATGGGTGGCCTCAAACGAGATCAAAGACAAAAGACAACTAGTGGAGAATCGCAAACTCATTGAAACGGTAACGATCTAAACCTCAAACCCTTATCAACATTGAAAATGTTTGGTTGTCATTGACGATTCATAAATTACCAAAATAATAGTAACAATGTGAGTGTGAAAAAAACAAAAAAAAAACACATAAGGATCAAGGTTTCTGTTCTCTCTCATTAGCAAATGGAGCGATTTAAGGTGGTGGAAAGGGAGACGAAAACAAAAGCCTACTCGAAAGAAGGCCTGGGGCTGGCTCAGAAGGTGGACCCAGCCCAGAGGGAGAAGGAGGAGACGGGAACATGGCTCACGGTGAGGCCTCTGCCCAAACCCTCCAGCGGGGAAAGCTGCCACTCACTTCACGCCTCATAATGATCTCCTTTCTGCAGAACACGATAGACACTCTAAACATGCAGGTGGACCAGTTTGAGAGTGAGGTGGAGAGCCTGTCCGTACAAACAAGAAAAAAGAAAGGAGACAAAGAGGTCAGTTTCTTTCTGACTTCCTGTCATGCACCTCTGCGGTTGCTGTCTGTACTCGTTTGTGCTGTTTTGTAAAAAAAAAAAAAAAGGGTTTCCAGAGCAGTTTCAAAACCACTGTGCCTTTCTCCTTGGCTCTTCCATAGAATCAGGATCGCATTGAGGAGCTCAAGCGCTTGATCGAAAGGCACAGGTACCACATCCGCATGCTGGAGACCATCCTACGCATGCTGGACAACGACTCTGTCCAGGTGGACTCCATCCAGAAGATCAAGGACGACGTGGAGTACTACATCGACTCTTCCCAAGACCCGGACTTTGAGGAGAACGAATTCCTGTACGATGACCTGGACCTGGATGATATACGTAAGTGGATGAGCCCTCTGCTGTGACTGCTGGTTAGAGCTGGATGATCAGTTTCAGCGTGTGGGCTACAGTGTGATGGTGTGTCTCTGTGGTGACTGGACTCTTCTCTGCATCCTGATCTTCTTCAGCTCTAGTGGCCACGTCTCCGTCGGGCCAGGGCACCATAGAGGACGAGATGTTCCTCCACTCCAGCAGCACTCCCACCTCCACCACCTCCTCCTCCCCCATCCCTCCCTCTCCGGCCACCTGCACAGCCGTAAGCACACTGCAGACCTTCCCCTCAGACCTTGTGGCTGTGTTTAGTCTTTAGAAACGCACACTCTCTTTTCAGCCCGGATATTAACGTACTGTGCCGTTTGCGTAGGAGAACTCGGAGGACGATAAAAAGCGGGGGAGGTCGACAGACAGCGAAGTTTGTCAGGTGAGCTTCTGACCCGCCCTGTTTATGGGCCTTCTGTTGTTGAACTGAGTGTAACTTTGAACCAGAGTCTGTAGTCTGTGTGTGCTTGACTATCTTGTGCTGTGTCAATGTCAACAGTCTCCTGTGAAGAACGGCACCCCCTCCTTGTTATCATCCTTCTCCTCGTCGGGCACCTCCGGTTCCTCCTCTTCCTCCTCTTCTCTGGTGTCCATGGCTACTGTTGTCGGGGGGATTCCCGTGGTTTCCACGGGCAACAGTCTAATAGGGAGCTTCAGCAGCGCCGTGCAACAACATCAGCACCAACCTCCACCGCAACTTCCGCCCCAACAGCCAAGCCAACCACAACTACCACCGCCACCTCAAACGAAACCCTCTCTCCCCCCCAACACCACCCCAAGCCCCCCCAGCCACCCTCTGCTCTCCGCCTCCACTGCCCCCTCTCTTCCCACACCCAGCATACCAATTTCAGCCGCTCCAAACCCCCAATTGCTGGCCTCCTCTGGGCCTAGCCCCGCCTCCAGCCTGGGGCTAGGGTTGGGACTGGGTCTGAGTAAAGGTAGCATGACGGGGACCAGCAGCGCCAACCAAATGTCTGGTCTGGGCCTGAGCGGCATGTCTCCCCTCAGCACGATGGCGGGGCTCCTGTCTGGCTCCACGCCCACCCCCTACGCCCAGGCTGCTGTGGGAGGCCTGGGTCTGAGCAGCAGCCAGTCCAGCGTGTCCGTGGAGAGCAGCGTCTCCATCCCCACCTCCGGCTCCAGTGGAGTCACCACCAACGGGGCCGGTGCTGGGCTAGGCCTCCTGGGCTCCAGCCCCTCCCACGGCAGTCTGACCGGGGGCATCCTGGGGCTGGTGTCTGGGCAGAATGTTGCCCCTGGGCCCCCTCAGATGCCCCCCAGCCCTGTCAGTGTGGTGCCAGGAGGGGTGGTGGGCATGATGGGAGGTAACGGAGGAAGTGTCGGGGCAATCGGGGGAGGAATCGGGACGAACGCAGCCCCCGCAAGACCACCCAGTGGCCTGAAGCAGAACGGAAGCACAAGTATGTTGCATGTTCATATACATAATCTGTTCAGTAGACGTCTGACTTCTCCAGCTAAGTGACCATGTTGTGCTCTCGTCTCCTAGGTTACAGTGCTGTAGTGGCGGAAAACGCAGCAGAATCGGGCCTTAGCACGCCCAGCCAATCACAGAGCAGCCAGCCCTCATCCCTAACCTCCTCTGCCAGTCAACCGTGAGTGGTGCTTCATAGCATTCCATTACAGCGCTCGAGTCATTATGCTCGGAAAGTTTTTTTTTTTTTTCCTCAAACTCTCTTCCCTCCTCAATCCTCCACAGAATGGACAACGGCCCCAGCCTGATCAGTTCCATCACCCTGCCCCCCAGCTCCCCGTCCCCCTCGTTTTCAGACGGCAACCCTGGAGGATCCAGCCTGCTCAACGGGCCCCACTCCTACACGCAGGCGTCTGAAGGCCTCAAGGTGAGGGGAGACCTGGGGGGGGGAGGATGGTGTGGATGTGGAGAGAGAGAGAGAGAGAGAGAGGGAGAGAGAGAGGGTAAGGGCAGTGAGGGGTTAAATTCTGCCTCGTCTCCTCAGCCTGGGTAGTTAATTGGCTAGTGGTTGCGATTGGCCAGAGAGTCTCCTCACCTGGTGTCAATCAGGGAGAGGTAGAAAGGAGGGAGCAGTAGGAGAGACTGCTGGGAGGACAGGATAGATCCAGGAAAACTAGAAGGTGCCATGCTGACAGATGAAGGTTTGATCTTTTATACTTTTGACCTGCCTTTTTCTACCAGTTACCTTGAACTTGATGGGAGTTCTGTCTGTCATATAGGAGAGGTTCTGAAAGGTAGAACCGGGTACTGCCAGACTGAAGTGTTGTGTAATGTTGGGAGAACACTGGAAAAACCACGGCAACCATTTTGACCCGTTAAGAAAGATTTGTCCCGCCTGGCTTGCACCATGCAGGGCCCTGCAGTCAGATGCAGCAACCGACTCTCTGGCGACGTAAACACACAGGCAGGCATGAATGATGTGTCAGTGTAATGACGGATGTAATGACGTTGTGATAACTTGAGGATAACCTGTAGAGCCTGCCCTCTATCTCCAGCTTCCCACAGACCTCCGTCAGATACTGATGGAGTCCAGGGGGACGGTGCAGGCCGCAGAGCCGCCAGGGACCATGGGTACAGCCACTAACACACGGAAGAGGAAGCAGTGTCAGGTAGAGACACACACACACACACACACGCACACACACACACACACACACACACGCACACACACACACGCACACACACACACACACACACACGCGCACACACGCACACACACGCACGCACACACACACACACACACACACACACGCACACACACACACGCACACACGCACGCGCACACGCGCACACGCGCACACACGCACACACGCACACACGCACACACGCACACACACACACACACACACACACACACTGTTATCTAATCATCAACACATTCACACACGGCCTTAAACCTTCCCCCCCCCTCACACACACAAATAATTTAACACCTATGATTTTGAAATATATCTACTTTTTTTTAATTACATTTTTCTTAGATCTGTCATGTCCATTTGACATACTCGACACACAAAAACACACACCAAATTGACACACTAGATAGTGGTCAATGCTAGCATGACTATGCTAGTTTGAGGTTGTGTATGGTTGTGGTTGCACACCGTCCATGCTAGGTGTGTTCCCCCAGCAGGAGCTCAGTCACTGTGGCTGGCTGTGGGGGTTCTAGCTGGGGGTTCTAGCTGGGGGTTCTAGCTGGGGGTTCTAGCTGGGGGTTCTAGCTGGGTACGGGAGTGTGTCGTCTCGAAGTAGAGACGCCAATCAAGGAAGCGAAATCAAAGCTGAAAATCTCTCTTTTGGGAGTTGAGTAGAGTGATGTTGGCCCGTCTTTCTCATCATGTTAAAACTGTTCTTTCTTAACCCTCGACCCACTGCTTTCCTTCACCCCCACCACCTCCTCCCTCTCTTCCATCCTCTCCTCCTGCCTCCTCTCCCCACCAGGCTCCGGAGCCTCTGAGCTCTCTGAAGGCCATGGCCGAGAGGGCTGCCCTGGGGTCGGGTCTGGACGGAGAGATCCCCAACCTGCACCTGACGGACAGAGGTCAGAACACCAGCCAGATGTTTTTTTAGTTTCATTATTTGCTTCAGAACTGTCCAGGTTTTGTGCAGTCAGACATTTATTTCCCCTCTTTCTCTCTCTCTCTTATATTCCCTCTCCCTGTAATACTCTCTCTCCCATTCCCTTCCTCCTGGTCCTCAGACATCTTCTCTGGCTCGTCGGCTGCCCCCGGCGCTCCTGCGACCACCCAGCCATCGCTGTCGGAGGTGAGCATCCCCCCCTCCCTGGGGGTGTGTCCTCTGGGGCCCACACCTCTCTCCAAAGACCAGGTGTACCAGCAGGCCATGCAGGAGTCAGCCTGGACACACATGCCGCACCCCTCCGACTCTGAGAGGATCAGGTGAGAACTGTCAGCTTCTGACCCAACCTGTCATGTACCGTTATCACTGGATTTCTTTTAAAAAGCCTTTTTTTTGGTGGGTAAACACATGATGCATGTAGTGGTTACCAAGTGTGTGTATAAGATCGAGATTCTAACCCTGTGTCTGTGTCTGTGTCTGTGTCTGTGTGTGTGTGTGTGTGTGTGTGTGTGTGTGTGTTACAGACAATACCTGATGAGGAACCCTTGTCCCACGCTGCCCTTCCACCATCAGATGCCCCCCCACCACTCTGACTCCATAGAGTTCTACCAGAGACTGTCAACAGAAACTCTCTTCTTCATCTTCTACTACCTGGAGGTAACACACACACACACACAGTCTGGGCTACAGCCAGAGGTTCCCCCCCCTCCCCGTCTCCTCACTGTTCCTCTCTTGCTCTGTCTCTCCTCAGGGGACCAAGGCTCAGTATCTGTCTGCCAAGGCTCTGAAGAAGCAGTCGTGGAGATTCCACACCAAGTACATGATGTGGTTTCAGAGACACGAGGAACCCAAGACCATCACAGACGAGTTTGAGCAGGTACAGCAGCTGAAGCGCTCTTCGCCCCCACGCGTCGCGGGGGAGAACGATATGCAGGCCCGTACATTCCCCACCGTGGCCCAGCAGGACGCTGCACTTGGCTGGCTGAGGGGTTTCAGACAGAAGCTAGCGACGCAGATGAACTCTTCTGTGTCTCTGGATCAGGTCTGCTAGTGGGCCTGCCGGGTAAATCGGTTCTTCACCTGATTTCTATTCTTCTTTCTTTTAGGGCACTTACATCTACTTTGACTATGAGAAATGGGGCCAGAGAAAAAAAGAGGGGTTTACCTTTGAGTACAGGTACCTGGAAGATCGAGACCTGCAGTGACGGACGGACAGAGAGACAGAGAGGGAGAGAGAGAGAAAGACGTGCTGCTGTTGACATTCCGAGACTGAACTCCAAACTGTGGATAGAGATTGTGATGTGTAGTAGAAACCTTCTCCTGACGTGGAGACAGGAGTGTATAGGCTGCATCTGAAAGGATACCACCTTCCCCCATATAGCACCCTACTTATGACCACAACCAACAAGGGGGTCTAATCACAAGTAGTCCACTACATGGGGGAAAATACGGTGTCATTCAAGATATGCGTTTGTGCCTGTCTGTGTGCGCACTCAGTATATGGCATTAGGAAAAACCTACCCCATGCATGTTCCTCATGTTATGTTTCGTTTTATTTTTCCGTTTCAACGAGAATCTCCTGTACCACCTACCCAACTGGAAGTCATTGACTATAAAACACAAACATTGGATTCGGTTAAAGAAATTGCCCGTCTTGGATTTTACCTGTTATTTGGGGTTTAGAATAGGGAAGTACAGTGGACGTATAGACATGGTGTGTAGGATTGGCTTCTTATAAGACCCTATGATGCCTGTTGAACATGGTCACTGTTAGACATAGTGATCGATTATCAATAGTTTTATTGATATTGTCTTGGTCGTTTAAACACTGAGAATGACCACAGGACCACTCCTGTGACTGGGAAAGACGGTCCTTATTGGACATGGATTAAATTGCTATGCAATTGAATTGGTGTCTGCCTCCCTCTCTTTACAAATAATGTTTTTAAGTTTAACTGTAAAAGAAAACGCATCATTTTTGGGGCATTCATTATGTTTGTGATATAAACTAATAAAGAGTCTGAACAAAGTATTAAAGTTTTTTTTTGACGTAAGTCTTGAATAATGTTTATAAATTTTGAGCAGCTCCAATTGCCCTTTTGAAACAGTATGACAGAAATGGCGGGAATTGGTTCCTAACTCTGCTTTAAAGGCAGTGCCAATCATCTCTTAGTACGACCGTACAAATTACTGTAATTTCTGAATCCCATAAAAATGACCAGTCAACTTGTCATTTCATTCAATTTGTTTTGGTTGCAGTTCTTTTCAACCCCTCATGTGTTCAGTTTCACACCATTTATTTCAATGACAAACATGAGATTTGTGTAATGGGATGTATTCTGGTTCCATTAGGTGTTCGACGCAATTTTCACAAATCTGGACAAAGAACCCCACTGTGGACGTGCGGCAAATTGAACTAGTTTGGGTACGTTCTTACGTTCTTGTTTTGCTTCTGGAACATGTGTCGTGTCTCCACTGATGTAGTTCCTGTCTTTACGAGCCTGGGGAACTTGTACCACATCTGCATGTTACCAGTTTTTCTGAAGGCTAAAGAGCGGTTATCGAAAAGGAAACCAGCGCAAGGTTCTGAGAAATGCCTTTTATAAATTCTATTTTTAGGCTTTTGAGGAAAGGATGGTCAGATGACAAAAATGTGAATTTCACTAAATAAATATTTACAGATTTTCTCTTATTCAATTGTCAAGGTTCTGCATGGGAGATGTCAATGTGGCATTGCAAACAGGATTGTAAAATTTCAATAAAATACTTTTCAGAAATTATAAATCGTAACATGGTCTTGTCATAATTTAAAGGTTGAATGAAATGTATGTAAGTTGTCCTTTGGCATTTAGTTGTCATAAGGGCAATTACACCTTGTAGAAAGTAACTGTGCAGGAAACCTCTGTGGCTCAGTAAGTAAGCATGTGTACCATCGAGTCTACTTCCAAACACGGTACCCGTAAAAATCTCACTCAAACCAATTGATAATTCATTTTACTGATATCAGTACTATATATATATGTTACCTATGAAATTTTAAGACCTTGGATGAAAATCTGGCCGTTTTCTTGAATAATGTTTATAAATTTTGAGCAGCTCCAATTGCCCTTTTGAAACAGTATGTCAGAAATGGCGGGAATTGGTTCCTAACTCTGCTTTAAAGGCAGTGCCAATCATCTCTTAGTACGACCGTACAAATTACTGTAATTTCTGAATCCCATAAAAATGACCAGTCAACTTGTCATTTCATTCAATTTGTTTTGGTTGCAGTTCTTTTCACCCCCTCATGTGTTCAGTTTCACACCATTTATTTCAATGACAAACATGAGATTTGTGTAATGGGATGTATTCTGGTTCCATTAGGTGTTCGACGCAATTTTCACAAATCTGGACAAAGAACCCCACTGTGGACGTGCGGCAAATTGAACTAGTTTGGGTACGTTCTTACGTTCTTGTTTTGCTTCTGGAACATGTGTCGTGTCTCCACTGATGTAGTTCCTGTCTTTACGAGCCTGGGGAACTTGTACCACATCTGCATGTTACCAGTTTTTCTGAAGGCTAAAGAGCGGTTATCGAAAAGGAAACCAGCGCAAGGTTCTGAGAAATGCCTTTTATAAATTCTATTTTTAGGCTTTTGAGGAAAGGATGGTCAGATGACAAAAATGTGAATTTCACTAAATAAATATTTACAGATTTTCTCTTATTCAATTGTCAAGGTTCTGCATGGGAGATGTCAATGTGGCATTGCAAACAGGATTGTAAAATTTCAATAAAATACTTTTCAGAAATTATAAATCGTAACATGGTCTTGTCATAATTTAAAGGTTGAATGAAATGTACGTATGTTGTCCTTTGGCATTTAGTTGTGTCATAAGGGCAATTACACCTTGTAGAAAGTAACTGTGCAGGAAACCTGTGGCTCAGTAAGTAAGCTTGTGTACCATCGAGTCTACTTCCAAACACGGTACCCCTAAAAATCTCGCTCAAACAAATTGATTATTCATTTTACTGATACCAGTTAAGTACTATGTTACCTATGAAATGTAAGACCTTGGATGAAAATCTGGCCGTTTTAAGGCCTTAAATTTAAAGTTCACAATTTTAGACTAAGACCCCACGGGAACCCTGTTAATTCATGCAAGAAACCAAACATTCAAATTTAAGAAAATAGTTACGCCATTTCCATTAATCACCATACATTCAGAGACAAGGTAAGAAGTTGTTTCATTTTATTAAAATGGAAACAAATATGCAAGTTGAACTTAAAATAATTCAAAAACAAATATACAACCTTAAAAAAATATTGTATTAGTTTCAACGATCATCTTACTCATGGCATGTGTTTTATTTCTAGAGCAGATCTTTCAGGTACTCAAAAATCCCCAATGTGTGTTTGTAGGTTGTTACAGCTGTTACATAAGTGTGCCCTCTTCACATCTTCACTTCGCTCTCTCCTCCCTCCTTCTTGACCTTCAGGAACTCGGCCATGTTGGAAAAGTATTTCTGATTGGCCTCGGCCACCTTCTTCTCTGCCGCCTGCGGGTTCACGATCTCCAGCCCCTGAAGAAGAGAACACAGGGGTGAGAAGGACGTAACAAACCATGGTGGCTTCCAAAGCCGAGTGCCAGATGATGGTAGGGTGGCGCTGGTGCAGGAAGTGACATCATGGAAAGGGAGGATACCTGTAGAGGAGTGAAGGCCACGCTGGAGCTGGTTCCTGAGGAGCGGTCTCTGACCGTGGACTTCCCTCCGTACGTCATGCTCTGTTTCTGCAGCGTTCTCTGCAAAACCAAACACACAGTTAGAGTAGAATACACTGAACTTTGATGTGTATCGTGTCTTGATGTTTCCATGTGTTGTCTGAACTGTCATGGTGTGATGACAGAGGTTAGGGCTTGTTTACCTGGAGGGACTTGGATATCCTGGCTTTGGTGGCTTCGTTGACCTGGGCCTGTCTGACACGCCCACTCCCACTCTTTCCTAGCTGCCCCAAGCTGAACCCCAGGTCCTCCTGGTACGCATCATCCTCAATCTGACACACAGACAAGACAGGGTTTAAAAATGCTATCTGCATCTTTTAAGACTAAATTACTGGGATCAAGAACAAGCTATACACAGTGTGTATATGTTAGCCATTTTGAAGAGGTAAGGAGTCTGTCCTGCTGACCTCTGCGAAGGTCATCCTGTTGGCATGCTTCCTGATCTCAGTAAGACCTAGGCGCTCCTTCATCTTACGATACCTTCAGAAATAACAGGACGAAGGAAAGACAATAATTTGTACTGTGTTACGTCCCCTCTCTGCATCAGAGAACATACCCTGGCTGTCAACATGTGAACAGGAAATGACCTCGTACCTTCTGCCTCCCCTCTTCTTCCTCTGGCCATCCAGCGGAGCAGGAAGTGGCTTCACCGTCTTCACAGGGGGAGGCTCTTGCCATTTGTCAAACTTCCTCTCAATCTCCTCCTTCAGATCATAGCCCACCTGCAAGACATCAGACGTGAGTACTTCACAAGAGGAGTGCCATTCATCCCACTCAAACGGGGGTCGATTTTAATCCCCACCCCTCCCGTGTCTTACTTTGCCACCAGAGCTCTCGTGGAAGCTGTCTACTCTGGAAGCCAGGGTACACTTCGCTGCCACCAGACGAGCCGCTTTCCTCCTCAGGTCCTGTACCAATTAAACAGCTATTAGCCTAATGGCAACTGACCAGCTAGCGACACAGTTCTGGAAGATTCTAAAGGGTTTGGACTAAGGATGCACATCATTAATCGTGTAACTGACTATACGAATGTTTACCGGTTAATACTATCGATTAAACAGTATTGCCAATTTAGAAAAAAATCATCAACCTATTTTCTTAGTTAAAAAACATTCTTTTTTTTTTTTAAATGGGTCAGACACTTGTCCATTCTACATTTCTAATCTTGTCAACAGTTATCGGTCAATTTTTTTTCTTAAAAATGAGCATCTGAAGAGCATTCACCGGGGGAAGGGTCTGGACCACATCGCAGTGGTAGATGTAGCCTGTGTGGGGAAGCAAGGAGGTGCTACTGAAGCCTGACAGAGTCCTCCTCTGGGCCCCCAGGAGCATCAGGTTACAGGCCGGCATCTTGGACAGGTTGGTGAGGCCTCCGGCAATACCTTCCAGCCAGAGAGGTGACTAGGGTCAGTGACCTTTATCTACCTTCAATTAGGTTTACTGTATAGAATGTCTGTGGTTAGTTTAACAAGGTTGTACTCCCTCACCCATGATTTTGGCGGCAGTTGAGGCTCCAACGATGACGGACAGGTTCGGTGCGATGAAGGACATCCTGGACTCCACGTACTCGTAGATTCTGTGCTTGGATTGGTTGAGCTCCAGAGCCATGTCGCAAGCCTCCTCCAATCGCTTCAGCTCATCGTCGCCCAGCAACGTCCTGCAAACGCCACAAGGTTCTGTGTGATTCATCACTGGAAACACTTGTGACAGGAACTAATAACAAGACCGGAAAGACATTGTTGGATCTCAAACGCAAACATGACAGTTGGTCGTCGTACCCCTGTGTGGTCGAGGCTGTGACGCTGACCACCATGATGGTGGCGTTGGTCAGGATCTGCTGCAGGGTCTCATTATTCTTGCATTTGTCCAGGTTATTCCCTAGTTCCTAAGAAGAACAAACACACACTAGATGTCGACAACAGCAGGCTAAGTAATAAAGCACTTTTGTCTTTTATTTAACGGTTATACAGAATTTCTTCAGAGCCTAAGGGAGTAAAAAAGAAAGCTCACCTTCACTGCCCGGACGTAATCCAGAGAGTTGGGCACGAGGGACTCGAGCTCTGGGAACCTTTTCGAGTACTTGTCACGGACAAATTTGTGAATGATGTCTGAAACAAAGAAGCATGAATGAAAACATATTCCTTATTTTTTTTGGTCTGAAACTATAGCAATATTGATAAAGCAGTCAGGATTTTAATCAAAATGTTTGATAAGCTGGTTAACCGGTCAAATATGCTGGTCTAGGACAAACTCACTGAGTTCGTTGTCGATCTCAACTGTCAGGTTGTTTGCTGCTACAATCAGTCTGTACTCTGGGTCTGACTCCACTGGACCTGAGACTGAAGAACGAGAGAGGGGTCCGTAAACGCCTGGAGCTCCGATTCGTTTAGACCAACAAATACATTATCGTAATATAAATATCTAAAATTCACCTTCAGTATTCTTGTTCTGGTTCCCCACATATTCTCCAATTTTTTCCATAATCTCTGAAAACTACACACAAGCAAACGTGTTATTTTTTAACCGTATTGTGAAAGCAAATATACAACAGGGTAAACCAAATTCATGTTGAGACACAAAAGGTGCAAAGACAAACCTGTTTGCTGTTACGCAGTTTTGCAATGGATGCCACGCTCTCTGTTGCACTGTAGTCCACCTCCATCTCCTCTGGGATGTCCTGCAGGCCTCCTTCTGCCTCTCGCTCCGCGGCTTCCACGTCACTCTCCCCCTCTTCACCCACTGTGTACAAGCCATCCTCACCCTCATCCCCAGCCTCCTCCAGGTCGGCCAGGAGTTCGTCGGCCAAAGACATCTACAGGGGAAACAGGCGATGCAAAGTTGAGACAATCAACGAGAGAAAAAAGCGTGAGATGTTAAAAAAAAAAACATTTGGAAGCCACTGATCCGGCTAGTTTTTCATTCGATTCAGAGAAACGGCAAAATAATTACTTCAAAACTGATGTAATCCACAAGGAAACATCTCAATTCAACATATGTGTCTGTTGTCTATGCACCAACATGCTACTGCTAGACTAAGTAGCTAGCTAAGTAGCTAGCTAGCTATCCAAGAGAACTAAGATATATCTACAGAAATACAGCAAGATACATTTGTAAGCAAGATAAACAAGATACATTTTCACGTTGAGATTGTTTACCTCGCAAGTTTGAACGCCCTGTCCAAACGGGAGATTTTAAACCTATAAATGTAAAGAAAGATCAACGTGTGACTGATTGTTTGTAGCTGCTCAACGGTGCGCTGTCGTCTGTGGTCGCAGATTAAATGCGTCATACGGAGGCCAAAAAAAGGAATTCTGGGAATTGTTGTAAAAAAAAATGTTTTAGTCATAATAGAAAGGTGGTATGATGTGCTATGCCTCTATTCTATCGATGTCTAGTAACAAAGGGGTGGGGGAGGGGAATTTGATTCGTTTTCAGCTCGGTCCTTGTTTAAGCCTTCGTTATGGAATTAATACAGTAGTTTCCCCTTCACACCAAGACAATAGGAATAGCTTACAACAAACAGCGGCAGTTCCTTTTCACATAATGCCATACTTTGACCGTGTGAATATAGAATAATACAATTTAATATCATACGTTTCACAGTTTTTAAATTGTTTTTTTATTCCCCCAGTTTTATACAGTATCCCACGAAAACCATTTTTTTTTTAAAGAATACAGGTTTTAAACTGACATTGCAACAAATGAAATTCGACCTTGACTGCATGAAGGATTGTTATTACTAGAAAATAAAAACAAACAGATACATCAACTTATGGAGTTATTTACCAATGAAAGGCTTAAATCTTTTCATGCTAAGCTACATCAATTGTCCTCAAATGAAGAAAAAGAATGACAAGACAACCAATTAATTGACATTTGAAAATAATGTAACATAGATACTGTAGATACAATAGAGGACATTGTTTAGTACAGAATGGTAGATATAAAGACATTAAATTATACAAAATACTTTTTGCAATTAATAGGTTTGGGAAAATATCTTGCTTTTATTTGTTATGAAGAAGTGAAATATTAAGAAGGTATTACCTAGATACTTTTCTCCCAAACAATTCTGATAAAAGTAATCGCACAAAAATAAATAAACAATATTTACATTTCATGGAAATCAATTTTAAATAGATAAATCAATAGACAAATAAATAATTGCTAGACATAAGTAGATCTTTTAGAATAAAAAGTAGAAAGAAACATAGCTTGCTTTTACTTTTCGTGCAGTCTAAGAACACATCTAAATTAAACAGCTCTAAAATGTTATTGTATTCACTTGTATGACGATCTTTTTACAAATGTTTAATGAATACTCTCAAATACACGAGGTAAGCATATTCTGTCCCTAACTGCTCCTTACAATAATGGCCGACGACGGCGATGAAAATCATTTTTACAAATTGAGAATTTAAATCCAAGCCTTCACAAAGACAAACGATTAAAGAAAGTGCGTCTCTGTACCTTGGTGTAACAGTACAACAGAAAGAAGCAGGAAAGGAGAAGATAAGCTGGTAGTACACAATGAAACTCCCGTTGCATAGCTGTTAAGTCTGTTTCGCTCCAGGCTCCTCCTGTCCTCTAACAAACTTCCTTCTCCGGTCTCTACAAATCAACCCCTAAATACAGTTTGCAAAGGGAGGAGCTCAATGACCTAAGGTCGCATACAAAATCCTGTTGCTTGTAAACCCTGGAATGTGTCCAGCTTGAACGGGAGTCTTGTCTTGCCTGATCGATATAAAAATAGTCTCTGAGAATATCTGACGGTCGGCTAACACACTTGCTACTCTCAGAGGGGTTCTGGTCTAAGGGTTCCGGAACTCCGCGTCACTTTAGGTGGGGGTCACTGGCAGGGCTCACGGTAAAGCGTGATGATGTCACCGGGTTGGACCCCACAGGAGACCTTGGTTTGATTGACAACTCCTCTTTTCTTTTAGAGTGTTTGCCTTTGCTGTTTGCTCCTGGTGGAACGACAGGAGACAGATGTAGGTTGGACTGGTAAACACAAACGTAGTACAATAACTTAAAAGAACCCCTGTACGGCTTCCACATAGGACAGACAAACAATGAATCTAGATTTATTACAGCGAAGAATGTCGAAGCACTGTCTACATAAAAAATATATGTAACAGTTAAAAATACTCTATTTCAAATGGAATACTTTGTTTTATCCTTGCAGAGCTTTGAACTGTTCAACTCAAGAGGGCTGGATCATGAAAGCATCTCATTTAGGTGTTTATACATCTCTCTGTATCAAAACTCCAGAGGGAATTCTCAGCCCAAACTCTCATTATTCAGTGAAATGGAGCGATCAGTGTGTGAAATGGGGCCTTCTGGAGACCATATCAAAATACGATGGAGAACGCAGCTTAGAGGCTTGCATTGTTGAGCACAAGATTTATGTTCCTACTCAATTCTACATGTCACAGAGTGTGGGGGCTAATTACGGGAGATTAATTTTGGTTGGATATTTAGAGCCGGGGTGGGAGGAAAAGAGCTCTCTGTTTCAGTGGGTGGAGCCATGTTGGGATATTTAATGTTGGTTATCAGGCATGTAGTTTGTTATCACTATATAAGCAATATAGTACGAGTGTGAGTGGGGTTGGTAAGGGATATTCCCACGGGTGGTGTTCGGCCGTAGCCACGAGGCCGGAGGCCGATACTGTGGATATTTCAACTCATGGAACGTCTCTCGTCCAATCAGAAACAGCTAAATAAGTCTATAGAACCCAATTGTTTTATAATAAGCATTGAAATGCAGACAACACGTCAGAAATAAACACCTGTGTCAACTACTAAAAGGTGCATCTCCAGAGGATGAAGTTTCTTTCACACATACGTACCATGTAAGTCAAATTTAGTGCTTTTTCCAGGGATTGGAGTCGGACTAGCAGGTGCTGAACCACTCAGCTCATTGGTTGGAGTTTCCTGTTCAATTGATACAAAAGATTCCGGTATTAAGGATCCATGTCACAATTATGTTTAGTACATAGAGATATTTTCATGTGAGCACATAATGCGAGAGAGCGTACCTGATCGAAGAGATAGACAGTGACATCATCAAAAAAGGACACGTTGCGTCCCTTGTCTTTGTCCGTCGGCTCCTTCGGAGACTTCAACAGGCTCCGCAGGCCCACCCTCTTGTCCACGTCCGTTTCCGTGACGACGATCACCCTCCGGGAGCTTTCGTCTTCCTGTTCGTCTTCCTCCTCGTCGTCAAGGTCACTTCCTGTGGACAAGCCCCTCCTTCTCCCACTTCTGTGCCCTAGTACCCCGTCTCCAAACCCTCCTTTGGGACTTGGGGACAGAGGGAGGGCTAGAGCGAGGGGTGGCAGGGCAAGGGACAGGCGAGCTAGCTTGGCTGTAAGAAAAAAAATCATTTTTTAGAATGAAAAAAAAAGAAGGTTTCTGACAGGCTCATGTGCGATATGTGTACACTTTAGTCGTTTTTTCAAATTTGACGACACACACAGGTACCTTTCATTGCTAGGTTTCCCACAGGCTGAGGTGACGTAACCTCAGGCTGTTCGATCACAGTAAACGGTTCATTGGCAGTTCCGCCAGAGACGGTCTGGGGCACAGGACTGCACGCTGGCTGCGGCTCCTCCATCCTGTTGCACAGAACATGTTTACAAAAGGTGCAATGGGATTTTAAGGGACCCACTACACTAAATATCCCGCAAATTCTTCATCACAGCGGATGTTTTCTATTTAAATGGCAGTCATACCTCTCAGGGGCTTTCATGTAATTTCCAGTCACTGGGTCTTCGCTGGCTTCTGTGGTGTTGTCTCCCCAGGGACGTAGAGTGACAGTGTCGCTCACTGTGGTTCCCCAGAGAACGTTGCTTTTAACATTTTCGCTGAGGGAGAACTGTAGCCTTTCCTCACACACCTGGAGAAAAGGTATCGTGAAATTGTCGAGTAGTGTCAATATTTTTTAAATACAGGAAAAAAAAACGGTGGGATTGAGTTGGAAGCCCGTGTTCATATTTACCTGCATCATGAGACCGTTCTTCGTGGGCATCTTGGAGAGTGACCCCTGGTCCTTGGAGTCAGGAGAATGGCACGGCGAACGGGATGATGGGCTTTGTAGTTCGTTCCTGTCCTCCTGTGGTGATCGTTTTGACCCGGTCTGAGAGTCTTGGAGCAGAGAGGCGGCAGCATCCTCTGGCAGCTCATCTGAGCTCTGAGAGACGCCGTCAACATCCTCCCTCAGTTCGAGCCTCCTGTTTCGCTCTGGCGTCGAGGCTTCACAGGCCGTCTCACCTTTAACACCTACCCCAGCAGCTCTAGTCTTCTTCTCTGGTGTCTTCTTCTTCGTGGACCCCAGCAGTTCCAGGTTCCCCAGGAAAAGTTCCTCCTCGTCCCCAGGATATGCAGCAAAGCTGCTCCAGTTTCTCAAAATCCTCCAGGGCTTCTTCGTCCAAATCCTTCCACTCTGAGATCAACAATTCAGGGATGGAGTTGAGGGATCGCTGGGGGAAAGACGGGAAGGGCAGTGGTGGGTTTTTGAGACGGTTTGTTTCGGTCATTTCCGTCCACTGTGGCGGAAGCGAGGCGAGTCTCATTCTGTCTGTCGTCTGGGAGAGACGGGAGCATTGGACGCACAGGTGAAAGGTCAAAGTTGGCTGAGATACCTCTACTGTGAGTAGTGGTGGGGGTTAACTCCTGAAGGTTTGGTTTTGAGGCATTAGGGTGACTTGAGGGTGTGTAGAAGTCTTTCTCTGAGCTGTTAAAAAAGTCGTCCAGATTCATGGGATCAATGTCCTCCTCCATCTCTACAACAGAAGGTGGTGGACTGGGAAAAGAGTCATCCAAACTTTCTAATCGGTCGTCTTGGACGTCGAGGTCTACACTTGGAGGGGGGCTTGGAAAGTCGACAGAGCTAAAGTTGTCTACCAGTGGGTACGACTGTCCGATCTCCTCTTGTATCAGGGGGCAGTTATCGTTGGGAAAAGAGAGAGGAACAGACGGAAAAGATACATCTCTTAAATCCTCGCCTGCATTTTCAATACCAATAATCTGTTCCCTCCCTTGCCGACCAATCACGTCGCTCCATTCAGCTTCAATGTGTATGCTTGGGTCCATGTCTTCTAGGTCTGGCAGGAGGTCTACTGGAGGTGCTTCGGTGATGCAGACATCTATATTTGAGTGTATGTTTTCCAATGGATCTGTGTTATGGCTCTGTGAATCCACGCCCTGTTCCTCGAGCGGGGGTTCGGTGAGGTGATTCTGTGACCATCTGTTGAAGTTCTGATTCTCTCCGTTCTCAGGGGAGTCTTTTGGTGAAGACACCACAGGCGCTTGATCAGAACTGCCCGTCCCTTCCGTGAGTGACATGAAACGTTCCCGTCCTTGTGCCGAGGACTCCTTCTCTGGGGTCTCTAGATTCTCCACCTCAACCTCCAACAGATCAACTTCAAGATCCCCTTCGAGATCCTCAACTTCTTCCAGATTCTCAATGTTTTCCTCCTGCTGAACCTCCACGGCCTGGTGAACCTCTTGGACGTCGATGCTTTCAGAAGGCCGGTGTGTGGACAGCTGTTGCTGCGGAGGCTGCTCCTCCTGGAGCTCAGAGAGATCAGGCCGCCCCTGCGCCTCGTGGTTCTGCGCCTCGTGGTTCTGCGCCTCGTGGTTCTGCGCCTCGTGATTCTGCGCCTCATGGTTCTGCGCCTCGTGGTTCTGCGCCTCGTGGTTCTGCGCATCGTGGTTCTGCGCCTCGTGGTTCTGCGCCTCGTGGTTCTGCGCCGCGTGGTTCTGCGCCTCGTGGTTCTGCGCCTCGTGGTTCTGCGCCTCGTGGTTCTGCGCCTCGTGGTTCTCCATGTTCTCTGCGCCGTGGAGGACGTCTGGATGAGGCTCGCTCCCCGCCAGCTCATCGTTCTCATCGGCCTCCCACAACTCCCGCCTCGCCGCCGTCCCCTCCCTCTCCTCCCAGGCCTTCTTCCCAAACCCCGAGAAGAACTCCGATCCCAGCTCGGCCTCGGGGTTCCTGTTCTCCGAAGAGGCCCACTGGTCGTTCTCGGCCGGCCACAGGTGGAGGTCTCCCTGCTGGAAGCGATGGCAGTCGAACTCGCCTCTCACGGCTCCTCCAGTCCCCCCTCTCGTCCTCCTCCAGCCTCCTCTCGTCCCTCCTCTCGTCCTCCTCCAGGGTGTTCCACAGCTCTTTCGCTTTCAGCTCCAGGTCCTCTCTGTCTGGGGAAGCTTCGGGAGAGCCCTCCGCAACCCCCAGGACTCTCGTCCTCGGCTCCCTCCCCGGCCACGCCCCTTTGAGGAGACTTGTCCTTCGTGGCAGCGCACAGCTCTCCGGCGGCTAACTGTTTCTCCGTCTCCGACTTGGCCTTGGCCTTGTCGTCCTGGCCCTCGTCAGAGTAACACAGGTTCCTTAGTCCCAGCTCGTTGGCGTCGGTCCGCTGAATCTCCAAGCCCTGCATCTCCTCGTGTCCTCTGGACCCCTCGACGCCACCATCGGCCCAAAACGAACGGGTGAGACTGCTCTCTTCATCCTCTGGGACTTCCCCGTTGTTAGGTGTCACAGCTGTGGGGAGGTCATCAGCGAGTTTGGCGTCGCTGGTTTGTATACCGTAAAACCGAGACAGCCTGGATTCTCTGCTGTCGTTGTCATAGTGAGATGGTGTCGGAGGTTCTATATTCTCATGCACAGAGTGATGGCGAGTCAGTGCTGCTAGATCCTCTGCTTGTTTGGAACCAAATAATTCCCCTTCTTTAAGATCTGATATGCAATCATCTGGCTGATTGTCTGGTATTGATTTCACACTATCTGCCTCAGAGATGTTATTTGTAAGTACTAAGTCTTTTTCCTCTGCATCCTCAAATCTCACGCTGTTCGACTGCACATGAGAAACAATGTTGTCTGTATAATGGTGACCAATTTGAGCACCATCACTGTAAGGGTACCCTTTCAGTGTCTCATTATCTAAATTAGAGAACATCTTAGCAATAAACTCAACGCTCCCCTTGGTCTGAGGATCTTCAGACTGTAAACCTGACTTCACCAGCATCTTAGCTGTAGACTCACTGTTCTCCTCCTGGAAAACACCCGAATCCTCCCTCTGATCGAACTCTAACCCCGTCAAACCTTTCCCTTCTGTATTGGAATCGTCATTGAGCCCTTCGTCACCAACGTGAGCAGTGTGCACGTTTGTTTCGACCGTGGCATCAGAGATGACCTGGCTCTCCTTAAAGGGGCTCTTTCCCCCCGGCTCCACCTCTTCCTCCACCTCCTGTCTTCTCCTCTATCCCTGTCAGCGTCCCTCTCTCTCCTCCCCGTCCGCTGGTCGGTCTGGACGCGTTCGGCCCATCACCGCCCCTCCTGTTAAGCCCCTCCCCCTCCCAGTCGCTGTCAGAGAAGTAGGCGGAGTCTCGATGAGGGGTGTCACTCCCCAGGGCCCTCCACCCTCCTGGCCCTCCTCCCCCCACCCAGGGGTCGCCAGGCGTGAGGCAGTCGGCTGAGCTAGAGGTCAAGGGGGAGAGCTGCTGAGTCCGTGGGGGTGACGATGGAGAGAGAGACGTCGGGTGACGGGTCCCAGTCGGGGGTGGTCGGGGTTGCGGCGGGCTCGGCGGGTACCGCCGCAGGGTCGCTGGGGCCGGTGGCGTCTGACGCCTCCGTTCTTGATTGGTGGGAAACATCAGCGACTTTCGTTCTGTGTCTGATGCGCCGTCCCTGTGGCGATGACCTCACTGTCACCTGTCATCGTCTCACGGGTGCTGTGCACTCCTGTAATCTGACTCTCGGTATCGACTGTGCTACTGGCTGGTTTTCTATCGGAGAGCACGTTCTCAGGGTCTTCAGTGCTGCTCTGCTGGGACGGAGGCTGGGACGGAGAGTGCCTAAAGAGCTCCCTGGGTCTCGGGTCCTCCCTGGCAGGTAAGGCCGGGCAGTCGGACTCCTCTGCTGGTGTTGGAGCAGTCGTTTGATTAAGCAGGAGGCCGTTTTTCGGCATGATCTCTGACAACACAAAGTCACCGTGCTTGGGACTGGGTCACTGAGCCAGAGGAGTCCTTGACCTTCGACCCCACAGACCCCGAGTCAGTGGAGCCTTGACTTTCCGGTAGAACGGTCTGTTTATTGGAGCCTATGTGCAGGACTGGGACCTCGGGTCGGAGAGTGACCTTGATCTCGCTTTTCTTGGCGCGCTTGGTCACCTGTGCGTAAATGGCCTCCGTTTGCGTGTCGTCTTTGCCTCTGCTTGACGCTCGTACCGAACTCTCCGACTGGAAGCGGATGGTCTGGGAGGAACCGGGGTCTATGCATATGGACTCGTACTCAGGGGTCACGGGCGTGGACACGTGAGATGCCTCGCCCTGTTTGTTGGAGGAAGCTGCGTTCTGTCTGGATATGATCTCGGTCAGAAAGGTCTCTGCTGACTGGATCTCCTTCAGGAACTCCTCTCTGGTCATCTCTGGCTTCTGCGGTGCTTTCCCAGGCTCGGTCTCGTCCCTCCCAATGGTGATCTCGGTCAGGAGGGACCTGGATCTCCTCATGCCCTTGGAGTAGGCCTCCTCTGCCTCCGCATAAGAGGGGAGTCCCGGGGCGCAGACGTAGGGACGCGACCTGGAGCCTGGAGGGTGGAGGTATTTCACCGGGTCTTTATCGGGATCTCCCTTCCTGTCTGTGCTCATCCTGCCCGTGTCGATCTCTGTGAGGAACAGGTCCCTCTGGAAGGGTCCTCTGGTGCCGTTCTTCTCCTCGTCCGTCCTGGAGCTGTGTCCCTCGGAGACCCAGGACTGTCCTGAAGAGCCCAGCTCAGTCACCAACGACCGGGACCTGCGCATCCCTCTCTGCTGGAGGAAGTTGCCTGACCTCCCTCTGTCTCTCTTCTCCTGTCTCTCCTTGTCATCTCCCCAGGAGGTCCTGCCTTCCTCTGTCTTGGCCTCGGTCGACTCTGCGACGCTGGAGACCTCCGTCAGAAACAGATGCAGGGGGGACTTACGAGCCGTGGCCACCAGCTCGGCCTGGAGCTCCGCATCCTCCCTCCAGATGGTGGGCAGGATGGTGGCGAGGCGGGACTGGGTCCTCTTCATTCCCCGGGAGAAGAGCTCTGCTGTGGCCGGGTCGGAGTCCTCTGACAGGCTGGAGTGTGTGACGGTGGTCCCTCCTCCTCCACTGGATTTCTCCGGAGACATGAAGGGGGAGTCGTCCTCATCCGAGTAGGTGGGGCTTGACGAGGAGTGCCTCTCTATACTGGGGTGGGTGGACTGGGGGCGGGAGATGTTGGTGTACACGGGGCGTAGGACGTTGACGCGGCGAACGGGGGAGTCAAAGTCTTTCGGACGGGAACGGGAATGGGAATGGGAGTTCTCCTTGGAGCTGTGCAGGGAGGCCGCGCGTCTGACCCCTCCTTGTCTCTCAGAGTAGTCACAGGATAGCGGATCTCTCTGGGAATGTATCTGCGTCATGCTGTACCTGGAGTAGCTGTCTGCTGAGTTGTAGCTGGGGTAGGGGCCTCGCTGAGATTTGTAGTGGGGAGGCAGAGGGGGAGGGCACATTTGAGGAGGGGGGTAAATGGGATGGCTTGAGGGGGGCAGGGAAGGGGGAGAGAGACGGGGAGGGGGGCATGGTCTGGCGGGGGCGTTGGAACCCCAGGTGCTCAAAGCTGGACGGGGGGCAGCCGCCCAGGTGATAAGGGTCTGTCTCCACCTTGCCCCCCACAGAGCTGGGGTAGTGGCCTAAGCTTAGCCCTCTGTGGTGGTAGCCCAGGGGAGGTGCAGGGAGGGGGCGGGAGTGGAGGTGGTTGCCTGACGACATGGACATGGAGCGAGGCTTGGGTGGGAGGACCGGGGCTTTGGAGCCCGCGGACGATCCTTTCTCCCTCTCTCCGTCCTGCTGCTCCTCGTCCTCGTCTCCCAAGTCCACCACGGAGAAGTCGGTCACCCTGCTGGAGGTGTCCTTGAACTCCGCCACGCCCGTGTTTTGCACCAGCAGCTGGACCTCGCTGGATCGAACCATCTGGATGCTTTTGCCTCCTCTGTACCCTTCCTCGGAACTGAAGGGAATGCGCTCCTTCCCCAGCAAGCCGCTGCAGATCTCCACCAGCTCCAGGTCTCCGGGGCACATGGAGCTGGTGGGGAGTTCTTTCCCTTTGAGCGTCGGGGACTTGTCCTGTGGGGTGTGCTCCTCTAAGCGGATGTAGTACTCGCTTGCGAGGGAAGGGCTGCGGGCGCTTATGACCGGAACCACAGTGGGCGTGTCCAGGGACTGTCTGTGGGAGGAGTTAGACGCCAGGATGGGCTGGGGAGGCGGAAGTGCTTTGTAGCCCCGCCTCCCGTGAGCCTTCTCCCAGAAGTATTCGAAATTCAGCCCCTTGCTTGTTTCCGTCACAGTCAGGATGTCGTCGAGTTCCGACGAGGACGGGGTGATGCAGTTCCCCACAGGGTCCAGCAGGGGGTACGAGTGGTCTCGCTCGTCCCTCCCGTACTCCCTCTCTCGCAGACGTTCGCTGGCTGCAGCCTGGAAGGCCGGTGGACGGAGGGAATCCCAACGTCTCTCGAAGGACTCCTCGCTCTCCCCTCTCCTTCCCCGGCCCTCTTCGTACTCCTCGTCCTCGTCCTCCTCCCCCATGCTCCTCCTGGGCATCCCCCGCTCGGCGGCCAGGAGGGAGGAGAGGAGGAGGAACACCTCCGCAACGGAAGGCCGCTGGGACGAAGGGAGCCAGCAGGATTGCATGATCTCATACCTAACGAAGATAAGATCAAACGTTATTGTCCCGAAGGAAATTCGTCTTAGACGCATACAGCACAGTATCCGCTGTTTAAATACAAGTGAAATAATTCATACATACAGTTCACACACAGCCTGTCATAAGTAAGAAGAGATACAAAGGGAAGGGAGGAGCCATTGTTATCTTACATACACTGTACATCTCTAGACGTGATAGTATAACAGGATCTGATAACGGTCAGCAGAGACTGAGCACTGACCAGTAGTCTGTGTGGGAGAGTTTGAGTCGGGGCTGGGCCAGGGTGATCTGCCTCTCCCTGATGACGAAGGTCAACACCTCCTCATCGCTCAGGTGTCTATGGGGCTGAGCGCCAAACTCAAACAGCTCCCAGATCACCACCCCAAGAGACCTGGAGGGAGAGAGAGGAGAGAGAGAGAGAGAGAGAGAGAGAGAGAGAGAGAGAGAGAGAGAGAGTGAGCGAGCGAGAGAGAGAGAGAGATGGAGAGAGAGAGAGAGAGAGATGGAGAGAGAGAGAGAGAGAGAGAGAGAGAGAGAGAGAGAGAGCGAGAGCGAGAGAGAGAGAGATAAAGAGAGAGAATCTTACAGTCTGATCGGTTTGAATCAAACAACATGGTGGCAGATATCTGATGTATTCGTCGTCACCACACCGATAAGAAGACGTTAGTAACCACAACCTCCCTCGTCCTCCTGATTGGCTGTGTTCTAGTACGTACCACACGTTGCTGATCTTGGTCTGGTCGGTGACGATCAGAGAGCCCCGGTACTCCTCCAGCAGCTCCGGGGCGATCCAGCGCAGGGGGATCCACAGCTTGTCGGGGGTCAGGTAATAGTCATCCTACACACACACACAGGTAGGAGATAGGACTTAGTAAGCAAGCGGAGTGGGCAAGTAAAGACTACACGCCCACACACACAGAACGGCACACATTAACTCGCACAAACACAGCCATAATCTACCTTGTAGTGGTTGTGAGACAAGCCGTAGTCTCCTATCCTGACGGTGAGGTCTGAGGTGAGGAGACAGTTCCTCAGGGCCAAATCACTGCGGAACACAACATGGCCCTCTGGGTTACACGGTTATCCGAGTCAGACGCGTCAAGGATCTTACGAACAGGACTCCCCCCCCCCACCAGCAGCGTGGGGAGAGACGGTCTAACGAGGTCTAAGGTGAGGGCTGGATGTGGCCTAGAAGAGGGTCAGACCTGTGGATGTAGTTGTTCTCGTGGAGGTGCAGCAGTCCGGAGGTGATCTCGAACGCCATGCGCTGCAGGGTCAGTAGGTCCCGGGTCAGGAGGTCAGGGGTCATCCCATCCGACTTCCGCTGGGCTCTCAGATACCTCTTCAGGTCCCCCTGGGGACTCAAACCATTTAACAGTTACTTTTACATTTTAGTCATTTAGCAGAAGCTCTTATCCAGAGCGACTTACAGTAAGTACAGGGACATTTCCCCCGAGGCAAGTAGGGTGAAGTGCCTTGCCCAAGGACACAACGTCTTTTGACACGGCTGAATCGAACCAGCGACCTTCTGATTACTAGCCCAATTCTCTAACCGCTCAGCCACCTGACACCCTACTTATCACTTGGAATGCCCAAACAAGTCTTGAGGAAAGGAAACATCCGAAAGGTACATTAACCGCTTTCGTACTACGGTTTCTGTCGTAAAAATGCCCTCTGCTAAGTGTTTTCCTCAAAGATGGTAGGGGAATTGATAATGAGCTGGCAGACTGTGCACTTGTGGAAGGATGCAAGGATTTCACAGAAGTGAAAAAGAGAGAGTGTATTTCTATGACTGAATGTGTTTCCAGTCACTTGCAATGGATACTGTGTTGTGCTTGTAGCTCCATGGTGAGTATTTGATCTGTTTGGGTCATTGATCTGCCCTTATTGGTTTTTCTTGTCTTAATCAGTCTCTGATTAAGACGGGGATGAAAACAAACAAACACAGGTTTGAAGATTCAAATTACCCTGGAAGAAAAATAAATAAACAAAAAACGTTTTTTTTCTAGATGCTACTAACAAGGCACAAGGCGAGAAACAGCTACAACATTTTCAAAGCACTGTTCTTTTCCTCCACACATTGTGGCACACGCCAACTCATCCCATAATAGTTGGCCTCGGGTGTCTCCTCACCAGCTGACAGAACTCCATGACGAGGAGGAACGGAAGGCTCTCACTGCACTGGCCCAAACACTGCAGAATGTTGGGGTGCTGGAGGCTCCTGAGAGAGAGACATAGAGACAGAGAGAGAGAGAGAGAGAGAGGAGGGAGGGAGAGAGAGAGGAGAGAGAGAGAGAGAGAGAGAGAGGGAGAGAGGGAGAGAGAGGAGAGAGAGAGAGGAGAGGGAGTCATCGAGTGAGAGAGAGAGAGAGAGAGAGAGAGAGAGAGAGAGAGAGAGAGAGAGAGGAGAGAGAGGAGAGAGAGAGAGAGAGAGAGAGAGAGAGAGAGGGAGAGAGAGAGAGAGAGAGAGAGAGAGAGAGAGAGGAGAGTATCGAGAGAGAGAGAGAGAGAGAGAGAGAGAGAGAGAGAGAGAGAGAGAGAGAGAGAGAGAGAGAGAGAGAAGGAGTTAGAAAAACAGAAAGACAACACATGGCTGCACTTGGTGTGTTTACTTGTCAGTGGGCGTATTTGTGAGAGGAAGATAAAAGATATAGGGAAAAGTGTGTGTCAGTGAAGGGAAAAATAGAATAGAAAAAAAGTGAATATTAAAAGACAAAGAAACGGCAGACATGCCAGGGCCTAATTCCAATCTAAGTTGAGCAAAAATAAATAGGTCACTCCAGCATGCACACACCATGTGTGTAAATGCCTTTAATTGGAAACAATCTAACTCTGCTACCCGCTAATAATAATAACTGTGGATTTAAAAGGGCAGTTCCTCTGACCTGTATGGCTCGGACTCTGCCAGGAACTTCCTCTGCTCTAGAGGGCTGGCACTGACACGCAACTCCTTCACAACAGCCTGGGAGGTGCTGCAGTCACACAGGACCTCTGCTAGGATCACCTGGGACGGAGGGAGGGAGGGAGCGAGGGAGGGATAGAGGGAGGGATAGAGGAGGGAGGGAGGGAGGGAGGGGGGAGGGAGGGGGAGGGATAGAGGGAGAGAGAAAAAGATACAGAGAGAGAGAGAGAGAGAGAGAGAGAGAGAGAGAGAGAGAGAGAGAGAGAGAGAGAGAGAGAGAGAAGAAAGAGAGAGACACTGGTGACTCATGCAAGCTGGTACAAAGCCAACTTTATATATAAGCTGAGACCATCTCAAGGAAGATTTAAGATGAGATAAGAGGAGAGATACTTAGAAAACGTTGAGATCCAAACTACACACTGTCAAGTGAGTGTGCCTCTGGTGTATGAAGAGATTCTCTTACCTTTCCAAACCAGCCGTTTCCTATCTCCTGAAGATAGTTGAGAGTGTGCCTTCGGAAGCACTGGGACTTGGAGTCTTTAAAAAGTAGTGGAGAGAGACCGGAGAGGAGACAATCATTTATGAGTGAATTTGGTAGATCAAGCTTGCTGCCATTCTTTATTCACTTTTCATTGTTTCTGTCTTTAACTATCGTAGTAGGGTGAAATCATTTAAAAAGTTTACTAGGAGGTCTGTCTGGTGTTTAAGTGGCTGGGAAGACAGAAAGGAGACGGCGTACCTGAGGCGTCGTGCAGGGCAGTACAGGTGGGCCTGGTTCTGAGAGGCAGGGTGTAGACCTCCGGGAGGGAGGGGCAGGAAGACAGGCTGTCTTCCTGCACAGGGCTGGAACCAGCAGAACACTCCTCCCCCTCTGCATTGTCAAACTCCTGATTGGTCAAGGGTAACCGAGGTAAAAACAAAGTTAAAAAAAAACTGTCAAAGCTACTTCATTTGAAAACATTGAGGATTCTCTATCATTCATTTACCAACAGCAACAACAACCAAAAAAGATTCATGCAGATTCAAGATTCAGCTTTGTAACCGAATCCCTCTCTAGACATGCATGACTCGTGACTAATAATAGAATATAAACAAGACGGGTGAATAGGTCGCTTACATGATGTAGACTTACATTGAATCCCACTCCTCCTCTCTTGCAGCACAGGCAGGTGAGCAGAAGAAGAACAAAGGAAACGAGTCCGGAGCAAGAGATGAGGATGACGACGTAGGGCGGAGGAGAGAGGGAGGCTGCTCTGGACTGAGACACTGTGGAGGACACAGAGAGGAGACATAAGGGGAGGAAGACACGGCATGTTATTCAGCCTCACAGGTCATTCCCGAGGAGGGCACACACTGTTGTTAAGTATACGTGTGGGTCAGTGAATGAGCAGGTGAGTGGGGTAAAGACAGATTTCATTGAGCTGGAAGAAGGTTACATATTTAGTTACATGTTTAGGGGATTGTCTGAGGAAGACACGATTGGGTCATTGATGGTGGAGAGAGGTTTGGAACAGAACAGAGGACCCCAATGGACAACTTGCATTTGGGGATTTGGGGAAAGCAGGAAAAGAGAAATCAAGTGTGTAGGGAACCATCGTCTGAATCAATAAAAGAAAGGAGAGGTCAAAGTTCAAACTGGGAGAGCCTACCATCCAGTTAGGAAAGAGCGGGAGGGGAGGGGGAAATATCAAAGATAGCATTCCTTTCAAGAAACACAGTTAAAAAGCAGGGGAAGGAATTGGAGTTGCCATTAAAAAGTGAGAACGCCAATTGGGAAGGGCTGGAAAATTGGAAAAGAATCACTCAAACCAGGAAGGTTGACTACTGACTAAGGTTGACTAGGGATGGGGTTGGGTCGTTCTTTAATATTTGTACCTCAACTTGGTCGATTGTGAGAAGCGAACCATCTGCGAAAAAGAGAAGGGGTAAGGCAAGGGAGTTAAAAACCCTTTGTAACACTGTCACAGAACCTTTCTTCATTCCTTCACATCCTAAAACCTAAACAATTACTTATTAAACAGCAGAAATATCTAATTATGTTAAGAAAATCCATGAGCTTTTCCTCAGAGGATTCATGCTGTCACTGATCCCAGGGGGGTGAAAGCCCCAAAAACATGATTTTGATACCAACTGTCCTGTAACAACCAATCAAACTTTCTTTCCCCTGAATCTCTGGTACCAAAGAAAAAAAAGAGGTACAAAAATGGCGGTTCGAGATACTGTGTCCACCACACATAATAACATTACAATTACATATTAATTTCAAATCGATATATATTATTAGCAGTTGGGATTTATTCAAAACTGTGAATCCCTCAGTTGCTCGATCTGTTTCAGGCGCTGGTGTGACGATACATTACTTTTCTACTAATAGTCTAAATATAACACCATCGATGTTTGTTTTCACAGATTATTGTGCAGGCCAAGTGTGATTAACAGTACTGCCAGAGATACTGCCAATGCCTCTAACTCTGCAGATGTTGTAAAGCTGATCTCGAATAGACATTTCAGGTCATTGATGGATTGGTTACCAGCCAAATGACCTCAACAAAGATAGCTGGTCTGGGGTGTTAGATCCTTGCCTATGAAGATCCAGTATAATAATATGGGTATTTATAATACCCTGATAAACACTACAAATGACCAAATGCATTAGCTGAAGCATCAGGTCATTACAGGTAAGGTGTTAAAATCATACGGATTTAAGACTAATGACAATTTCCTTGTCTCACTGTCAACTGCATGTTAGGGATGGATATATAAATCCCACACAAAATATAATTTAAATCCAAAACAAATCGATCCACATTTCGTCTGTTATCGAAAATATCCATGCCATCCTCAGTTAACTAGATAAATGCAAAATTATTGGGCAATTCTATTCTCTCATCTACCCCTAGACAGATGTCCAGACAGGCTGCACAAAACAGGACCATAACAGAGGCCTATACCACCCGCTCCTGTGCCAACATCTCTTATCAAAACAATACACAACACAATGACTGCACACACAAACAGGACAATATACAATAATGCCAAATGATGTGAGGCAAAAAACACTCTAAAATCCCAACGCTACCCGCTCTCATTTGCTCTATTCTGCGGTTGCTATTGCAGCGCATTCTAATGAAGACAATACATGGTATACATATAAATATACATACTATAATTGATCTAACATAATATATTGGCGCTTTCCTGTGCTATTGGAATGACTGTGCCATACCAGCTAGCTTCCATAAACAGGGCCGATCAGACAAGCAACACACTTTCCCTCATAATGAACAAGATTGTATTGTGGCCATTGTTTACGTTGACCTCCACGATAATCGCTATCACACGCTTATGTCTGCAAGAAAGGGGAAATATTTTTACATTATTAGGCTGTGCCAGTGAGATTGTGTATTTCCCCACGTATTCATAATGTTCAATACACCCCCATCTACCTCCCCCTTAGCTTCCCTTCTTTCTCCAGCATCACTGGCATTATTGCGTCCAACCGTCACCACTCACCTTCTCTCTGCGGGGCTCCAAGGGCTCTTTCTGGGTAGTACGACATCATCCCCGCTAGCACTATCATCCAGCAGTGTCGTCGCATCGTCGCGGGATCCACGGCACAACCATTCGAGCGATGCTTTCTGTATTCTCCCTTTCTTCGCTACAGTCTACAGTATATGGTCTCCTTATCTTGTGCGGTCTCTCCTCCTAATAAAGAACGTTGTTGTTGTGCTCCCGGTTCCCGTTTGATCCTCCTAATCCGCAATTAAACACGGTGTGAGGGACGCTCTATTGTATGTCCCGCCTGTCCAGTCAACCCAAACGACCACTCATCGCGAACCCAGTTAATTTTGCTGTCCGTTTGCCAAAACGGCGACAAAAACAACGAAAAACTCCACCGAGGTCAAAATCATCCGTTATTTTCCCTTTTGTGTCTTTCTCCTCTCACCGACACTGTGCGCGTCTATTTTCTCCTGTTAAATCTTGACTACGTCAGACACAACTGAGCTTGCATGATCATGGTTAGCTGGTGATTTGTGCAAATTCTAATATGTGCGTCTACAAGGATTGTGCGTCTGTCTAGCTCGCGCTGTCTCACAGATTTGTGAATTTCATGCGATGACAATACCTAATTTCACAACTATCCCGAAATTTCGTTTATTATTGCCTGGAAACAAGATACACAATAGTTTTCTTTGAGACAGGTCAATACAGATTTCTAGAATGTATTAAAATGTTATTGGTTTGCAGTGGACTTATAATATTATTTTTAATATATTATATATAAAATTATCCGTTTGTTTGGTGATTTCGTTTTTTGACTAATTGCATAATAGTTGGAAGATTACTTAAAATCACTGCTTTTCAGTATAATTAACAATTCAACAAAAATAAAGATGTTTTTTGAAATTACACTATTTCAAAAAGGTAAAAGGGTAAGACTATTGCAATGCTTTTTTGCGTGGGTTAATTATGTTAGAAACCAAGCTGTTATAACTTACAATGTCAAACAGTCACAATTATCATTTTGCCCGCTGATGTGACCTTTTCTGGTCTCCAGAACTGATACACAGAGTTTTCAGACAGGGCAAGGCTGTAATGAACACTAAAGAGAATTGGGAAAATCATAAACAGAGGTTATCAAGTGCACACACATTACCATTCACTTCCTAAATAGAAACTCCAGACAGAACGTATATATTTTTCTTTTAATCAACAGTCACCCTTGATAAACGCGTAAAATAAATAAGAACGTGGCTTGAAATGGATGTCATCTTTATCAAAGACGCATCTCCAGGAGAAATCAACAAACCACCATCTGAACCACCTCCATGCCCATGTGGTCGATCTGTAGTAATTGCTTTATTTACAAAGTATGTCTAACTAGGTGACTTCAGAACAATCCGTCTCTCCAACTGTCCCGATCTCTCCTCTGACGCTTGCGGGCTAACTCCGGGAAGAAGCCGCTGTTGTAGGGCCTGTCCCTCTCCTCCACCTCCTTCTCTCGCTCCTTCCCCCCTCCGTTCTTCTGGTCCAGCAGAGCCTTGGCTCTCCTCTTCTCCTCCGTCTCCCTCTGCAACCGCTCCGCTCGCAAGCGTTCGATAGAGCTGGGACAGAAAGGGATGTTAGCGTTAAACACGTTTCTGTTGAAGAATCGACATTTGCATTTGAGACTGATGTACTGGCAGGTAGTCATATGACATACTAGATAATAGCGTCCATTATATCTGTTCAGATTGTTGTAAAAAAAACAAAACAAGATGGTTTCTCACCTCTCTCCCCCACTTATCTTCTCCCCTCTGTCCCTTTTCTCTTTCCTTCTGTGTTCTTTTCTACCCTGTTTTGACAAAGCCTTCTTCATGTCTTTCAAAGGATCCAAAAGGTCCTTCAGTCTCTTGTCTCTCTTCTCCTTCTCCTCCTCACTCAACGCTGGTTTCTTCCCCTTGTCCTTTTCATTCTTCTCTTTCACGTCCTTCTTCACCTCTTCTTTCTCCTGGCCAGTCTTCATGTACCACGGTGTCACCTCCGTCCCCGGTTGTGGACCCAGAGAGACCAGCAGACCGATGGCTCTTTCCTGACGCTCCTAAACATTTACATTTAGTCATTTAGCAGACGCTCTAAGTACAGGGACATTCCCCTGAGGCAAGTAGGGTGAAGTGCCTTGCCCAAGGACACAACGTCATTTGGCACGGCCGGGAATCGAACTAGCAACCTTCAGATTACTAGTCCGACTCCCTAACCGCTCAGCCATCTGACCCCCTAAACGCAGAGGAGGAAGAGATTGGCAAAAGTTGACCCTCCTAGGGTTGTTCCATAAGGGAAATTCTGCAGCATTTAGATGCTAAAAGCTATAATGTTAACATACAGAAAAAAAATTGCATATTGAGTATGAAGACACAATGAAACAGCAAGTTGTGTGTGTGAAAGGACATATTTCAACAGAGATTACAAAAAGTTAAGACTGTCTAAGAAACAGAAGAAGGGCGGTCACCGTTTCATCTTTCTTGTCTTTAAGATAGTCCTCGTTTCCTTTCTTCTCAGCTGACTCCTCGACAGGAAACAGATTAAGGTGCTCGATCACTTCTCTTCCGGCATCTGATTTTTCTCCCTGATCTTTCCATCCGTCTGTCTGTTCAAGAGAAGCTCTAGACTTCTGTCTGAGAAACTGTGTCCGTGCCTGCAAGTAAAAGAGAGAGTAACGACAAATCCGTAAAAGCCACGTATTCAACTTTCAAATATGAAGGATTAGCACAAAAATAGTTGATTGACAGGATCACTGCTGAAACTCAAACTCTTAAGTTATCTTCCTATTCATTAACAAATAAATTCTACATATATATATATATATAGACAGAGAAATTGACAGACGATAGCATATTACAATCAAACATCGACATGAGTAGGTTGCTGGCAGTCTTTGCTACAGGCCTACATTTTCGAGGCTGACCAACGTTAATATGGTTGTTTACCTCCTGCTCTGCACGCTCCACTCGTCTTTGGACCTCGCGTTCCTCTTCTGCAGCTTGCGCCTCGTCCTTCCGAACGCGCGCGATGTTATCTTTGTTTCGTACATGCCAGCTCTTTTTTGGGAGGATGTTCATTTTTCAAAAAGATAGGATGGTATTGATAGATTCCTGCGTGAAAACACGCGTACCTCGCAAGCTAGTTCTTCTCTTGCCAGGAATACCTCAGCTTGTTATTTAGCTAGCCCGATGCTAGCTTGGTTCAGTACATCCAGTTCCCTTATTCAATTCTTATCGCAAATCTGTTCATACCGCAGATGTCCAACTGGGTCGTTAAGTAGGGAAGTACTGATGTTTCCTCCAACCGAATACGTCGGAGAAAACAAGAAATACATGACAAGCTAGACAGACTTAACTCTGAAAAACCACCAGCTATTGCTGTTGGTTGTAGCTAGCCTCAATCACATTTCCGGTTGATTTCTTCCAAATATTTCGAAATAAAGTTCACGAGACAAATGGCAATTGTAATTATTTGAACGTAAAGCGTAAAACTTGTTTATACCAAAATAGTAGGAAAATACATACGATACAGTTAAATAAACATGATGAAGATAATAAAATACTAAAGTTATGGCACATCTCAGTCTGCTCTTATTCTGAAGGCATACTCGCAACAGCGGAAATGCTGTCGACGCTTGTTTCTATGACCACTGAGCAAAGCAGAAAATCGTGAAGCAGTGTTTCAGTCCTAGAAGTCTGCTCAACAATTTTATAAATAGAGCACCAGGGGGAGCAATACATCATTTTTTTATTAAGAGGTTTCTAGGTGAAAAAAAGAAAACATACAATAATATTCTTTGCATCAAAAATAAATTCCATCAAAGTGGTGACATGATCATGATGACACACGTAAAATGTAATTGGCGAGGTTGATATCGAATGTGGCCATTTAGAAATTTAGTTTTTGTTCCATTTTGCATCAGCGCCATAGTCATCGGTTCTACCTCTTTGAATCCCCATTTTCAGACTCAACTCCTCAATCTGCTTGACGAGGAACTGCTTATCACGCCCCTCCTAGTAGCCAAAAAAGAAAAGTTTAGATCTCACCTGCATTATTTGGATAAATGCCATGCAATCTAGTCTAACGATTTATATTTCACAAGATGGGAAATAACAGATGTATAAACTCACCAGTTTAAGCTGTGCCCTTAGAAGAGCAACACTCTTCCCATAAACGGAGGCCAGGGCTGCCTCATAGCACAGCAACACACTGTCAAGGGGACACAAGTTGTGTTTAGGTAGCTGTATAGTCAGACTGCAAATTATACAATGACAATCGGGGGGGGTCAACTTCTTCTCCAGTGTGATATATAAATGTATCGACCCCCCCCGACCTGTTGTTTTTACCTCTTTTGGGGGGGTCCAAGTCTTAATTAGGGGGGTCAACCCCCCCCCCCCCCCCCCCCCCCCAATCCCCCCTGTAATTCGAACCCTGCGTATAGTGCTCTGTATACATTAAAGGGAACAGGGCATGTCCCTCAAATCCCACTGATATAGTCACACGTTACCAGCGTCCTACACTACAGATCACTCACCAAAAGAAGATAAATAATGGGATGGAGAAGGCCTGGGAACCTAAATAGTAGAGGAAGTCTCTCGTGGTTAGAGAAAGTGTATCAAAGGTGATGGGGATGATAATCCACATGGTGGAGAGGGAACGGAAAGGTCCGCAGCTCCATGACGGATGGATCCTGAGGAGAACACAAGACATAAAAAGCTTGGAATGAAAATGTGTTGAATGAAAAAACTGTGGGAGTCAGGTGGCTGAGCGGTTAGGGAATAGGGATAGTAATCAGAAGGTTGCTGGTTCGATTCCCTAGCCGTGAAAAATGATGGTGTGTCCTTGGGCTAGGCACTTCACCCTACTTGCCTCGGGGCAATGTCCCTGTACTTACTGTAAGTCGCTCTGGATAAGAGCATCTGCTAAATGACTAAATGTAAACTGACATAACCAAAGATAGGGAGGGGGAACGACTGAAATCTTTTCATGGGGCCCAAAATTATTTGCGGCGCCCCTGGCTACAACCAACACTGAACACAACGTGAACCACACTGAAGCTTAGCCTGACACTCACTTAGCCAGACTGTAGATCATGGCAACCAGTGCCAGGCTCCAGCCGAACAGCAGCACCACCAGGAAGAAGAAAGTGGAGGTGGTGGAACGGAAGGTCTTCACAGCAGGTCGGCAGTTGTGGAACAGAGTCACCTGGAGAGAGGAAAGATAGAAACAAGGTAGGTACTAGTGCAGACCCCTATGTTGTCAAGTCTCGCAGTAGATTAGGAGCCTGACCTTCTTGCAGTAGAAGAGGATAACAAATTTGAGGGTGTTGATAAGGGGCAACAAGGGGCAAAACAGTGCTCCGGTCCACACTACTGTTTGGCCGTAGACCAAACCCAACACATTGGCAGGAACCAGAAACTCCTGCCTCCCTACCCACTGGGTCAGCTTACAGGAGCATTGGTCCACCACCATCCTGTCAGGAAGCCAGGAAGAATTAACCGATGCAGAGCAGGACAACCAATGAGACCTAGTGTCGTTGCCTGGTAAACTGATGAGAATGGGTTCTTAGTGTACTTCGAGTCCTACCTTCGAGGGAACTCCACCAGGACGAGAACAGCTATGGTGGTGAGGAAGTCAAATAGGGCCAGTTTGTACATCTCCTGTCCCACTCGAGTCTCCCAGCACTACCTCAGCAAGACAGACAGACACACAGACAGTGACAATGAAAGATAAGACTCTTCTTATCTTCTGCTCAAGGTCATTGTACGTGGCTGCATGCTCATGGTCGGGGGAAGAGTCTTTACCGGATAATCCTTATGGTTGTACTCGCACAGTTCGCATAATTCTTTCTGTTCATAGCAGGTGATCTGATTCCACAGAGTGAAGAGTAGGACGCCCAGACTGACCATACGCAGGAACACTGACCTGACACAGGCAGGACGGAATACAAACTCGTCATTTTAAATGGAACGTTCGACTTGTACGTGTCCCCTTGATGCCCACAAGCACAGAGATACCTGAGCAGAGCCACTATGATGGTGGTGCTGGGGGAGTATCGTTCCAGGAGGGCGATCTGGTCACAGAGGAAAGGAACCAGGAAGTTACCTGCGGTCATGACTATGGAGGGAAGGTATTCCCAGAACAGGCCCTGGATCCCTGACACCCCTGTCTGCCTCTGGGGAAGAGTGCAGAACAAAAACACTCATCCACCGAACACATGACTCAAACCCAATTTTAAACTCACTCTCTCAGGCTGAACTAAACAGTGGCCGAATTTGGGGTAAATGCTCAACTATCTTTGACCGCTACACAAGCTAGAAGAGGGACTACAGGGAGAGAAATGTATTTATAATGGTCCCTTCTTGACAGACCTGGCTAAATGTAGTGGCCTCTGCGATGGCGGCGAAGGCTCCACCGATGAGGCCCAGGCAGATCAGGCTCAGAAGGATGCGAAGGGTGTACAGCCAAACGATTTGACTTAACGTCAGAGAGGCTGCCTTCTTCATTCTCCTCTCCTCCTCCAGGTCCAGCTGACACAGAGAGAGAAGAGGGAGGAGAGGGAGGAGAGGGATAATAAAGAGGAGAGGGAAGGGAGGGATAAGAGGGAGGAGAGGGAGGGGAGGGAGGAGAGGGAGGAGAGAGAGGAGGGGGAGGGAGGAGAGGGAGGAGAGAGAGGAGAGGGAGGGGAGGGAGGGAGGAGAGGGAGGAGAGGGAGGGGAGGGAGGGGAGGGAGGAGAGGGAGGGGAGGGATAAGAGAGAGGAGAGGGAAGAGAGAAGAGAGAGGAGTAACCTAATGTAAATCTCCTCTCTGTAGCTGTGGAAGGATTTTGTGGTCATTCTCATTCCCAGTGTATTGTCATCAACATCGTTAGTGTCAAACGAGGCCGACCTGAAACTGATACCGGATGTTGTTCTGCTTCAGTCTGGTGGCCCGGTCTCCCTGGCAACCATAGTCCCAGCCGGTGAACACCAGCTTGCTGTAACTGCCGGCGGCACCCCCGACCGTTGCCACGGCGACGCGAGCCGCGCTCCCCATGCTGTGTGCGACCAATCACGTCACTAATCACTAAGCCATGAAGTCAGGTCAGGATGTTTGCACAACAGCGGTCCCGATAGCCAATCAAAATCCAGTAGAGGTCTCGTTCACCTATAGGCTCGTGTCTGTGTTGTAGAACTGACCGTACAATGATGCAGATGAAGCAAAAAGCAAAATAGAAGACAGCAGTGAGGAGGTAGGCCAGGGGGATGTTGTAGGTGAAGCCACTGCTCTCAGCCACCGTGTTGTTATAGAAGCCGTAGAACAGGTAGGAGTACTCCATGAAACCCTGAGAGCAAGAGATAGAACAGGGGGGGGGTCAGGGTGCGCACAGAGCAGGAGATGCATGTCTCATACGTGAGTCAGAGAGTTCAAAGTAGAGATCCTGATTCTGATTCTTTCTCGTCTCGTCTTAAAAGCGACACCTCGGTGGACCAATGCACCATGTGGGCTGAGGCCTCACTGGGGCGGCCTGGGGTCGAATCCAGCCCAGGGCCTTTACCGCACGTCACCGTGTCTCTCTCTCCCCTGTCCTCTCCCAACACATGATCTCTGTCAGAAATCAATAACAAAGGCAGAACCGCCACCAAACATGGAGACTGAGTTTGCTGTTACTCACAGTTCCAGACAGTAAATCCAGGAAGTAATTGTAGAACACCAACAAGCCTTGAGGATTAGGGTTATAGGTCAAACACTCCTCAGGACCTGAGAGACACAGGGACAGACACAAACAGTTCTTACGCAGACTTTTCAAAAATCAATATGAAGCGATCCTCTCACATACTGTGACTACATTTGTGTATCCAAGTGTGACTTGCAAGGACACGTTTAGTCACATCAGCCTTGACCAAGATGCTACAATGTCTCATACAAAGTTTTGAGGCAAATCTCAGAACCGACAACTTTACACATTTACATTTAGTCATTTAGCAGACGCTCTTATCCAGAGCGACTTACAGTAAGTACAGGGACATTCCCCCCTGAGGCAAGTAGGGTGAAGTACCTTGCCCAAGGACACAACGTCATTTTGCACGGCCAGGAATCGAACTGGCAACCTTCGGATTACTAGCCCGATTCCCTAACCGCTCAGCCACCTGACTCCCCCCTACACGTTCTCTCTTAAGTCAACAAGACCCAAAACCTCTAGCTGTTGCTAGGATACCGTTACAGGGGAGCAAGTGAGAAGGACTTGTTTCGTATTGCAGCCTGACACAGATTGGTGTTGTGGAATTACTGAGAGTATAGACTCGACTTGAATAGCACAAATAGGACGTGGCTGAGATGGCGTGAACCGTAACCAGGGACAACAGGTCGACCTGTTATTTTCACAGAGGGAAATGTGAATGGAGGATCGGTTTGAACTACCAGATATAACACATCATTAGCTGTTATAACCAGTGATGTTAGATGTTTTTACCAGTGTTGTTGAAGGTGTCGGTGTCGGTGCCGATGGTTCTAAACACGATGCTGGGCACGAGGACAAAGCCACCAATCAGCAGGAAGGAGAAGAAGTTAAGAATCACGAGGAACCGCAGGAACAAGAAGTAAGACTGGACACCGCCGCCATAGTTACCTGCAGAGGGTTCACGAAACATCAGAGTTCCCTTTGACAACTTATACACACATATTTGAGAAGATCTTTTTAAAGTCAGATACACTCAAATGTATAGAAGCCTAGAAGCAAATGGAATCTGCGTGAGTTTACTCTTTGTGTTATGTGAACTTAGATGTCTTTAACCTCCTATTTTCTGCAGAGCTTTCCGCCACAGAGCTATGTAGGCCAGGACTCCAGAGGCATTCTCTCTAAGCCTGTTCAGGGACCGGCCCTTGCTACGCTTCCATGACTCCCAGCTCGTCACCACGGGAACACGCATCTGCTGCACCTCCCTGTGATGGACAGAGATAGAGCAGGTTATCTCAACACTCTGTGTCACCCTCCAGACATCAGGAAGACGACACCACCACATCCAAACCACAAAACGACCAACTACCCTTGTCCCTCTCTGACAGCGTAAACAAGTAATGAGGCTCAGTTCTTTAAGGTTTCCAACTGAGGACTGTGGAAGACAGAACAACAGTTGATTGAGAAATACTGGCACTGCTTTCAGGATAGACGTTCTAGCGTGCAGATAGGGCCACGATGCTGTAGATGACAACAAGTCCAAAATGCCCCCTTACCGTACGGCTCTCTTTAGGGCCAAGGGGAGTGGCAGGGCCTTTAGATCCTGTTGAGACTCTCCCTCCTCCTCCCCCTCCTCGGGGTGGGATCCCCAGTTGAACTGGGGCCCATTCTGATTGGATGCACTGGAGGGAGCCCTCCGTAACCTCAGAGACTGCTGGGCACCAGAGTAACCGTTGCCTGGTAAAGAGACCATGACAACAATAACAGGAAGTATTCAAACGATATGTGGCTTTAGGTGTTAGACATTTTCGTAACTAGGTACATTTGGCGTTACATTATAACAAAGCAAGGCCTAGTTACCCTGCATTATACAGTACATAAGAGGGTAGCCTATCAAGAACCAATGAAAGAACAGACACACACACGTTTGAGAAAAGACCACACCTGCTCTTTACAGCAACACAACTTACCAGCCACAGTGGAGACTTGTCTCTCTAACTCCATATATCAGAGTGGATTTCACCAGTTCTCTATGAACTCCAGAAATTGATGCCGTCTTGGTCTCAAAGACAAGCAGAACACTAGTACATGTCTGGGAATGGCCAGAACTCTCCTAGGAAGGCAACAGAGCTGATGTTCAACGAGGAAATGTTACCTGTTCGGGAACCCTCTGTCCCTGGACTTTGCTTTCTATACAAACGCCATCAGCGCTGTTTTAGTACTTCCTTGAAAGTTTAACCCATTAACCTCTCTAAGGTGGGTCTCGTCCATGCCAGTTCCTATTGTTCTGTTATGTGAGTCTCTCTTAATGAGTTGGTCAACATTGTATTTAACAAGACAATACTTTCTTCCTTTATGTTTACGTGTTTACTTGTGTGTTAAAAATCAAGACTGAACTCAAAAACAGCACTACAGTCATTAATCATATTCACATCATTATCACACTCAGGCAAGATTAACTGAACTACTAAATAATCACAAAGGCAAAGAATCTGCGTGGAAGCAGCGAGCTTGTTTGTAACAGTTACAAGGCAGGGAAACAATCGTATTTAAATATTTAAACACGAATATACACCAGAAAATACTGAATAAATTTGAATAGTTCAGAGATTAAGTCACATGCACAAAAGTTAGATATAATTTTGGATTTGAATGCAAAATGGCTGATCAAAACAAATATTTTTACTCTAAAGAACAGATATAAAATGAAATTACATTTGAACAAGATTCTTAATGGAAGTCTAAGGTTTCATGAATTCTACTCTCAGAGCAGCCCATTACTTACAAACCGAGAAACCTGTTTTGTGAGAAAGCAACTGGAAAGACAATGTGTCTTGAGGACAAAGCAAACAAATAAAGTATAGCCTTTACTCAGTGCCTGACACTCAACATTCTTTTATAATATCAAACTGTTGATTAAAGGTCAGTGAATTAGGTAAAAATGCTGAGTTTATTCATATCTAGTTAAACAAGTTGGTCCAAACCCTGTGTGGTCCTGATGGCAGTTGGGATGTATGGCAGTGAAAGGTCTAGCTCTGTCCCAGTGACTTGCTGTTCTCAGTAAAGTGCACAACCTTCATCTAGCTGTTCTCTCATGCACCTGCTGTGTACAGAATTGGGTATAATTTAAGTCAAGCTGTGTCATACAGAGCACAAAATAAATACCTATTGATAAACTTGAATCACTATTAAGCAACAACTCAAAACAGAAGAGGAAAGGTGAAGGACCAATCAAGACGATTAAAGGACATCCTGACAGAGGACCAAGCTGAAAACATCCAAAACTACTACAATCTTCTGCCAATTTTCTGTTTTTCAATACATGCCCTAATTTAAAGTGGCATGATGTTTTTGGATCTAATAACTTCTCCAGATTTTTAAAATATATTTTCTTCTATTTTGAGCTTGGAAAAGGCTGGTCAAACATACCAAATTGACAGTTGATCAGAATAAGATATCCAGGTTCTATTGCACCTTGGATGTACAGATACTTGAGCAGACCTAAGCTCTACATTAAGCCCCATACAGCATGAAGCTCAGTTTTATTTAAGAATGGAGTTTAAAGAGTTTCATTAATCCTCTTTATTCTCTAAGCTGAATACTGTCTTTGAGAATTTCAGGATACTTTAATTGTATTAAACAATTGCATTTTTAGCTAAATACCCCTCCATGTGCATTCAACAGACAATTATGACCTTGTATGTGCTCATCATAATTCAAGTCTGTTGTAACCTGCCGACGAGAACTACAAACACAGTCGCAACAACTTGCAAAACAAACTGGAATGTGGTCAGAGCACAAGAACACACCAAGAACACACAAGTTACAGACTGAATCTACCCCGTCTTCACAGTAGAAAAGGAAGAACACTTGTCCAGTTAAGTAAAAACCTGACAATGAACAACTAAATGAATAGATAAACAGAGGAATGTTCACCTCTACAAATCTTTTTTTTGAGGTGATTTTGTCCAATAGACTAGATTTAAAAACATTGAAAGGAAAACTGATTCACTTGGTCTTGAAATAACGTCACACAAAGGTTGCATACATGTACATAGGGGAGCCAGGTCAAATATGTACAGTCCCAGGACGCATCTGACATCCAAACATACAGTGACATTCATATAGAGTTCTAACATTCATCCTTTGTACTTCTTATACCTATAGACAGGGCTACAGCATTTCTCGGACAAAATGAATTGTACATAGTTCCATTCATGTCAGCCAACAATCAGATTTAACTTAAGTAAGCAAAGCTTCCCAATAACTTATCCAAATAAGAGAACATAAAAGAAATTAGAGAAGAAACAGTGCAATGCATGTAGGGAATTGTAGTACTGTAATAAACATGACCTCTTCCTCCCGTCCTCCAACCCTGTTTCACTCTCATTCTGTCTTTTCTCGAACATCCTCCTTCCTCTCCTCCACCTTCTCTCCCTCCACCTTCTCTCCCTCCACCTTCTCAACCCTCTTTCCTTCCCTCTTCCCTCCCTTCATCACCCTTCCCAGCAGTATGCAGCCCACAGCGATGACATGGATAATGAAGTAGATAGAGGTCCAGTAGTTGATGGTATCGCTGGCCTTCAGCAGGACAAAGCCCATGCACATGTAGTCGTAGGCCCTCATCTTGAGGAACCAGTGGACCCAGTCAAAGATATTCTGGCCTCGAGGCCCCAGCTTGGCCCTGACCGAGGACTCCATGGCCGACTCGGCAGCGATGCACAGGGGGATGGTCAGGAAGGAAAGGTAGTACCCTGCATGGAGCCCGTGCCAGTACGCACTGATGAACATGGTCCAACCAGCCCTGAGAGAAACACAGACAGAAAGGTAGAAATGGTAAATGGACTGCGTTTATATCGAGCATTTAACGGCACCTCACGGTACATCCAAAGCGCTTTACATGTTTCCTCTCATTCACCCATTCACACACTCACACACACACACACACACTCACTCACTCACAGCGATGGAGCTGCCATGCAAAGCGCTGGCCTGCCCATCGGGAGCAACGTGTGGTTAAGCAGGTGAATAGATCCACTTTAGAGTACCACGATGGTGACGGCGGAAGATCTTACCGGAGTGTATAAGCTTTGAAGGGTGAGTTGGGGTAGATGTAATGATGCAACCACCACTGCACAGTCATGTTCCAGTAGCGCATCCCGTGGCGGACCTTTACACAGAAGTCTGTGTTGTAGCAGTCAATGTTCTGGATGGTCTTGAAGTCGTACACGGCAGGAACGTCCGGATCCAGACTGGACACACGAGAACATTTGTTTTGTCATTTTGTGATCAAGTTCTTAACACACTGAACTTGTTGGCTGTTACTAAGTGGCAACAAATCATCCAGTAAAACAATACCCATAGTTGATAGTGGGGCCTCCTCCTGGTTTGGACAGCGCCCCCTCTGGGTAGCAGCCTAACCCTGCGCTGATGCAGCCAGCCTCGGCCCCGCACCACGCTGCGTAGAAACGCATTCTGAACACGAAGAACACCAGTGTCATGTAGAACAACCTGAGGAGAAATCAAAGCGGTAAGATGAATCAATGTATTTTGCCTTCAACTGCAAAACCCTGGTGACCAGGGCTCAAATTAACGCTGTCCCGGGGACGATGAAAAACATGAAAAGAAATCGTCAATATATTTTCAACTTTTCAAAACCTATTTTCCAAAACCTTTAGAAACTTTTTTTTTTTAATTACTTTTTTCAAACCTTTCAAAACATTGTTTTGAAAACATTGTTTTGACAACTTTTAGTCCATTCTTTTTTCCAAACCTTTAGAACCTTTAAAAAAAAAAAAACTTTCTGACTGGAATGCATATATCTGCTGCCATTTTAATCACGGTTTAATACCTGAAGAAGTAGTTGTGCTCCAGGAACTCTTCCGTACGGACATAAGACAGGGGGTAAACAGAGTTCACGGCCAGGAACAGACCCGCGTAGACGGGCACCAGTTTCAGCCTCTGCAGGCAAGGCTCCAGGCCAGGCAGGGTCAAGGGCCTGGGCTGCTTCAGCCAGTCCATGTAGGTCTGGAAGCGGAAGAACGGTCCTTTTGGGAGATGAGGGGACACGATAAAGGGATGAGGATGCAGCATGAAAGGAGAGGAAAGTGGGGAAACAAGGGGAGAGGGACACACACACACACACACACAGTTTGAGCACACAATGGGGATCATTAGAGGACAAAATGGTTGAACACAGGGAGTGGCAGTTGGGGAGGGTTGTAAATGAAGGGTGTGAGAATATAAAAAAAAAGAGTTACAGGAAAGAGACAATTATAGTGAAAGTGAAAAATATATGGGGACTCACACAATATTGAACTAGTGGCAGAGATTGAGACAAAGAAGAGACAACAAGAGTTAAAATGGTTGAAAAAAGCAAATCGGTGCCAAATCATACACGGTACATTTGAAACAAACACAGACAGTCAAGCTCATTCATGATGCTCATTCACATTCCTCATCTTCAGCATGACATCATGCTCAGAAAGGATCCAATCAGTTGCAAAAGCAGTCCATAAACATCATCCTGCTTCCCAGACATCATGCAGTCTCTTCAGAATACACATGCCTGTGGAAGAGACGCTGTGTGGACCCTGATCTGGTATGTCAATATGGGACAGGAGGGGAATGTAGGATCCTATCACAGACCTGGGCCTTACCTGTCATTATACCCACATAGCAGTAGCTATAGGCTACAATATCATAGAGGGAGGGCTCCTGAGATAATCCACCAATGACAGGGGACTTGGAGAACGAGCTCACTTCCTTTTTCTTCTCCTCATGGAAACTTTTCACCTCATTGGCTATGCTGACCATCTGTGTGAAATGCAAAGGGGAGAGGGGTTTGGGGGATCACGGGGGTTGGGTGTTCAAGAGCCATGGCAATGTGCGGCAGCCAATACGGTCTGTCCCGATACCTAGTTGTAACGGTAAGCGGAACGTTGCACGTGTGACTGTGTTGTCTGTACCTTCAAGGTGAGCAGCAGCTGGATGGCATTGGCAAAAGGTGTTGGTGCTGGCAGGTTGAACCATGTGACCATGCGGAAGAAGAGGAGGTACAGGAAACTCCAGCCAAGAGACAGAGCAGGGGCCATCCTAACAGAGACACCATAGACTGAATATCCTTTTACATCAGTAAGGGTAATAATAAGGTAAAAAGGGAAGGCTGAATGTGTGATTGTGATGGTATGCACCACTTGCTGTGGGCAGTATTAGTGATGAATTATTGAGGATGGCTGACTCACTGCCAGTTGCTTTTGATGATGACCCATGTTCCCAACACCGTCAACAGAGAATGAAGTGTGTGGATTTGACATGTTGCTATGGTGATCGAAAGTCCACCGAGCAATGCTGCCCCCTGTTTCACTGGAGGACCTGGGAGAAGAGGACACCAAAACTATACATTACATACACCACACAAACCATTCATTTACTAAGTAAAAACTAGGAAGTGTATGTCGGAGGAAACATTCTTTAAGAACACTTAGCCTACTTAGGTAACGGAAGAGAAATCCGATTGGGATGGAGGCAGCGAGAATTCCCAAGTAAACCAGTTCATCGGGAGACATCTCTCTGCGTGAAAACACAGACAGATGTCACTCAATGTTGTGCACGCCATCATCTGCATCTTCAACCTCATAAACAACAGCTCAGATTGACTATCAGAGCCACCATCAACCACATGCAAATTGCACAGGAACTAAAATAGACGGTCTGTCTCTCAATGGTGCAAGAACAAGTTGACGCCACAGCGTATACTGTTTGATACAAACTGGAATGCAGACACTGCATGCAACGCCACTGGCTAACCTCGTCGTGGGGAAGTGACATTGCCTGACAGGGAATTGTCACTTCTACTCCAACGAGTTACTTAGCTACAGTAAACCGAATGCACCAACTTGAGGCGTTTATACAAGTCAAGAGCTGTAAGCAGTAAAGACTAGCTACTGCACTACTTCTCGTTTCATAGGAAGCGTGGTATACGCTGTAGCTGCTAGCTAGTTACCTAGCCTTGAAAGCTAGCTCTACCTAGTGTAGCTTCCCCCTACCCCCAGTATTGATCATTTTCTTTCCTGTGTAGACGTCAAATAAACTCAAACATATCTAGCGTTACGTACTTACGATTTCAGATAATACTGTCGTGATACATTCAAATTGCGTCAGTTCTTGTTTTCGGTCTTCAAAGTTGTGCCATTTGGTCGTTGAAGTGTGTGTTGCTGAATCTACTTCCTACTTCCAACCTGCCACATTAGCCCCGCCCATAACTGTGCCGCTTCTGCGTTAACCCGCATAACTATGTAGCCTACAAGTTACTACATGTCACAGCAGATACGAGGAGCCACATTAGTGGCCAAAGGTTCACAAGCACATTCGATTGACATCTCCAAGTCTCAATTGAGTCATGAATAGTTGAGTTTGTCAATTCTCATACTTCTTGCTAAACCCCTTAACTCCAGTCTCAGGATTCAGTGAAACGCTTCCATTTTAATCCTGACATATGCGTTTGTATTCCCCCACCCCGTCATCCACCCAGTAAGACATAAAATTCAATCAGAAGAGATTGGTCAGACCAAAAACTTTATTGAAAAAACAGGGACATCAGGAAGCATCAGACAGCCAATACTTCCAGGACGACATTCCCATTTTAATCCTCCTCTTCATCAGTCAGCTCCTCCACCTCCACCCTGGCCCTTCTTGGCATTCTTTCTCTTGACGCGGCCGGGGCGACCACCACCATATGGAGAGCGCAGGGAGAAGTCGATGTGCTTCTGGCTGTCCAGGCGGACCACGAACGAGGGGATGTTCACCACCTGCTTGCGGACACTGAACAAAAAAATAAATAATTAAGTGGTCTAGTTGACCTATAACAACTAGTTCCCTTAAATGCTAGCCAATTTAAAATGGGTTTGGTCCACCAAATGTTCTAGTTCCATATTAATACGTTAATCAGGTTTCTTACAGGCCTCATTGACGAGGAATTCTTGACACCACATTAAAGTCTGAAAATTCAGTTAAATCATCGGCCTGCTATTCTTTCAAAGCAACAAAAAAGTTCCTTGGAGTGGTAAGCCATAACCACTGCCCGAGGTGCAATCCCCCATACTGTACCTGTCAGCCATCACACCACGGTGGCAGAGAAAGTGCCCCCTCAGCAGGCAGGATTGGCTCTGGGCAGAGCTCACTGACAAGGTATACGGTAAGAAACCGAATTGACCTTGTTGAAATGTTAAAACCGTGCTCAGCGAGGAGCGATAACACTCGGTGGCCCTCTGATGAAAGAGGAAGAATCGAGACGGCAACTCGTGAGTCTTCTGCAGTGTCGGTTTGGAAATTGTGACACTATTCGTTTACCCCCCCTTCTGCCCAGCAGGGTAAGCTAGGTAGCTACGCCCTGATACATACCGAATATGCCTCTGGCGGATCAGCACGCGGGCGTGATGGATGCTCTTAGCCAGCCCCAGCTTGAACACCTGTGTCTGCAGCCTCCTCTCCAAGAAGTCCTCAACTTTCAGGCCCAGGATGTAATCGAGCTTCATCTTGCCCTCATCCAGCACCCCAATCCTCACCAGACGCCTCAGAAGGGCATTACCTGAGACAAAAGGTCTTCAAATGTAAACGTTGTACAAAACGAGGCCAAAAATTTAGATGAAGGACGTTTAAACTGGCTATGCTAAATGGCCTCATTGACGAGGAATTCTTGACACCACAGGCAATCTGAAAATTCATTAAAATCATCGGCCAACAGTTAAACGGTAAAATACTAGCGCGAGGACAAGTACCTTCAAACAGACGCTTGGGGTCCTTCTCGTCCAGTGTGAGCAGCTCTCTGGCGGCCTTGCGGATCTTGGCCAGGGTGAATTTGACCCTCCACACCTCACGCTTGTTCCTCAAACCATACTCCCCTGAAAGGTGGGAATGACAAATGTACGTTAGACCTACTGAATAACTAAACCACCGCCAATCATTACGGGTTTACGGCGCATTTGGCAAAGCTAGTCTACATCTTGACCGCTTAAAAGTTCTTACCAATAAGCTTGAGCTCCTGGTCGAGACGAGACTTCTCGAAAGGACGACGGGGGGTGACGTATGTCTTGCGACAGACCCAACTCCTGGCAACGGGCATGGTGGATCAGAAGTGCCTGAGAACCAAGAAATAAAAATAGTTTTTTCCATGTACACTAACCAGAGACTATTTCAATCAACGTCTGTTGTCTTGCTAGCAACCTAGCTAACCCAGCTACTATTTGCAAGAGTTCCCTTTTCCAGTAGTCTACTTTGTAACTATCTACGTATCCTATATTCACATATCCTACAGTCATCAACTACCATACAAATGGTTAGTAAAAACTATGACAAGATCAATGCATACGGCACAATAATGCAAAAAGATTGCTGGCTAGTTAGCTTGCTAGCAGGCCGCTGCTCCGCATTCCCCCAATGCGGTACTAGCGCTAAGCACATGGCGAATAAACGTGAAATATAAGGACTAGCGTTGGAGGCACTTTGGGCTAATTTGTGAAAGTACATTCACATGTAACCCGCATATTTCACTTTTTATGTAGCGAAAGTCAATCCTATTGCCTTTTTCATTCAAAAGAAGACGTGGTTCTGAATTACCTGTCTTCCTCAGGCTCGTGCAGTAAAGAGGAAGTAGAAACAGCGTTCCCAAGAATTTATTGAAATCCTGCGAACTACATTTCCCATCATGTTGTAGTGTACGACACGATTCCTGAGTGACGTGCGATATTTATCTCCCTCTGCTGGTCTGTGGTGAATGTATCGAGTCGTGGCAGAGTTTGTAACTGTGCTCAAAAAAGTGATCAGAGTACTAAAACACGTTTAAGATTTAGAGCTGCAATGCAAAACACATTGTTGCATCTCTTTTTATTTTATTTTGTGTCCCAACTTCTCCGAACCACTGGTCTCGGACTCTACAGTGCTGTGGAGATGTACATTACATTACATTTATTCATTTGGCAGACGCTTTTATCCAAAGCGACTTCGAAGAGAGAGCTTTACAAAAGTGCATAGGTCAATGATCATAAACAAGATATAGCCCCAAAAACATTGCAGGGAGCCAAAACATGAAGCATACATTGTGAAAAGCAAATAAGAGCCAATGGGAAGAAACATAAGAGCATGTAGTTAAACAAATTACAATTAAACAACATGAACCTCAAAAGTGCAAGAGTGTACCTGTAGGAAAGCAAGCAACAATAATATAATTCACAGGGAGTACAAGTAGTTAAATCAGTTACAACTAACCAACAAGTGCAACAAGTCCCTCAATAAATGTTCCTGGAGAAAATAAACTAACATCTGATTTAGACTACATGAAATTAGCCAGACTGTAGTTTGAAGTTTTAGCAGTGAATATATCCCTTAGAAAACAAACCAGTAACGGTAGACAGCATGCATGAGATATAGGGGCAGAGAAAAGCTTGGGGGGGAGGGGGACTATTTTTAACTGCCCGAAACAGAACCCTTCACATGTGCTTCTGTCTGTCATATTGACCAACTGACAGACACACACAAGTTCTCTGCTTTTCTCTGTCACCTTGCTATATCCTGTCTTCCTCCTTGGGCAGGTTGACTGTCGTTCCCGTTCAAGGAGATTGTGTTTGTTTTTCATAAACTAAGAGTTTGGCGGTTGATTCGTGAGAATTCTTCACCTGTCTCATCCATCTGGATCTTCTATAAACTCTACTCGGATTCTATTTTCTCCTCTTTTTTGTTCTTATTGCCTCGCTTTTTTACCCTCGTTTATAATACTTCACCCCGCTTCACTCCTCTTTCTCCTCCCATCTCCCCATTTCTCCCTCTCTTCTCATTTCCGGGCTATGCGCTATGCTCTCCTCTCCTACTGTGATTCTTCAGCCTTATGGACTGCCTGTCTACCCACAAGGCTACCCCAGCTTAGTACAGGTAAACTCCCTTCTCACTCTGCACCTCCCGCTTTTCACCTTTCTCTTTCTTTACAACGTCACGTCTGTCCATTGAAAAAAAAAGAAAGCCTTTCTTTTGTATTTCTGTCTCAATGAACCCATAGGCTCATAGAGACTGTTAATTACCCTCAACCAGGGTTCTATCACCCCATGACTAATAATGACAAACAATCCTTAAATGAGTGTACTATGACTAATTCCCTGGATAAGAGCGTCTGCTAAATGAAATGACTAATGTGGACTGATATGTCGCACAGAATAGTAAGGCAACATAATATATTGCGTAATTCCAAAAAAGGCCTGTATCTTAGATACAAAACAGTTAAAGGCAGTTACTGGGCCTGACCTTGTACGATAGCAAACTTGATAGTGTTACGGTTGCAGGAAGATGGGAGATCCAATTTGTTTTTATTGCAAGGACACACCAGAAGTGTTTTTAGTTCGGTCTCCCGGTGTTATTTATGCCAACAGATAGTGTGTGAGTGTGTGTACACAACAGGACCCTCAGCAAAACCGTTAGGGTATAGCACTATAGATGCAATGTGTCTGGATTCTATCTACCTTGTCTCTAGTGTGTCACACTGTATATTTAGCTGTGCTTCAAATAGCGAGAGACTGCTTAGCTATCTTCTGCAGATAAAGAAACCAATAGTTTGGTGTATGTTAGAGATAACATCAGGGACACATTGTGTATTTTTAAGTGTATGTGTGTGTGTGGGGGGGGGGGGGGTTAGTGTGTGTGTCCAATAGTTTGTGTTCACTGCAGTCGCTGACACACTAAAAGGCCACATCTGTGGTTCCTGTCGCTGGGGTGTAAATCCACGGGCAGCTGTCCCCACCAGAACCTGGCTCAGAGTCGTTGACCTTTGACCCTGAGGGTTGACAGCTGAAGAGGGGGGGGAAGAACACAGGCGAACAAATGACGATGGAAAAAAAAAGACTGCTAGGAGGAGACACATGGAGAGATACTCTCCATGTGTTCAGATACTGTACATTTGTTTGCTGACACAGGGACACATAGGTCATTCACAAGACTGTGAAGGAGATGGAGGGGGGGGGGGGGGGGTGGAGTGAAAAGTATCAAATAGATTCCATTATCACCTCTCTTGAAACCCCCTCCTTGTATGGAGTGACTTTGGGAAGGTCAATATTGCTTGTTGGGTAGTGGAGTGGAGGCACACTACATGCAAGCGAGTCAGTGTTGACATGTTCTATGCCATGTTCCAGTTGCTCCGTGTGCCACAACATCATAGTCAGAGAAGCCTTGTGGAAGCTAAAAGAAGACGTGGTATTTAGTGTGTGTGCCAACCCTGGAAGAGATACATCTATTCTGATCACGCAAACCAACCATTTGTGCTAACATGGATGCTGTTGTGTTATACCGATTAAATCTTGTGTTCTGTTGTTTGTGTTCAACATCGAACTATAAATTCAGAGATCTCTGTGTTATCTTGAGAACATGGCAACGTATGAAGTGGAAATTAGCCAGGCGTTTATATCAGGAACAGAGACGTACTTCATAGGAAACACTACGTAGTGTTTCCTATGAAATTGTTTGAAGTGGTTTGCAACAAATAAATATAAATATAGTTAGGCCCATGCGTTCGGGCACTGTTCTAGCATTTGTCCCACGGGCACTGTGGGCCTAGCATTCACCGCCAACGCCAACGGGCATTGCACTATTCTTGTTGCTCATAGAAACTAGCGACTGCTGCATACAGAACAGATTTCACGAGAAACGAACTGGGCAACATGTTCCGCATCGTCACTGAACATTTTATTTCTCACATCGCCATGAAATTAGGGCAACATGGGGGCCAAAGAGTCAAGCATAGGTAGCTAACTTTGGCATGAGGGGTATACAATATCCATCAACTCGTAGCGTCACCTACCCAGACAATCTGGCTTTCAGCAGCTTTGATTTTGGATTCTAATCAGACTGAAATACCTCTTTAGCTCCTCAGAACCTGTTCATTCATCTATCGTTACTCCTTCGCACCCCTATGAGTGAAACAGCTGACGGAGAGACAAAGAGGAAATGTGGAACAGTTAATTAGTTAGCTCGTGTTACAGTACAACCTATCCTTGAGTATACTGTCAGCTTTACAAATGTCAAACAACAAAGCGTTTGCTGAAAGACAACTGGAAACATCATGCTTCACATGTTTAGAACAAAGGACGATTCGTAGATATCCTCACATCTCAGAGGGATTTTTCAGAGGTTACCTTTATTACACTGACAACATTTAAGTTATTAATTGAGTGTTTTGAATCATCAATAGGCTATTGATGATTCAAGGTAGCTACCTTCCCGTAGGAATAGCTCTTGATAGGTATGCGTGAGTGTGTAGGTTGCAGGGTGGGTTATAAGGTGATTGACAGGTACAGATGACCACAGCTGGCATACAACACTTCAGACCCCCTCGCTTAAGCACTCCTTTGATTTGATTGGTGGATGAGTATAACTTATGGTATGGTGGGCGGGCCGATTGCTGGCATTAAAACATGCGGCAGTTGTTGGACAATGCATCAGAGAACGAGGAATTCGACAAGGGGGTAAGACGTCTCTCAAATTCATTCTGATGTGTCTGTACTCTTCTATGATCTGGTCAATTGAGCTTTTCCTGTGTTGTCATTTGTGTTTTCGGGTGGTAAATTGACAGAGATTGATTTAAGTTGAAAAAGCAGTTTGTTTTAAATGAAGTGAAGTTGTGTAGAGTCTCACAACAATTTTTGAGCAGTGTTGACATGAATTTGAAACATCACTTTTGTGTAACTTTTTGCATGTCTTTTCTCATACGTAGGCCTACTAAATAAGATATTTGAAAATGGCTGTAGGCCACATTCAAGAAGATTTTTGAATAGTAAATTCTTAGCCAAAAACATGCTTTGTTTGAGATGTTCCTTAGCAACCTCATTATGGGATGGGCAATATGTTTGCATGCAATTATAATCAGTGCTCTTCCCTTCCTCTCTGTTTTCTGTAGAATAGAGTAAGTCTAAATTTGATTAGGCTATCGGATTACGAATACTTCAAATTCTTTCCTTAAGTCGTTTTAGTGGAAGTAGTAATTTGATTCAGAAGCTGTCAGGTGGTACGTTGTAAAGAGGGAATGTCCCTGTACTTACTGTAAGTCGCTCTGGATAAGAGCGTCTGCTAAAAAAAAAAAGACCAAATGTAACCAATGGTCAAATATCAGATTGCTATAACAGGTATCAGATTGTATTTCATCATGTGGGCAGGTAACATGTTTAAGACAGAGTATGTATCACAGCGTGATGAGGTCAGCATAGGCTTCCTACTGACTAAGTGATGCCTTCCTCTCTTCCCCATCGCAGGGCGGGCCAGCCCAGGAGGCTGGTCTGGGCAGTGTTGACCCCTCCCTGGCCCAGGTCTATGCCCCGCCTCCCTCCTACCCTCCTCCAGGACAAGCTCCTCCCACACCCACAGGCAGACTCCCTCCTCTGGACTTTGGTGGTGCTCACCCAGGAGTCGAGTACCAAGAACACCACCAGCTCAGAGTCTATCAGGGCCCGCAGCATGAGGGGGCGGAGACACTGGCAGCCAATAGCGCGGTAAGAATTTTTTGATTGGTTGCAAAATAGGTTGGCGTGGTAATATAGAATTCTCTGGAATTCTAGAATAAATACACAATGAATGGACATTTAGATTAAACATTATTGAACGCCAAAAATAAGTACAATTATCCACATTAAATCATACAGACTTTATATCAATGAACTGAAGCTAGATCAATTGTTAAAGACAGGAAATAAACAATTTACTCATGTTGTCCTGTGTCCTGTGTTGGACAGAAACACAGGCTCACAGTACCGGGCGGTCTCTATATATAGATCCACACCTCACTGCAGTGCCCATGTAGGGAAATCTGTTTGACACCAAGTAGAGATCAGATACCGTAGGCAGCTGGCAAGGGATCTGTTTCTCTCTCTCTCTCTCTCTCTCTCTCTCTCTCTCTCTCTCTCTCTCTCTCTCTCTCTCTCTCTCTCTCTCTCTCTCTCTCTCTCTCTCTCTCTCTCTCTCTCTCTCTCTCTCTCTCTCTGTCAGATCTCATTTGACAGGTGATTCTTAAATATGCTTGACATATTTTGACATCATTGATCAAGTTTTCAATCTATTATGATGAAGGAAGACGTTTTTTGTGATTTGACCAAATGTAAATTGAGCAAAGTGAGCAAATTAACAAGTAGTGCATGTATTTAAGTTCAGTACACACAGGATGAGAGATATAGTAAAGGTGAAATGTTATATATATATATTTTTGGCTCATCTGTTGTAAATGTTGGTTTCGGGTGGGGTGTAAATCATTAGGAGTAACAAACGAGATGCTACAGAAAGATTAACATATGTCTTTCATTCAACAATCCTTTAATTGTCAGAGTTGGAGAGTACGGGTTATTTTCAATAAAGACAATAAGTGTGATTTTAGATCGTGTTTAGTGTGTGGCCAGTACACAGAAAGACTTGATCTGTTACCACAGTGTCGCTAGTGAAACCCTGCTGTGATCTGAAACTACTGGCCATGTCCTTGACTCAGCACATTTCTTCCTCTCTCACAACTGGTGTTTTACGGCCCTTGGTGTTTATATATTCCATCACTAGAGCCTCTGACTTACTCGGTCCCTCCAGTGACGTCGCCATGGAGGGGGGGTCAGGGGGCAAGGCTGACGGGATGTGCCCCCCCCCTCTGAAATATCTCCCAGGTTTAAAAAACCCCCCCCACATTTTGCATCGTGACATGATACCACCACCCAACTCAACTCCTTTTCTTCCACCCCTCCTTGCCCCACCCCCACCCCCACCATAGCCTGTGTCTGTTTGTGTGAGAGGATGTACTTGTGTGAACCTGCTGTTAGCCATGGCAAGCCAGTGTACCATAACTGAGCAGCAGCCTGTGTGTGTGTGTGTGTGTGTGTGCGTGTGTGTGCGTGTGTGTGTGCGTCTGCGTGTGTGTGTGTGTGTGTGCGTCTACGTGTGTGTGTGTGCATCTGCGTGTGTGTGTGTGTGTGTGCGTCTACGTGTGTGTGTGTGTGCGTCTACGTGTGCGTGTGCATCTGCGTCTGCGTGTGTGTGTGTGTGTGTGGAGCTTCCTGGCGTGAACGTGTCTATAGCACCCTTCTGTTTCCACCCCACTTATTAATACACGCCCCCTCGGAATCTTGAATAATGACCCCTTAACCTTTGGCAGAAAACAAGCAGCACCTTGACCCCAGACTGACCTTTTAGAATGTTCTAGTTTTACTTCTACCCCCCCCCCCCGCCCTCTCTCCCAACGCCTCCCCATTCCTACCAACCCACTCAAGCTATTTATGCAAGTCTTTTTCACTTCCTATTTAGAATTTCTTTTTTACTTTTCGTTTTGTGCTGCTCTGATGACGTTTTGCACTTTCTCTCTAAGCCTCTCACTATTGTATTGCTTACACCTGTGTTTTCAACTCTGCATACGGGGATCTGTATTTTGAAATGCATTAACATATTTTTGTAGTTTCAAGATACTTTTCCCTCATTTTTCATTTTTCACTTTGCTATTTGTTTTCTTTTCTTTTCCTGTCACATTGCTCCTTCTTTCCTCAATCTCACTTATATTTTTTCTTCTTCTTTCTTTTGTTCTTGAATCATTTAATACCTTAAAAAAAAAAAAAAAAGTAACCTTTTGTGGCTTTGCAGAAGTTAGGTTGACCAACACACACTGGCATCGTGGTGCATTTTGGGATATGTTTTGGTTTGGTCGCACATTACTATACTGTATATGGGTCTGCATGGGGGCATTTCAATTACACTGTAGTATGGTAGGAAAATTATAGGTTATTTTAATTATTATTATATTTTAATGAATATTACCAGAGCGACCTAGGCTTTGTGTCGAGGTATAGGCCTCTTTTCTGTATGTGCAGTAAGATAGCTGCAGTTTGTCTGAGGCTCCCATGTGGGAAGATAATATATATTTACTCTAAAGTACATCAATATAAGTGGTGTCACGTCTGAGGTAAGACAAATAATTTAACCTGCATTATTCACTTAGTGTCAGATGTCTAAAATCTGTTGGCAAATATACTTTCTAACGGGCATGTATTTATAGGAGCCTCACTAAAATAGTCTCATTCACGCCTCCTCACTGTTGCCTGAGAGGGATCACTGGGTGCTGAATGCTCATTTGAACTTGAATGTGATCACTTGATTCCATGAAAACGATCTACATGTTTTGTCTAATGCAATGTGATGCCTATTTAGTTTTTAGTTTAGTTTTTCCATGAACATGTACATTGTTTTGAGAGATTCTGATTAGGGAATTGTAATCAAAGTGTCAGTGTCTTGTAATTCTCCAAGACTAAATTGTAATTGTCCATTTAGTGGTCAAATGCAAGTCTGGGTGTTATGTTCTTACGGTTTACTTTGTGATTTTTCTTCTTTCTCCTCTCCATCTATCCTTTCATATCTGATCCCATCTCATTCTCTCTGTTTCTCTCTCTCTCTTCCCCATTCTTTCTCATTCTCATCTCCATTCCCTTCTCATTTTGTCTCTCATTTTCCTCCCCCTTCTGATGCTCCCCTCCTCTTCTTCCTCCTTCACCACTGTCCCATTCTCTTCTTTCTTGCCTGTCCCCCCTCTCTTTCGCTCTGTGCCTCCAACCCTCCCTTCTTCCCCTCGTCAGGACGACTCCCTAGCTCAAGTGACCTCCGACCCCCAGTCTCTGACAGTGGCTGTGTCATCTGGGGGCGGAGCGGGGAGTGGCAGCGACGAAGAGGGCTCGGGCAAGGCTCAGCCCAAACGGCTGCATGTGTCCAACATCCCCTTCCGCTTCAGAGACCCAGACCTCCGCCAGATGTTTGGGGTGAGAGAAACTCATACTGGACCTTTTCGCTTTGTAACATTTAGTCATTTAGCAGACGCTCTTATCCAGAGCGACTTACAGTAAGTACAGGGACATTCCCCCCCGAGGCAAGTAGGGTGAAGTGCCTTTCCCAAGGACACAACGTCATTTGGCACGGCCGGGAATCGAACTGGCAACCTTCAGATTACTAGCCCGACTCCCTCACCGCTCAGCCACCTGACTCCCAGGTTGGATCATTATGATCCATCTGGTTTCTGGGTTTACGCTACACAACTCATTATGTAAATCCGTCCATTTTCAGCAATTCGGCAAGATTCTGGATGTGGAGATCATCTTCAATGAGAGAGGTTCAAAGGTGAGTGATCACCCAGGCCAGAAATGTACACTGTCAAAATGCACCCTGATCCTTTCTGACGGTAGATACTGACAGTTGTGACCTTTTCCATCCTGCAGGGCTTCGGGTTTGTCACCTTTGAGAGTGCGATGGAGGCGGATCGAGGGAGGGAAAAACTCAACGGAACCATTGTAGAGGGGAGGAAGATCGAGGTGAGGGAGGGTTTCCAGTCTGTACCTCAGATCGGTGTTCGCCTGCTGCGGTCGTTATTCATTCTGTGTTCTTTGTTCAGGTAAATAACTGCTACAGCCAGAGTTGTCACCAAGAAACCTCAAACACCCATTGTGAACGGGGAGGTTCCAAGTAAGACACTTCGAAATACTTTGAGGGACATTTTTGATCATTTGAGAGAGGTTGCAGATTGCTGCGGTGGCTGATGGTTTGACTTTCTCTGTTTTTCTCTGCCTGTTTTCTCCTTCACTCTACGTTCCTGAAGCCCCTGGATGGAAGATTAACCCTGTCATGGCAGGGATGTACGCACCTGAACTTTACACAGGCAAGTCTTCTGATTTTATTCTAATTGTCTCAGTAAGATCTTTGTTTTGCTTCACCTTGACGGCAACCTGTTGTCTGTGATCACTACTGTTTTCTACAACAAACTGTTCCCCTCCCTTCCTCTCCCAGTGGCTAGCTTCCCGTACCCAATGGCAACGCCCACACTGGCCTATCGCGGCTCTGCCCTGCGTGGGCGGGGCCGAGCTGTCTACAATACGATTCGCTCTGCTGCAGCAGCCACGCCCACCGCCGTCCCCGGCTACCCTGGGTGAGACATCCACCAGACTGTCCTTGTGTTGAAACTGTAGGTTTCCCCCGGGGACAATCGCGTGACTTTGTTCCTTTTTGTCTGTTTCAGAGTGGTTTACCAAGATGGACTCTACGGAGCTGAAGTCTATGTAAGTTGCAAGAGCGTTTCTTCAACCCGTGTCAGTATGTTCTAGGCAGTCGTATCCTATGTTGATGATCTGAGCGCGTCACTGATGAGAGTTTGTTGGGACGTGTTAGGGGGGTTATCCTGCAGCGTACAGAGTGGCACAGGCGGCATCTGGAGCCACGGCAACCTACAGTGACGGGTAAGAACAGGAAACACTAACAGGACACTGCACAGCACACTGACTGACCTGAATCACGCCACTTAATAATAATAATAATACATGTTATTTGTAATGCGCCTTTCTTGCAATCAAAGTGCTAAAGTAGGCCTACAGTAAAAAGTTTCAAAGCACTACAGTAGAGTAAAAAAGGGGTCTAACCCTTACCCAATGTTTGCCTGTTTTGCGTCCGGTGCCTCAGGTATGGCAGAGTCTACGCCACCACCACAGATCCCTACCACCACTCTGTGGGACCCACAGCTACATATGGAGTCGGCACGATGGTGAGATTTGTTAAAGACCCCTTCAACTCCGAAATATACAATCATGGTATTTATCGGCAGTCATCAGGAGAATCAAGTGTTAAGTCCTCATTTCCCTCAAATGAGGACTAACACTAAGAAAGACTAAGAAGCTGTCTTGTCTCATGTTCCCTGATCTGTTCACTTTCAGGCCAGTTTGTACAGAGGAGGATACAACCGCTTTACCCCTTACTGAGCCAACTAGCCCCATTCCCTGGGACCGGCTGATCACACTGACACAGAGCCACTCTTGTAATAGAAGAAGCAGGCGATGACAATAGAATGGACAGGATATGACCTCATCATATTATGGAAAATTCCTGTCCACACATCTTTTCCCCTGAGAAAAAATGAACTGTACTTGTAAATACTGATGGACCCTTTTACTATTTATTCTATAAGAAAATACATCCAATTTAAAGGATATACAGTATATAGTTATTTAATCAGAAACTTTAGATTGAATTTGTATTGGTTGTGCCACAGAGATGTGGCCAGGGTTAAAGGGTATTTAGATTTTGCCCCCCCCCGTTCTATAAGCTCTCTTGACAATTCTGTTACTTTATGACTTGATAACATAAGTTCAACAAAGTTGGTAATGATACATGTTTTTGTCAATGGGAGAATTCTAGTTATTTTTCAAGAACCAGATTGTATAGCAACATTTTATACAGAGTTAAAATACTTATTTTTGATGACACTGGTTTTGTCATAAATGTAGCACAAGTGTGTGTGTGTATGTGGGTGTGTGGTTTTGTGTGTTTGTGAAAGAAAGGGTGTGGGGTTGTGTCATAATTTTGAATTAACCGAGCACAACTGATGAGACACAGCAATGACACTGAGTTAACCGACACAATAATCCTCGTCAAAGCTTTTAGAAATTTTAGAATTAGAATTTAGGTGTAGTTTTAATTTGATTTTCTTGCCTAACAATCTACCTCTGACGCAAAAACAGCTGAATATTCACAATATCATATTCACGTATTCACAAGCATACCTGTCACTAAATCTTTCACAAAATCTTTTTTTAATGCTCTTTTTCTGTATACTCAATGTTGAGTCACTGCCACTATATCCCCTAAACCATCAACTGCCTGATGAGCCTATTGCCACTATGGTGCTTTCTCTAACATTTATTTCTGTATATTTAGATGATTTAAGATTAGGCAGTGATGATGTTCTGAAATCGATGGCTAAGAAGCAGGCTGTACATTGGGGCAATCTCTTTTATTCAGCTTCGCTTCCTATGAGGTTTTTTTTTGTTGTTGCACCAAGTGCTTATTTACTTCCACAAGCCATCTTTGTCACATACCCTACTGTCTAATCCTAAATAATCCACTTTCCTACATATCTACTTTCTCTGATGTCTACGTTGTCACCTGCCTTGTTCTGCTCTGTTTGAGAAGGCATGGTGCATTGCATTAGAATTTCTTAAAATATTATTAGTTTATCTTTTCATCTGTCCTTCATTTCTATTTCTGTACTTTCAGTGTTTGCTGTTTAACTTTCAATAAAACCTTTTTTTCTTCTCTCTCCTCTCCTTGTTTATTCTTACTATCTGTGTTTTCTACCTGTGTCTGTTCTTACATTTCTGTTTCTTAATGACTGAAACCAGCAGAATTCACAATAACGGCATGTTCTGTCATCGTCCTCAGATGAACAGACATTAGACACTATGGCCCAGTTTCCCAGACATAGATTAAGCTAAAGTCCTCGCCTAAAAACATTTTCAATAGAGATCTTCATTTAATATTTCTCTTAATTTCTGAGTAGGCTTAATCCATGTTTGGGAACTGGGCCTAAATGCCTTTCAGAGGACCACAGCAGCTACATCCATTTCCTTCTACCTCGTCTTGTCTTTCATGAATTTGTGCATGAAACACATCAAATAGCATCCAATTAGATGCCAACCAATGGGTGATTTGCCTTTATTTAGAGGTCTGTCCTTTGTCCTGAATCTGTAAACTTTAACTTGTAGTTTGTCAAACGCTTTTTTCCTACTGGCTTTATCCATTTTTCAGAAATGCAGCATTGCATTTATCTATTTATTTGTGTGTTGCTTTCCTTTTTACTAACCTCCTTAATAAGAACACAATTAAAAACATATCTTTGAGTGGCATCTTTTACTTTCATTTCTACTTTTTGTTATTTCTACTTTCAACCTCTTCTAGTTTATCTCTAGTTATCTATTTAGGATTTATCTTTATGTCCACAGCAAGTCCCTGTTTTGTACTTCTCAGCATGACTGTCATTCCTTGAAAGGAACTTTTTCTGCTTTAGTTTAGTTTCTTTATCTTCTTACCTCTTGGCAAATGTGTTTTCGTTTGATCTTTTCTTTCTTGATCAAATGAAAAGTGTCCATCTTTAGTTTTCATTAGATTATGTCCCTCTGTTGAACTTTTTCATTTCTGAATCCTGTACTCCTACTTTGATTTTCCTGTGTGTAATGTAACTTTCCTTTTCTTCTTTGCTTCAATCTCAAATAATTTCCCCTGACGACAGGTCTGTTCGTCTCTTTTCCTACTTTGACTCATTCTTTCCTTAACAACTTTCATTTCTGTAATAACAAACTCTCTTTTCAGAGTATATTCTTTAATATTCCTTTGTAGTTGTAGAGCATGCCACTGTCTTTTCCTTACTGTTTTGTTTACTGCATTTTACTTACTATATATAGCAGCTCAGCTTCAGTCTTTTAACTTAAATCGCTTTCTCAACTTTGTTCTTTCGCTTTGATTATGTTGGCTACCTTCTTTTTACTTCATTCCTTCATTGTCCTCTTAGGTTTTCACATTTCTGATTCATTTTAGTGCCAAGTAATGCAAAAGTGATACACCATCTCTGTCGTTATCGTTCAGTGTCATTGCTGTCTCACCATTGCTGTCTCTCCAGTTCATTAAAACAATTTTGCAATAAATGCCTTTCTCTAATATGGTCTGTTTGGTCATTTCCATGGATCTTGTAGTGACAGTACCCTACTGATAAACCACATAGATTCAGTTCCATTAGTGACAAACACATCTTGCACCCAGTCACACTGACCACACCACCTTTTACTCCCTTAGGTTTCCTGAAGTACCCCAGCTCTCCCCAGTTGTTCTTACAATATTAGTCTGTATTCCATAAATTTTTCCATCCTGTCATGAGAAGACAAGGTAATTAGGTCTGAAAGATGAGATGGACCTGAAAAACCAAAAGTTTCCCAAAATCAACACAGCTAAATCACCATCAAATACCAAAGACCAAAAGCACCCTTATACTTGAATTTTATTAAGTTCTTCAAAGAGAGAAAAAAAACATATTTACATCACAATATTTACAAAATGGCAGTATTTGATATCAATTAAAAAGCATTGAACGCTGAAGCAGATGGAGAGGAAGAGCGACGGGGACTTAAGTCGTGAACATCCCTCAGTTTCAGTTAGTCAGCTGAAACAGCACCAAAGCAGTGCAGAAGCGATACTTACTAGAGAATGGCTAGCTGCACTCTGCAAAACATCACTAACAAAGTCAACATAAGGACTAACGGAAGAGGGAGAGAGGATAGAGGACACACACTGACAGGAGAGGAGGGAGGGTGAGCGTGCAGGGAACAGGGGGAAGGAAAAGAGGAAGTGGGAAATGAACACATCCAAAAGACAAACATGAAGAAGAAAAAAAAGTTGAAGCGTCAGGTGTCAGGGTTGATGGGAAAATAGGGAGTTGATCCAGGGCAGTTGAAGAGAGCAATGATGAAAGCAGGAGTTACTATATATACTGGGATTTGACAGGGACTTGACAGGTAGGCTTGTGGGAGCAGTAAACATCAGTCATAAGAGGAAACGATGAACAGAATGAGATTCACATTTAAAGAGAGAGCGTTAGTCATCAGGAATAGGTATATCATTAACTATGCAAAAAATAAATGTAATGGAATTTTACATTCTTGAAACATGGGAGGTTAGCCGTGTTAAATGTGACACCAGAACAGAAGTTCAGTCACTGTGGAAGAGGTTGATGATTAACTTGGAGAAGATGAGACATCGAAACTAAAAGTCCAGAAGTCTTCTAAATGTGGCCTTTACAATCAATAAATTAAAGGGGAGGTCTTACATACCATTCTAAATAAACTTATTCCAGCAATTTATCATTACACTTACAGCATGGAATCCTAACTTTGTCAAAAGTTGTAATTGAGGATGAAACACTGCATGTCCTAAAACATTAGCTAAATATGTAGCGCCTCATTGCCTGGTTACCCATACTCCACACACACTGTTGAAACGAGCAGAGTGGAGTGATCCAGTATGTGTTGCCAGGCAATAAGACAGCTGACAATTTCTGGATGAAGCTAAGATGCCAAATGAAGATAGGACACAGACACAGATAAGTTACACTGAAATAAATGAACTTTGAACTGTGAGGTTTGCTGTTGGTGAAGATAAAGAACATACTAGCCATGATGGGTGGAGTCTCAAATGCTTCTAAACATACAGAACAACTCATTAGAAACAGCAACATACAGAAATTAATGGTCTAGTTATATCTGGGTATTTTAACTTAGGTTGAAAAGAGAACAGACAAACTGCATGCTATATTTTAAATTAATCATCCCCCCCTCCCAAAAAAAACAAAAAACAAGAAAAAAACCAATCATTTTCCAGCATCAACTTAGACTCCCATATACATTAGGCACCAGGCAATTATTTGGGATAATTTCAGCAGCATGGCTTGAGAAGGCAGTATCATGTCTTGCCTTTCTCACATCTCCCTCTCCAGCTGGTGTCTGGAGGAGAATGCTGAGGCCCCCAGGCCATCCCTCCGTGAGCTCCTGATATGCAGTACTGCAGGAGGAAACACAAGGTGTGGCTGGAGGTGAGCAAGAGGGGCGAGGGAGGGAGGGAGGGAGGGGGAGGATAGTTGAAAGAAGGAGAAAAGGACACATGTTGAGACATTGAAAGTTGAACTTCTGAAATCAACTGAATGTTGAATAAGCAACTGGCATCGAGCATGTTTTTTTTTTGGACAAACAGCTGCAAGTCATGAAGGATGGATGAAATTCTTCGGTTTACATGTGATTATTGACTTAAAACAATTCTGGTGGTGCTGAAACTGGCGGTAATGCTTCGATTAACACATGAAAACACAGATCTTCCTCAGCCAAAAAACACCACTGCTTGCAAAATAATTTTGAAAAGCTTGTCAACTAGGAAAATGTACAACTTTTTAGTTAAGCTAGTAGAGCCAGAGGCACATAAGCTAAGGATGATACACAGTAGAATATGGCAAATATTCAACTCTACACTGGCAGTTCTTGGCTGGTGTGAATGCGGCGTTAAACCAAATCTTTTGCTTGCCATTGGGTCTGTGTGTTTTTAAATGTTAATGATTTAGCTTAATGAAGACAAGAATCATGCATAAAAGACAACCCAAGCCGTAATTCAACACTCAAGTTGTAAATATATATATAAAAAAAACATATGGACAGAAACAACTGTGATTGTTTAGGTAATATTTGTCAAGAAAAAGATTTGGAAACAATTGTAAATTTTTCAATCCTGCAAAAAGAAAAAATATATTGATTTACTGTAAAGACCTCAATGCCCACAGTAATTGCATGCATTTCCACATGAATAAAAACTGGTTTTGGTTTACACTAGAAAGCACAATTATCAATTCTCTCCATTTTATAATAGAAACGTTTGAGGGGGTAGCTAGAAATGTTTGCCAATAAGGTATACTTACTATAAGTATTCATTTACAATTCACATCAAATGTTTTAATTAATTGCATATTACCCATATGTAAGAAACAACCTGGTCCTACACTCTTTGCATCTATGAAAATCACTTACCCTGATGTGAACAGAAAATAAAAAACAGAAATCTGAACTGCCAACAGAACTACATTACCAACTGAAAGCACACCAATATGTACATTATATACACATTCTAAAGACTGGGATCACTTCTTTTTTTTTTATACAGAACATTCTATTCCGTTCAACTTGCCATACACCCTTTTTAAAAGCCGCTCAGGGGGGTAAATACTGCCAGAGGAAGTGCCTGAAACCGAGAAACTAAGACGACATCCAGCTGCTGCGATGTGATCAAGGCTCATGCTCCACTGGGTCATGTAGCACCGCACGGCTACTCCACAACCACAAAGCTCTTGATAGGTACATCAAATTACAATTCATCAACCTGACCCTCTCAAAAATCAAGGTAGACATTTAGAACATGCCAAATAACACTACTCTACGTCTCTTCCCTTTTTTATTGAAAATCAATTTCTGCAAAATGGTAATGAATGAAGAATTTAGTAGTTAGGTACTTAAAATGCCTTTGAAAATTATTCTATGGCGCACAATGGATGTTAAAATTGCTGGCATGACATCATTCTAGCTTCATTTCAATATTTGTTACAAACCTATACACAGGTACATATTAAAATCGAAGACTATCAGAATGACTGATCAAATATGGAGCCAGGAAATGTGTTCCAATTACTGTACGTAGGGTTGAAATACTAAAGCTCAAATTCTACAGGTTAGATTGATCTCTTTCTGGACTGAACCCACCTATTACCCTACATAACTTTTGACGTCATACTTTAAACCAAAGTTATGATACCAGGGAGACTTGAGCCTGATATCTGCTGCTGGTCTTGTCGTCATCCACCTTCCAGTCCCTTTCTCTTACCAGCCATACATACTCAGCCTGGGTGACCAGAGTGCGCGTGGCACAGCATACAAACCCTTCGCTCCAGCCTGACCCCCGGGGGGACAGCGGGCTCCAGCGGCGGTCACAACGCCCACATCTTTCTGATCCGGTGACCCTGCTGTTGAGGAGGTGGAGGGTCTGCCACTTCACATCTCTGGAGGGTGGGATTTTTCCTGGAGGCCTCCGTCCTGCTGAGTGGGACCAGGCCCCCGGTGAGCTGGGCCTCTGAGGGGGCTCCCAGGAGCCTCTTCCTGGGGAAGGATGCTTGGGGAGGGGTGGGGCTTCTGGATACGGAGCGCTGCGTCGGAGCGGAGATGCAGGGATGATGGAGGCAGACCGTACTGCAGCCACGGCTTAGAGAGGGGGCCCCAGGGGCGGGCCACAGACTGGAAGAATGTAGGGGGGGGTTGTGTGTGGGGGTGGCGTCTCAGTAAAGACTAAAGCTCCACGCGCCATCAAACTTACAAAGTCAATGCCTAGCGGCAGGTGAGACGCCAATCTTGGGGGATCTACTGTGGAGTAACCGGCGGTGGCAAGCCAGGCTGCACCAGACGATGGAAGATAATTTTAGAGGGTCGGAATGCAAGACTGTGGCTGTCATGGCAACTGGGCTAAGCGGTAAAGGAGCCAAAACCAGAACCTCCAGATTTCTCAGTCAGTAACTCTCCAGGTGGAGGCTGGGAGGCCGGAGAAGTGGAGGCAGGGGAACCCCACCTGACAGCCAATCAGAGACAATTTAGGAAAGGGGGGAGCGGGGGGTTGGGGTGGGGGAGCAGGACTGGACTGGACATACAAACCACCATCTCGTCTTCTCTAGGATCTGACACCGGATCACTGGGGTTTTTCCTCTGAGCAGAAGGCAAAGCAAAGTCTCTGAAGGGATTGGCCCAGTAGCCCCTCTGGCTTGGCCAGTAGCCCCTCTGGCTTGGCTTCAGTGACGACACCACAGCAGCTTCAGCTCTCGGTCTTCTCGTTTCTCTCTTGACTGGCAAGACTCGGAAGTCTTCAGACTGCGGAGCTGTTGACTTGTGGGAAGGAAAAAACATAACAGAACACTGTTAGCTTCAAAGGAGCGAGGGCAGCTGGGTATGGCTGGGAGAGTGAGGGCTGTCTTTCCTGATCTGCTTTCACTACAGAAGGGAGTCGCTAACCATCTCGATCTATCCTGTTCATTCATTAAAGTGAGTCTTAGCGGCTTGATTCAATATCTTGAGCTGCGTGTGCGCGGCTAAGCTACCCGTCAGTGCTGATCTCCCTCACACCTCTAATACAGTCCATATCTGTCAGTGTGATGCGCTTGTGGCTGTAGTTTGCCTGTTGCTCTCGAGGTAAGACTTAACCTAACCGCTGGTCTCTGTCTAAACTGCCTGGGAGGTCAGAGGTGACGTGAGTACTAAGGGTTTCCCTTCCCTGTGCTCATCCCCCCCCCCCACCCCTCCCTCCCGGGCTTCCTCCCTCCCTCCCCTCCCTCCCCACCCAGCCCATCCCTCCCCCCTCAGGAGGCAGCCAGGCAGGCGGAGCTGGCTTTGCAGTCTATCTTGCTGGGGTCAGAGGGGAAGGTGCTGACTCCCAACCCTGTCAGAAAGGCCAAGCACGAGTCTAAACACAGGAAGCCCAGACTAGACTGCACATACTCCACCGGCAGGTCGGGTCTAAATCTGCGGACACACAGAGGAGGGAAGCACAACTCGGGGTCAGCACCAACAGAAACACTGAAGACTTTCTGTCTTTATTCTATCCCAGAATCACGCCTTCCATGGCCCAGTGTGGTCGCGCCGCTTACGTTTTGAGCATGGCCTTGAGCGCGATCTTTCGTTCCCTCTCGACAAACTTGTCGATGAGGTAGGAGGCCATGCGCGGCGCCCGCCGGTACAACAGGAAGAAGCGGTGGTAGTTGCCTAGCGCCCAGGCAGCGCGGAGGGCCAGGGCGTGGGAGACACAGCTGTCCTCCCGCAGCGCCGGGGTCAGGTACACCAGCTCAGTGGTCAGGTCTGACGGAGGAGGAGGAAGAGAAACAGAGCTCCGTGAGCCGGTTGGGAACAGGAGTAACCATGGAGACCCGAGTAACCATGGAGACCCGAGTAACCAGGGAGACCCGAGTAACCAGGGAGACCCGAGTAACCATGGAGACCCGAGTAACCATGGAGACCCGAGTAACCATGGAGACCCGAGTACCCGCTTCCCTCCTGGAGGAAAGCAGCCGGGGGGGGGGGGGGGGGGAGACCTACCTCCGGAGTTCTTGGTGAAGATGTAGTAGAGCAGTCTGTAAGCGGTGAACTCTCCGATGTTGTCTGACGGGTTGTCCTTATACAAGGCCTTCAGCTGGGTCTGGCACTGGTTGAACTCCTCATGGTCACCCTGAAACACACACCATTTTAGTTACACGTCAGGATATTTTACCACGCACGATAAAACCATTTGCATTCATTCTTTTTAAACAGATCAACCTGAACAAGGACACAAGGCGTTACCTTCTCGAGGGCAATGCGTGCGTGACACTCGTACACCTCCACCGTGAACTCCGTACGAACTCCCTGAACCTGTGGACAGGGAGAGACAGATTTGAGCAAACCGAGACATGTCCTTACAGGAGGGGGCTGGGAGGACAGGTGTGAGGGAAGGACAGGTGTGAGGGGAGGTGTGAGGGGAGGACAGGTGTGAGGACAGGACAGGTGTGAGGGGAGGTGTGAGGGGAGGACAGGTGTGAGGGTTAGGGAAGGGGAGGTGTGAGGGGAGGACAAGTGTGAGGGGAGGACAGGTGTGAGGGGAGGACAGGTGTGGGGGTTAGGGGAGGACAGGTGTGAGGGGAGGACAGGTGTGAGGGTGAGGGGAGGTGTGAGGGTAAGGGGAGGACAGGTGTGAGGGTGAGGGGAGGAAAGGTGTGAGGGTGGAGGGGGAGGTGCTGCAGGGGGGTGCCCACCGTCAGGTCCTGTCGTATGGACTTCATCTGTTCACAAGCGTAGGGGTAGTCCTGGTGGTTCTTCCAGTGGGCCTTCACCACCGGCAGGGACTTCCTGAGAACCTGGAGACACAAGACTGACACGTTAACATTTAGTCATTTAGCAGACGCTCTTATCCAGTTAACATCTGGAAACATCTCCACGGACCCTCCCTGAGATCAGGTCTGAGTCAACGCCACTCACAGACACGGGGCGCACTGTGGAGGGGTCCGGGGCGCAGGTGAGCCTCAGGTAGTTCTTGGAGATCTCCTGGCAGGTGCCCACGATGGGGCAGTCCTCCCAGCTGAGGGCCTCCTGGGTGCCGTTGGGGAGCTCCAGGGAGTTGATGGAGAGGACCAGGGGCTCGGAGCGCAGCTGCTTGTGGAAGCGAGCCGCCCGGCTCTGCTTCTTAGCCTCTCGGTTGGGGTCGTGGAAGTCCAGGCCGGCGTTACCTCCCTTCCTCTTCTTTCCCGGGCCAGAGTTGGACTCCTCCATGTTCCTGAGGAGGAGGGGGGATAATCAGCTTGTGTACTTGACTCAACTGCGTTGGAGCCGGGGAAGCATCTAGAACAAATCTACGATATGGTAGCATTCAACGGTTTTACAGACAGTTTAGAAGACTGAAACACTGTTCCGACCTTCGTCCCCTGTTGCCTCGGCCTCCTCGTCCTCGCCCCCTCTCTCCGCCACCCCGGCCCCGGTCTCGGTCTCCACCGCGGCCACGCCCGGCTTTCTGCTGCCGACGGGACAGCTGGGGTCGAAGGTCACAGGACATGCTGCTGTCTGACTGAGAGCCAGAGTCACTGGGAGGGCAGAGAGACGTCAAGGTTACACATGACACACGATGCCTGGAGTCTCTCCGATGTCTCCCTGTCAGAGAGGACTGGGGATCGAGAGGCTGATCTGGTCTCACCTGCGTCGGTGTCTCTGGCCGCTGCGGTCGCGGTGTCGGCTGTGGGAGGGCGAGGGCGAGCGCGAGGAGGAGCGGGAGGACGAGCGCGAGGAGGGGCTCCTCTGGGAGAAAACGTTTCTGTAGTGGCCCAGCCTGGCTCCTGTTCCACGGCCACGGGAGGCCGCCCCCGCGCCCCCCCCGCGGCTCACGGCGCTCTCCAGGGTCCTCTGGACCGGCACCGCCTCCCACCGGGACTGCTTGGCCTTCAGTCTGCGAGGACGGACATGACAACATGAGCTTCCACACAGGGCTGCATTGGACTCAACACAGATAAACGACTTCCATTCGTATCGTCATCCATCGGATAACTCTCTCGCCCCTTGTTGACGAGAGTTATCCGATGGATGACGGGGGCTAACGGAAGGCGTTTTATCCGCTGAACGTGGCTTTGTTAAGCGTTGCCATGGCCTTCCCACGGCGCAGCAGAGAAGCCGCCCACTCACTCGGGCAGCGGCTCGTGCGTCCAGTCGATGGTGTAGGCCGAGCCGTCCAGCAGCCGGTCCTGCAGCACCTCCTTCAGCATCTTCTCCGTGCGGTCCTTGTCGTCCTCCGTCTCGCAGGCCGTGAAGCAGCGCTGAACGTACTCCTTCATGGCCTGGGGCCAGTCCTGGGGACTGGGGGGGGGGGGGAACAGCAGAGGTCAGGGTTAATCCTGGGGCCTTGGGGGGGGGGAGGGGGAACAGCAGAGGTCATCAGATGTAATAAAAGAGGAAGAAGACCGGTCAAATACCTATCAACATGCCCTGCATGTTTTGCACATTTCCCTGCTCCGATTCAAATGAATAGGTTGTTATCAGGCTTCTGCTGACCTGGTTCATTTGAATGAACCAGGTGTGTTGGAGTAGGGAAACATGTAGGACATGCAGGGCAGGGGGTCAAAGGGCAGGAGTCCCTGAGGACCTTCTCACCGTGTCTGAGCCCCCCCGGGTGCAGCGGCGGCAGCACCAGGTGAGGCAGATGCGGCAGCCAATCCGGTGGGCTGCTCACCGGGAGGGAAGCTGGGATTGGTCATGACGTAGGGCCTCTTGGGAATGTTGAACTTCATGGTTCCTGCTCCAGGTGATTCTGGGGAAAGAAAACGTCAAAGATGCAGAACGGGTATTTAAAACTAGTCATTCCAGTCGTCTGACTAGTATTTTGTTGACATTTTTTCAATACTTTTGTCTTCAGTCATGGATTTAAAAAATGTTTACTATTTAATCTAAGTGTCTTTCACGTCTCTGGAGCTTTCACTGTCTGCATCTCAACTCATTACTGTGACAGAACGCCTGGAGCAGAGTAAACACTACCAATAAGATGCACCACCATGCTGAGTGTCAGGGAGTCAGGGAGTCAGGTGGCTGAGCGGTGAGGGAGTCGGGCTAGTAATCTGAAGGTCGGCAGTTCGATTCCCCGGCCTTGCCAAAATGACGTTGTGTCCTTGGGCAAGGCACTTCACCCTACTTGCCTCGGGGGGAATGTCCCTGTACTTACTGTAAGTCGCTCTGGATAAGAGCGTCTGCTAAAAGACTAAATGTAAATGTAAGATGGTGCTTCACACATCCTCAATCTCACATTTCATACAGTCACAGAAAGGCCACAGGAGAAACAAAACAACATAGAAAACGTCAGCTCTTCCTCAAACTAAAACACACCACTACTTCCTCATTAATGACCTACACTGTGGCAGTAGCCCTCCAGGAACAGGGTTAGAGACCGCTGGTCTAGAGGGCCTGAGGTCTACCCACAAGTCTCATTAAATCCTGTGGGAAACACTGCACACACACACACACCACACCACACACACACTCTCTTACGCTTCATGCGGTGCCACTGCTGCTGTCCTCCTTGTTTTTGGTTCTGATTATTATTATTCTTGGCTTCTCCTCTCCCGACGCCTGGTCCATACTGGCCCTGCTGCTGCACGTTACTCTGGGAGGCCTGGTAGGAGCTCTGAGCCTGGTAGTTCTGCCCGTAGCCTGGCCTGCCTTGACCAGGGTTGGGCTTGTAGCCTCGGATCTGGTCGCCTGGCTGGTAGGGCATGGGGCTGTTGCCGTTGTAAGGGTTCTGTGAAGGGGGAGGGGGGTACTGGGAGTTTGGTGAGGGGGGTAAGGAGGGGGGAGGAGGGGGAGGGGGCTGCTCAGAGCTGGTTGGGCTCCGGGGGGGCGGTTGTGGGGCAGTGGGAGGAGGAGCTTGGGGCTGGGGGGGGTAGTTTGACGACTGGTCGTCCATCAAGGGCATGGATGGAGGCTGAGAAGGGGTTAAAGTTAGAAAAAAAACTAAGTAGAGGAAATAAATATCCCAACATGTTTCTGTATAGATGTACAAAACAAGATTAAAAAGTCTAATCCTGAACCGGACCACAGAAGCATATCTAAGCATAGACAACATTTCTTACATTTTGGTTCAAATGTGAGGATGCATTTTTTTTTTAAGTATAATTAAGTACAACTTAATTATAATGTAATATTATGAAGATTTCAGCAGTTACTAGTGTACAATACCTGTCCGTTTGGTGTGGTTGGTCCTGAGTATGCTCCTGGGTGGGTCCCATACTGGCCTTGAGGATAGCCGCCACCATACTACAGGTCAGGAGTACACACAAACGTTACTCCTTTACACCTAACGTCATGCAGGACTAGTGAGGTTTTTAACCTCCCCCCCCTAAGTCAGTATACCAACATAAACATCTTTCAAACCATTTTACAGCCTTCATTCATCCTCTGAAACGATAGTGAGTACTTACCGGGGCCATGGGGTAGTAATAGTTGTATGGGTAAGTGTATCCAGCATATTGCTGTGGCTGGTTTTGCTGGTACCACTGATTGTAGTACTGCTGCTGTTGTTGCTGCTGGTGGGCGGTAGAATCTGCTACTGCGGGTTGGAACTGGCCAGCCTTTCCCAAAACAGTACATACAATTAGAAACAAATACACTGTGCCAATGGACCTCTACATAGTTCATAATTCTGTTCAGACTGACGTGGGTGACCACCGGTATTTACGTTGTCATGGCGCGAAGGAATGATTTCGTTAAAACGCTGGCGAACATGTCATGTAGCGCCCGCGTTGGACATAAGTCTGACACAGTACAACGGCCTATTACATGTCGCTATACACTCCTGTGCGGCCTATTACAGGTCGCTTTACACACCTGTGCTGTGGCCCTGCTGGCCTGGGCAGCCTTGGTCGCGCTCTGGGTTTTGCTAATGGAGGCCAGTGCCTGCCTTGCCTTCTCCCACTCCGGATTCTCGTGGATCTGACCTTCTGAACTTGTTGCATACGACCTGGGAGGGGGAAATAGGTCGGGCAGGATGGGTTAAACGGATTGGCTTGACTGGCTAGGTAGGCTAAACCGTTGAGTCAAAGTTAGCAGACAGGGAAATGTAAGACTAAAGGCTTGTATTTAGTTTATGATGTCAATTTCCAAATAGTTCCCATACCAACGTTAATAAAAAATGCAGTTGACATCTTAAACGTGAATCACACTTAAATTGATTATGTACAGCTCGTAGGTGGCTAGCAGTAGCTAGCTCTAGCTAGAGCTAACTACAGTATTGTACCTCCTCGTCGCAAACGAAGCTCTCTGGTCACAACAACCGAGGCTAGCTAGCTAGTCTAACGTCCTTAGCTACAATTGATAATGACAATTCCTCGATCGGTGCGTCTTACACATGTTCAATTTCAGTGATATGTGACTGTAAGCTTGCTAGCACGCAAAGGGATTGAGATTGTTTCTTACCAAGTCGCAGCCGGAGCAGATTGGGTTGTGGTACTATTCGCCGCCATTTAAGAAATCTAGCTAGCTAGCTTTCTGCTAGCCAGCAAAATGCGGTGCAGCTAATCGACAGTAGTTGGAAGGTAAACAAGACCAACTCACTGTCAAACTTAAAACTCTTCAATCTGTAGACCAATGTCTAACAATCTTCGGTTTTGTGTTGTATACTTACGATATTTAACGTGTACTGTACAAACGAACCTAGCCTGCTATGATAGATTAAAATGTTATCGTCTTAGCTTGTCAACTTGACCTGCTATTTCTAGGACGCCCGTGTTGAACTGTGAAACAAAATGGCAGTTGAACGACAGACTGTTGAATTTTTCCGTTCCGTTTTAAAGGTACATTCAGCTATTTTCACAGCCTGCTCATCCCTGTCCTGGTTGCAGTTGCTGTCCTCCAGCCAACTATTTGATCCCTATTCTATAGATCTCTATTCAATAGATCTGTTCTAGTATTTGCTGGCCCGGTAAAGATGGCTTTGTAAGCAGCACTGTTTTATGTGTCATCTCATGTGAAAAGAGCAATTATTGCCAAGTATTGAGTTAATTTTGTAATAGGCCTAGCTTTGTAGTTTCTGTCAATTATTATTTGTCTTCAAAATATGATAATCAGATTATACAGTTCCAAATAATATTTTACATTCCATTGCTACATTTAGGCCTACACAAGTTTGTGACGATGAGCCACCACAGCACACTAGACCACATCACAAGACTGATATAGGCTAATTTACAGTTAAGTGATGGCCCCAAATATATAAATTCAACAAACAGTTCGTACAGCCTATTCACTTGACACAGAGCTCCATTTTGTGGTGGACTTGATTGGTGATCAAGTTGTTGCTTTTTTTGTTTGTTTGATTGCCGTTCATTTCCTCTATTTGGACTTTTAATTGCCCAGTGGAGCGCCACGAGATATTTTTCACATGCACAACATCTGGTTGCGTCATCCCACAGCTATGTAGAAATGGTGTGAGGAGGTCTAGCCAACAATGACTCATTTCCAGTCATACACACTATTGTGTGATTCTCTGAGGTAGCCTATAGGTGAGGTCATCTTTGGTTCTTTCTCTCACCCTGAGGAAGGAAGATGGAGGGGGGTTCAAGCATTAACGGCCTTCCTTCCTCTATTTTGATGGCCCAGATCCAGGATTTCCTAAAGAACGCCTTGAAGAGGCCTACTAACATGGGCTAGGCCTACTTAATGAATGAGAAGCTCTGTGTCAGTTAGACCTCCCTGCAGTGACACATTTAAAACCCAACATTTTTGGTTGCGCTCCGTGGTAGAGTTAGCCTATGAGGGAACGTGACTGGCAGAATTCCTTAAAAAGTATAATTGTATGCAATTTTTTTGTCGCACCCTAATTAGTTGGGAGTTTGTTTAGCCAATGTGACGTTCAAAAATAGCATATTTTCCCGATTATGCATTTTAATCCTTGAAAAAAAAGTAATAAATGAACTTGGATTAATCTTGGAATTTGCATGTATGAAATGGTGCTTATTAACACAATTTAGACCAGGTACGGACTGTGGGGATAAGGGATAAACAGTGTCCTATAAATCACTGTAGCCTAGCTGTCAGTGAAAGTTGGTTTTAAAATGAGCTGGAGTTTCTGACTTAAAAATAGGCTATATATCTCTTACAAAATTGTAATAGGCTATACGACACTTTAACGCTGTAGTAGTGGTGGGCAGAGTAAGTGGAGAGATCAAATACGTTGTAACTTAATATAGCCTAATGTAAAGTAGACCTATGGTTTAATTGATAGATCTATATTATTCAAATATCATCGCAGTTTTGAAATGCATCGCTCCACTTTAAAGTAATCTCTCCTGTAGAACACGCACTCCCTAATAATTTTTTCGCGTCACTTCCTTGCCCTTCCCTTCGGGAAAAAAAGAAAAAAATAGAAAGAGACATTGCAACGACGGACGTTGAGAAAGAGCGAGGAGTGAACATTTGGATAAATAATAAAAAAGGAAAATCCAGATGTAAAGAAGAATAGCAAGAAGGAAGGAAGCCAAACACGAGCGTATAAACTTCCAAGTAAGTTATTGATACTTTGTATGCTTTAATATTCCCGGAGTAACTTGATCAGTGGAGCGAAAGTTTTGCAATTCCCACCTTTTCCCCATGGCACTTATTCGCCCTCCATCTCTTTACTGCTGGGAAATCAATCTGAAGTTCAAATTCGTATAGAACACATTAGTAGTAATTTCGTTGTGTATCGGAAAGCAAGCGGTAGCTAAGTAACGTTGCCCAAAACCTATTACCAAGAAACGTTAATGGAAACGGTCCTAAGCTATGTTAAGAAATCTTAAACAGTGACATTTGCTTTCATTCGCCTGCAGTTTGTTTCAAGTGTATCAATTAAACACTTTTCAGGGTATCAACAAACCCAACACCGGGAACCAAATATTTTATATTCTTTCCATTTGGGACATTTGTTGGTTGGCAAATTTGAAACAACCCTTCAGCTTGAAATATAAATTTATGTTCAGGCCTACAAGTTTAAGACCATATGCCTATATTGATCATCAAAGTTTGATATAGATTTTGCTATTGCTATATATTTAATTTAGACAGGTCCTACTACACTCAGTAATGTGAGAATATTTGTTTCTCTGTTTCAAGTCTTGGGCCCTCAGGGAAAGGAATCTAGAGAAAAGTATGTGCTTGCGTTGCATGCATATGTTTTACTTGCAAGTCTCAGCATGGCCTTGGCAGCAGTATCAGTGCCAAACGACTAGTTGAGTTTCTCACACTCTTGCACAACATGAGGATTTCAACCTGTTATGGCAGGGCGCTAAAAGGCAGTCAACATCAGAGGCTAAACTGCACATCTCTATATTTACATTTAGTCATTTAGCAGACGCTCTTATCCAGAGCGACTTACAGTAAGTACAGGGACATTCCCCCCGAGGCAAGTAGGGTGAAGTGCCTTTCCAGGCCGGGAATCAAACCGGCAACCTTCTAATTGGTAGCCCGATTCCCTAACCGCTCAGCCACCTGACTGTCTCTAGGTAGACTCCAACTCCTTGGTGACATGCCCCTGGGACTGACGATCATTATTCACATTCTCAGTTCCATCATCATCATAATGTGTCTCCATATTCCGAATTGAACATGTGTTGAAAACGAACCCGACACCCAGGTTTATGCTGTGTTTATGCTGTGTTTACAAGTCATGGCGTTAGTCATTGTGTTTTGCTCCTGTGATCTAAGACATTACTCCAGTTGTGCGAAAGCTTTGGGCTATAGACACCATGACGCTATATTCTCTGTCTCAACTTGACTGTAAGTTGAATGCTTTTATCCATAACATGTTAGTTTCGTATTTGAGGGCGTCTGTATCAAGTTCATACTTCCTCCCTCCTGTTCCTTTCTCTTTGACATCAACGATTTGCGTAGTGAGTTCCCTAATCCTCAGTCCTCTTTCTTCCCACAGACGTCATGCCTCTGCACAAGACTCCCCGGGGTCCTCGTCTGGACCCCACCATGATCTCAGCCCCGCTCGGCGACTTCAGACACACCATGCACATAGGGAGGGGGGGCGACGCGTTCGGCGACACCTCCTTCCTGTCGACACACGGGCCCAGCTCAGCCAGCTCCGACACCGAGGCATCAGCCGCCCCGCCGGCCAGCGACCCCGAGGGGCCCCTCAACCACGGCGGCGGCACCGTGGACGCCACGGACGGCACGTGGAACAGGGAGCTGCAGCACTCAGAGTCTGTGTCTTCCTTCGACCTGGATCTGGACCTAGGCCCGTCCATCTTGGGAGATGTTCTTGGGGTGATGGACGGGCTGGGCCTGGACTCTGATTGGACGTCCTCCACCTCCACCAATGACGAGGAGGTGTTCACCGTCAACAGAAGTGCTGCCGCTGTGAAGGTGGAGCAGCTGAACATGGAGCAAGGGTCGGTCAGCGTGAACAACGAGTTGAATGAGAAGCTGGCGGGGTGGGATGGCGACGCGGAGCGCGAAAGGGGAGAAGTTCGGATCATGGAGGGGAACGGGATTAAAGCCAAAGGGTTGAAGCCGAAAGTGCGATTCAGCGATAAGCGAGAAGAAATAATTCGCCAGGCATCGGAGGAGGAGGGGCAGGGGTTTGAGTTTCAACAGAACGAGATTCCGGAGTGCGTCAGTCCAACGGTTGATGAGCATGAAAGAGGCAGTGACCTCATCAGTGCAGCAGAAGCAGAGGCCACCAATCACAAATCGGATCTGCCACCTAGTCCCGCCTCTTCACACAGCTCAGAGTATGAGGGTGTCACGCCATTGGACAGAAGGAGGGCTGAAAACTGCCACTCAGAGACTGATTCTGACGAGGAAGAGGAGGAGGAGGACGAAGCGGGAGACAGTGGAAGAGGCTACACGTTTGAAGATGAGTTTGATGATGAAATTGGCCTATAGGGGCCCATATGGTATTTTGATAAAACAAGTTATTTTTCACTGCCCACCATGAGCAGCATACTTTTCTTTAATCATCACAATAAAGGGATTTTCAACCAAAGGAGTGAACGAGTTTAACAGAATAAAAACTGGAGTGTAGGTATAGGTATGTTTTTAACATACCTATGTTGTGCTTTCAGCTTTATGAATCACTTCAGACTTGTTGCTCAGCTTATAGTTTTGGACAGATTCAAGTGAACTAGACAATGTTTTAAATTAACTTTTTACCTTTGCCAGGTAAACTATTTTTTACGAAAGTGCATATTATAAATAAGTTTTTATCATGGTGCCTTAAAGGGAGTTGAGCGTCATCATATCCCTGTACTTAATATAGCCATTTCCTTAGCTTATTTTTATATCTCATTATGCATTTAAAGAAAATGTTATTAACATTTCCTCCACAGATCAATTTGTTTGCCAGAAGTTCTCAAATTCTGGATACCCAAAGTGCCTTCTTGACATCCATTGTTATTGGATGCCACTGAGTATTTGTCCAGTCTTAAGTGTTTTGAAACCAATGACGTTCTCATATGAATTATATATCATTCCAATATTGTACTGTGAACAGCTTAGCTACATTTTAAATGTGTTTCTTTTGCCAGTTGTTTCGATTTAAATTGTATCATAACTTAAAACTTATGATTTAGCCTTGTTGGGCAGAAATAGCAACGCTCTTATTTCTTTCGGGGTAAACGACTATTGACTGTAATGACCACTGACAATCTTTGATGCTGTGCTTATGTTGAATGCTTACGTTCTTAAAATCAAAGCATACATGTTCGGTATGAGTTAATAGTTTTGGACCAATTATATTTAACAATGCTGGAAAGGGGAGTTTTCTATATAGATAAACAAAAAAACGTTTTTCATCTCAGATTGATTCCCTTTAATATGCTGGCTACTTAAATAAACATTATCCTACAGACATATTTCATTTGTCAAGTCTGAAGTATTTACTGTAGACCAGTCCAAGGGTTAATTGTTTGGAGTAACTTGCAAACACTTAACATGGTGAGAAGAAGGTTTTCTATTCCAATGTCTGCACAATACAAATTGCAGGATAAATGTTGCGCATGCACATTACATAGTAAATGCATGTCAAAAGAAATTAAGGGATTGTAGTAGTTAGTACACACACACACACACACACAGGTCAACACCAAACACACACACACACACACACTTCTACACAGATATCGTCCTAAACACATTGAAGCCGGACAGGGCAGTGGAGATCATCACTCCAGGTAACTGTGGGTGCCAGTGGATCTCCTTGATCTCAGTCTGTCCCTGGTGCAGGAACAGCAGCTGGGGGGGCAGATCCTTCACCCCCTCCGCCCTCGCTCCCACGTCACATGACTCCACGGACAGATCCCACTGGCTGACGACGTCGTCCGCCCCCGAGGCGGCGAACACGCTCGAGTCCACAGGGTTCCACTCCACGGACGTCACCGGTGCCATGTGCTGCTTGAAGTTGGCCACCGGGCGCCCAGACTGCAGGAAAAGATCAACATGTTAGTACTGTGGCATAATCACCAGTCTGACGAGCACTTTGATGCAACACAGCAGGCTGTTGATAATACACAAGATCGTTTTCAGGACCGCAAATATTTCTGGGACTTTCTTTATTGTCGTCTTTGATCTTACACCATCTTGACATGTTTTTACACGGTCAGGCCAAGACAAGTATGTGTATGTGTGAACTGACTGATCCATCATGTTTTCCACTTCTTCACAGTTCTTACCTGGAACTGCCTGAGGTCCCAAACTTTGAGTAGCCCGTCGTCCCCCCCGGACAGGAGGAATGGTTCGCTCCGGTTCCAGCTGATGACGTTGACGTCTGAGGAGTGAGCCTCATTGGCTGAGAGCATGGAGTTGGGCGGGGCACGGATGTCCCAGACACGGATAGACTGGTCCACTGAGCAGGAAGCAAAAACCTGGTGGGTGGGAGAAGAATATCAGTAACAGGTTAGGGTTAGTCTAGCTCTAGCACATCACTACTATGAGGAGATCCTGTTTTAATTGTTGTTCCTGTTGTGATCTGTCTCACTGTGACTCGTCAGAGAAACCAGTCTGACCCTCCCAGCCTGGGCTGAACCAGACATACTGTGCTGTACATACTGTCCGTGCCATCTCCACTGTCGTACAGTGACAATAAAATCGAACCTAGTATAGTGTATGTGTATTAGAGGTGTAGTATACTGTATTGTATATTATTTTGTATATTTAGGGGATTTATTATATTTTTGCTTATCATAGGTGTAATTGATGTTCTGAGTACTTATGTGTTATGTTATGCCAGGTTGCTTTGTGTTGTCTTGTCCTAAGAATTTCAGTGCCCAGTCTGACTTTGTGTTGTTCTGTGCATCTGACAATGAAAGACTTGAACTTGAACTAACCGTGGGTTCAGTAGGGGACCACTGGAGGTCTTCCACAGATTTGCTGTGGGAGCTGAACGGCCGCTGGTCGATCTGCCAGGATGTCCCTCCTTCTCTGGGCTCCCAGACATGGATGTTCTTCTTGCAATCTCCACTAACAAGGCGACCTTTAGGAAAAAACTAACTATTATTAACTGTACGTTTCGTTAACCACAATAAAACTGCAAACTATGAGGGAGACTGGTCTATTGCTAAGGTATTTTAATAAAGAGTGGTTAAACTATTTATTTGGGCTTACGGGCGACGCACACACGAAACAAGGTCTACACAAAGAGCTGTCTCTAAAATTATACTGCCATTTTAAAGTCATTTTATTAGCATGCAGACATCTGGCAAACGTTACAGTTTGGGAACGGTCCAACTCACCCGGCACTTTGGGCGACCAATCAATCGCAAAGCCTTCCGTCATGTGACCGGAGAAACTGAAGAGGGGCGTGGCCTCCTTCTGCTGTTTAATGAAGGCTGACATGGCAGCAGAACTGTGCACGGCATCCACTTGAGATCGAAGATCAAAGATCTCCACCTGGGCCTTCTCGGACCAGACCGCGGCCAACGCCTGCTCCCCACGCCTGGTCACCTGCAGGTCAGGAGAAACAACATCAGACATACTTACTGGACACAGGCTGGGGGCTTGAGAGCTAAGCTCAACACACAGATGCAGTGGGGCTCCACGATAGTCTCGACTCAAGGATACTAATGGGAGGCAAAGAGCTGTAATAGTACATTTACATTTAGTCATTTAGCAGACGCTCTTATCCAGAGCTACTTACAGTAAGTACAGGGACAAGTAGGGTGAAGTGCCTTGCCCAAGGACACAACGTCATTTTGCACGGCTGGGTATCGAACCGGCAACCTTCTGATTAATAGCCCGATTCCCTAACCTGCTCAGCCATCTGATCCCCTAGTAGGGGAGAAGTCGTTTGACGACTGCGACAGCGAACTCACTCTGACTCGGTTGATGCCTCCGTAGTGAGGCATCATGGCCAGCTCCATCTGCGGCTTCTTGTCCTCGTCCTTCCTCCTCTTCGCTCTCCCCATCGCTGCTCTCGTCCTCTTCCTTCTCCTTCTCCTCTGTGCCATGAAGGTTGTGCATGCGAATAACTAGAAGTCTGTGAGTATATGGGGGGGGGGGGCGCACATCAATCAGCAGTGTGTGAAGTGGGCCGTGAATTGTGTAGTGAGTGAGTGTGGGCCCCTCATTGGAAGGCTTTGGTGTGCATGCACTGAACCTACTTGTCACCATTTACCTGTTGCTAAGAGCAGCGTCTGCCTGTGTGCCAGCACAAAGCAACATGGACATCGGATACTGCTCTCTGCTGTCTCCATTCCCGTCTCTCAAAACATCGAAGCTCAGGCACGGAGCACCTGGCACAGAGAAAAATTATAATTATGAGATGGCAGATTACATTTTTTGAAAAATGTGTTTTTTCGAACCATCCCTAGGTGTCGCTGTCTGTGGCTTCAGGAAAATAAAGTTCCAAACCACGTTTCTTATTATTGCGAATTAACATAAAGCAATTCAAGGTGCACAACATACTGGCTTATTACTAAAATACTGAATTGCTCATATGAATAGGTTAACGAATATAAAGTCCGTATAGCGTAAGCAAATTTTAGATTAACCTGTCTGACACTCGTGGTACATGCGGTAAGCCGACCGGTCCATCTCAAGCTCTTCTCCCGGTTGTAGTGGCTCTACACCGGGAACGTACACCTTGCCCTCATCCTCCCCTGGCTTTCCCTCATCTCCCATTCCGTCGTCGTCGCTGCCACCCCCTTCCATCTCTTCCATGTCTCCATCTTCGTTCGGAAACGTGTCTTCCTCAGGCGCAGACATCTTGTCGACGTACAATTTTGGTTACTTCCGGTCTGTCCACGTGGTTTAAAGCCCAACCCCCGTTGGCATCGAGTTCCATCCCCATTCCCCAACCTCTATCCCTCGCGCTCTGCACACACACAACACACCCACTTACGAGAATTCAACTGACCTCCTTTGGCAGTTAGTTACAAGCAACACTGCCAGTAATCCACATTCTGTCTCGGCATCTGAATTAGAATTAGGCAGCGGAAATCCTATTTTTCACACACAAAACTGACTTCGCAACATGTTTAAACATCTGATGTGTTACAGGTTGTACCAGCAGCATGTAGGCTGCAGTTAAGATATAATCTAATCTACATTGTGAAAATGCCATCGTGAAAGAAATGTGTAGGCTCTGTATCCCCGTTTTGGGTGTGTTGTTTTTGTAACAAGCCGTGGCATGTGTAGAATATAATGTCTTTGGGTCTTCATTTGTTTCCTTCTGCAGCTGCAGTTCACCTTCGTTGGTTATATCGACGGATCTGTGACTATAGCTTTAAGAGCGGCACACTTTTCGGTACACTCAAAGGCAAAACCTAGCCTATGTCAAAAGAAGAATCAAAGACTAGGGCATTCGTTAAACAAATGTCACAAAGAAAGCAAATTGAAGACCGGAGAGCTAGTAGCTCTCGGTTATTGCACAATGGTCTGACGATGAGGATGACAGATGCCTACATCTTCCACAAAATTAAGTCAATAATTTATTTACATGATCTATGTACAACTTCATTCACTTCAGACAACCCTATTTTACCTGACATTCAACAAACTGTAAACATCTGATGAATTCCATGTGTAAGATGGAGCTTTAACTCAATGACATATATCACTTGCTAATGTTAAGCAGTGTTAGCAGGAGTTAGTGGCTGTTTAAACAGTAGGCCTATAGCTGTTTTGTTTGCTGCTAGGACTACGTTACAGTAAGCATAATTGGATATTTTCAGTTGCTTAGTGCAACAGCAATCTGTAACTTCATAATCAGCTTCCTGGCATGCCATCTTAACAAACAGAATGAGAGATGCTCAAATTATGTCCCAAAACACATTGCGCAAGCACTGATTAGTTTGGTATTTGGTATGCATCATTGTGGAAATATTTTTTGAGACAGCTAACCCACAAGAAGCACATTAGCACAGTATACAAGTCCCCAAAGCAACAGGGTCCTTGAATCTGGAAACCGAAGGCTTGTTTGTCCCTCGTTGGTTGGAGGCGATGAATCATCAAACATGTGCTCTCTCTGCCCTTCCCTTTCCTGTCGGACATCCCGAGTGGTCAGAAACCTCTGCCTCCAGGGGGTCTGCTGTGGTTCCTCAGCCTGAGGAGGGGTCTTGGTGGGGAAGGAACACCTGATCTCGGAGGACGAGCAGTGGAGCTCCATCTGCAGGTAAATCGAGAACAGGGCAGACGTGTAGTTCCGGAGGTCTTCTGGAGAAGAGGACCGCAGGGGTAAGATTGAGACATCAGGCTCTTCCTGGAATTTCTGTGAGAAATGGAGACAATGGAAGGGAGAAGGAGACTGTTTACATAAATGTCCACAAAGAATTGTAGATGTAAATTTGTCTGTCAGTGTTTTACAAGATTTACTGTTGAGTATTTCCTTGCAAATATGTTCCTTTACGAAACATTTGCACAGCATAAGTAATGAGTGTATTCAAAGACATTTTTAATCAACAAGCAGCATTTGGGCAGGATTAAAATATTTCTTCTTCTTACGTGGTGTAACTTCTTAAACTTTTAAATCCACACAGTACAGTAAATAACCTACCTTATCTGCAATTTCATCCAAGGCCTCTATCACTTCCTGAATCAGTTTGAACTTATAGTTCTCAGGCCATAGTCTTTTGAGTAACTGTTCCCAGGAGTCTGAAAGCACGATTGCAGAGCGGGACACACAACACTGAAGGGACAGAAGAAGAACAACACAAGCATTATTACACTGGACAGCCACACTGGACAGAATCAGAGCGTCAGTGACTGGTTACAGGAAGCCTCTCACCAGCTCAGAGCAGAGCAGACTGTCATCGTAGTGGTGTGCAATTTTATAATCTGTGGGAAACACGTCCCGCTGGGAGAGAAAGTCAGGGGGATTAGAATTGTAAATACAGCTATCGGGAACACACAATGTTAAAGCATTTATAACGATTTTTTGTTTGACTCTATCGTCATTTAAGTTGTACACTCTTATTTCGATTATCCTTTGTATGTGTCTAATCTCTTAACCTTACTTATCTCTGACAAACAGAAGGTAGAGCGGCAGCAGGAGGTTGGAACGAAAATAAATAATCACTACCAGTGCTAATGTTCCAAAATGACCCCTGACCCCTTGGCCCACTTCTACGGGTAACTAAACAATATGAAGAACAACAAAAGACAGGCTGGACTCTCTCTCATGCTGCGACCAACAACATTGTCATTATTTCTCTTCAGACCCACATGTACCTGAAGGGGTTGATATCGGGGGGACATAGGGAAACAGTCACAGTAAATAGCCAAGTGAGGAGTAATAACCACAAAACAAAACTTACAAACCCAGCGTGGTTAAAGTCGATTGTTCCTTTGAGGTTCTCGACACCTGCCTTCAGAGAGACATTGCATCCACCACATTGGACGATTAATATATATATAAGTAGAACTGATGGGAGAGAGAGAGAGGGAGAGAGAGAGAGGTGGAGGTTAATGGACGGAAACTTTGTGGTTAGTACATGTAGTTCAACACGTTCACTCATAATTTTAAGAGCTTCATCTTATAGGTTTTCATCAGGTTTATTGTGCCTTGAGACAACTAAACTGACATGCACAACCACTACAAGCAGAAGAGTCCCACGCAATATGCTGACAAAACTGGTACCCACACCAAACACGTGCTTCAAATAACAAATTCTCTCAAAAGTTGTTAAATCTCTTCCTATTGATAACATGCATTATACTGTAGAGTAGAGTCATAGTATAGCTTACTTCATGAAACCCCAGAGTTACAGTTGCATTGATACACAATACAACATACACCTTGTATCAAATATACAACATATTAATCTTCTCTCACCTTGTTGTTTCATCCTTTTATCTTCCCAAGTAAGGACACTTCTCCATTTCTCTAGTTGAAGGTAATCAAGTCTGCAGAGACATGTTGCGGTGTCTCTCAGAGAGCCGAGTTGTCTTGTGGTCCTCTCAAAGTCTGTGACACTGTGAGCCCAGCAGTTCCTTTTCTTCTGTCAGTAGAGCCTTGCTGATTCTCTTTTAGAATTCCTCCTTTTGTCTTTGTGGTACTTTCCAATACTCCCCCCACTTTCCCTCTCACGCAATTCTCTTCTCTCACTTTGGATTTTCCCACTTCTGAGAAATAAACCGGCGCAAGCTGCAGTCTATTCTCTCGTTCTTATCTTTTCCCCTTTTTTCCCCAGACGAACCAGTATATCTGAGTCCTCAACGAATTCCCCCTCACTCTCTCCTCTCTCTCTCTCTCTCTCTCTCTCTCTCTCTCTCTCTCTCTCTCTTTAAATTGCCTAATGGATAGAGAGGGACAGGCTCATGTGTTTCCAGTTCTGTCTCGCTCTGCTCTCTCGCCCTCTGGCCAGTCTGTGCGACGCAGGCTAGCCTGAAAGCGAAAGTGCTCGCTATCAAATCTTTAGTCTACTGCTTTTCTGCCCCTCCCACTGCCACACGTTCTACCTCACTATTGACCAATCTAGCCCCCTTTGGCTCTCTCTCTCTCTCTCTCTCTCTCATTCCCCCCTCCGCTCCAAACGAGCCCTCAGCAGGCTTAGTCATGCAGTGGGACCGTATGTTTTCCATTTCAACCCCCCTCCCCACCCCCTCCCCACCCCGGTGGATGTGTGTGCCTGAGCATGAGACAGACAGGGACTGAGTGTGTGAGTGTTTGTGTGTGTTACTGGGTGCCTGTCTCTAGGCTTCACCACTCCTTTTGATATTCTGTGACTAATGCTCAGTGTCTCTACATACAGGAAACGTCATAAAAACTAGATTTATGTCAGTAAAGGTCATTTGCAAACACAGCGGTGAAATAACTTGCAAGTCATTGTGTGTGAGATGGTCAAGAGACTGACTTTGATGTTATCGATCAAATAAAAATGGTCAGATTTTAAGCTTTTAACCTGATAAAGGAACCGTTTTTTTCTGAAGATAACCCCACATCCCCTCGCCCCCACTCCCCCCCCCCCTCGCCCCCCCACCCCCACATTCCCCTCGCCCCCCCACCCCCACATCCCCTCGCCCCACACCCCCCCTCGCCCCCCCACCCCAGCAGCAGCAGCGCAGCATTCTTCAGCTCCCCTGTGGTATCACCAACTCAGCCACTTCTTACCCACCAGTGTCTGATGGTGAAGTGTGAAGTGTCCACTTTACATGGGACAGAGGCAGTGTGCACTTTACATGGGACAGAGGCAGTGTGCACTTCACATGGGACAGAGGCAGTGTGCACTTCACATGGGACAGAGGCAGTGTGCACTTCACATGGGACAGAGGCAGTATCCACTTCACATGGGACAGAGGCAGTGTGCACTTCACATGGGACAGAGGCAGTGTGCACTTCACATGGGACAGAGGCAGTGTGCACTTCACATGGGACAGAGGCAGTATCCACTTCACATGGGACAGAGGCAGTATCCACTTCACATGGGACAGAGGCAGTGTGCCACTTCACATGGGACAGAGGCAGTATCCACTTCACATGGGACAGAGGCAGTAGTGCACTTCACATGGGACAGAGGCAGTGTGCACTTCACATGGGACAGAGGCAGTATCCACTTCACATGGGACAGAGGCAGTGTGCACTTCACATGGGACAGAGGCAGTAGTGCACTTCACATGGGACAGAGGCAGTGTGCACTTCACATGGGACAGAGGCAGAGTGCACTTCACATGGGACAGAGGCAGTGTGCACTTCACATGGGACAGAGGCAGTGTGCACTTCACATGGGACAGAGGCAGTAGTGCACTTCACATGGGACAGAGGCAGATGTGCACTTCACATGGGACAGAGGCAGTGTGCACTTCACATGGGACAGAGGCAGTGTGCACTTCACATGGGACAGAGGCAGTGTGCACTTCACATGGGACAGAGGCAGTGTGCACTTCACATGGGACAGAGGCAGTGTGCACTTCACATGGGACAGAGGCAGTGTGCACTTCACATGGGACAGAGGCAGTAGTCCACTTCACATGGGACAGAGGCAGTGTGCACTTCACATGGGACAGAGGCAGTAGTCCACTTCACATGGGACAGAGGCAGTAGTCCACTTCACATGGGACAGAGGCAGTGTGCACTTCACATGGGACAGAGGCAGTGTCCACTTCACATGGGACAGAGGCAGTGTGCACTTCACATGGGACAGAGGCAGTGTGCACTTCACATGGGACAGAGGCAGTGTGCACTTCACATGGGACAGAGGCAGTGTGCACTTCACATGGGACAGAGGCAGTGTGCACTTCACATGGGACAGAGGCAGTGTGCACTTCACATGGGACAGAGGCAGTGTGCACTTCACATGGGACAGAGGCAGAGTCCACTTCACATGGGACAGAGGCAGAGTCCACTTCACATGGGACAGAGGCAGTGTGCACTTCACATGGGACAGAGGCAGTGTGCCACTTCACATGGGACAGAGGCAGTGTGCACTTCACATGGGACAGAGGCAGTAGTCCACTTCACATGGGACAGAGGCAGTATCCACTTCACATGGGACAGAGGCAGTGTCCACTTCACATGGGACAGAGGCAGAGTCCACTTCACATGGGACAGAGGCAGTATCCACTTCACATGGGACAGAGGCAGTATCCACTTCACATGGGACAGAGGCAGTGTGCACTTCACATGGGACAGAGGCAGTGTCCACTTCACATGGGACAGAGGCAGTGTCCACTTCACATGGGACAGAGGCAGTGTCCACTTCACATGGGACAGAGGCAGAGTCCACTTCACATGGGACAGAGGCAGTGTCCACTTCACATGGGACAGAGGCAGTATCCACTTCACATGGGACAGAGGCAGGTCACCACTTTACAATGTGAATTTCTCGATAACAATGCAATATGTAAAGGGATATGATGTACTAAAACCTTTCCTTGGTTGATCTTCAATGTTTAATAGGCTACACAAGGCCACAAATCCATTCTGCAGGAAAACAGAAGGTGTCTGTGGAGAGCTTTTTACCCATGACGATACACACACACAGAACGGAGCCAATCATACAAAGAACGATATCTGCTACAAGCTTTCACTCGTTTGCACAATAATTCTACACAATGCAGTTAGGATAATAAATCATAGCACCAACTTAAGACAAAGCCGCATGCCAGTGGATTTGATAGGTCTGCAGACTCCTCTGCAAAGGCTCAAATAACTGGATAAACACGATTCCCGCTGTTTAGTTGACTAATGTGCGTCTGGATTGTTAGGTAGTGAATCCCTGCTGATGTGGTTCAACAACGCTGGAGTACAGGCTCAGTTATGTGTTATGATGTAGGGCACCAGACCTACGAGTGCTGTCCTACACAACTTGAGCTTTATTGGCCAACTGCCACTTACTGTAAAAACAAAATAAGCATGTGAGCCAAAATTGTTTTAAAAACTGTTTTGCCTCCCTTCTTGCTTTCCAGTTCTCTGTAACAGCAACACAATCAAAGTGATTAAATAACAGCACACCAATTTGACTGTTTCTTTTCTTTTATTATAGCTGTACAATGCGTAAGCTAACTATGGACACTTTATTAATAACTTAAGAGTGGACACGTTTCTATAATTTTCCTATTTTGCATTGTTAAAAACAGAATGTTATTACAAAACTCAAATGATCCAATGATATGAAAGTGGCTTCAGTGTTCTGCATGCTTCATGAACATACTATTCAGCTCACTTGCATACACTCTTATACTCTTTCCCTTTCTCTGTCTGTAACACAGTAACATTTTATAGTGCAGTTTTTCACTTTCTCTGACCCCACGTTTTCTTCCCTCTTTATGTACTTTCCTGTCCTTAGGTGTTCCCGGGAGATTTTCTACCTGACCTCTCGCCCCCCCCCCCCCCCCCCCCCCCACCCCCATCACCCTGGCTCCAGACCCTCTCCACAACCTCTCGCCCCCACCCCCATCACTCTTCACTGGCTCCAGATCCTCTCCACAACCTCTCGCCCCCACCCCCATCACTCTTCACTGGCTCCAGATCCTCTCCACAACCTCTCGCCCCCACCCCCATCACCCTGGCTCCAGACCCTCTCCACAACCTCTCGCCCCCACCCCCATCACCCTGGCTCCAGACCCTCTTCACAACCTCTCGCCCCCACCCCCATCACTCTTCACTGGCTCCAGATCCTCTCCACAACCTCTCGCCCCCACCCCCATCACCCTGGCTCCAGATCCTCTCCACAACCTCTCGCCCCCACCCCCATCACCCTGGCTTCAGATCCTCTCCACAACCTCTCGCCCCCACCCCCATCACCCTGGCTCCAGATCCTCTCCACAACCTCTCGCCCCCACCCCCATCACCCTGGCTCCAGACCCTCTCCACAACCTCTCGCCCCCACCCCCATCACCCTGGCTCCAGATCCTCTCCACAACCTCTCGCCCCCACCCCCATCACCCTGGCTCCAGATCCTCTCCACAACCTCTCGCCCCCACCCCCATCACCCTGGCTCCAGATCCTCTCCACAACCTCTCGCCCCCACCCCCATCACTCTTCACTGGCTCCAGATCCTCTCCACAACCTCTCGCCCCCCCCCCCCCCCCCCCCCCACCCCCATCACCCTGGCTCCAGACCCTCTTCACAACCTCTCGCCCCCACCCCCATCACTCTTCACTGGCTCCAGATCCTCTCCACAACCTCTCGCCCCCACCCCCATCACCCTGGCTCCAGATCCTCTCCACAACCTCTCGCCCCCACCCCCATCACCCTGGCTCCAGACCCTCTTCACAACCTCTCGCCCCCACCCCCATCACTCTTCACTGGCTCCAGATCCTCTCCACAACCTCTCGCCCCCACCCCCATCACTCTTCACTGGCTCCAGATCCTCTCCACAACCTCTCGCCCCCACCCCCATCACCCTGGCTCCAGATCCTCTCCACAACCTCTCGCCCCCACCCCCATCACCCTGGCTCCAGACCCTCTTCACAACCTCTCGCCCCCACCCCCATCACTCTTCACTGGCTCCAGATCCTCTCCACAACCTCTCGCCCCCACCCCCATCACTCTTCACTGGCTCCAGATCCTCTCCACAACCTCTCGCCCCCACCCCCATCACCCTGGCTCCAGATCCTCTCCACAACCTCTCGCCCCCACCCCCATCACCCTGGCTCCAGACCCTCTCCACAACCTCTCGCCCCCACCCCCATCACCCTGGCTCCAGATCCTCTTCACAACCTCTCGCCCCCACCCCCATCACTCTTCACTGGCTCCAGATCCTCTCCACAACCTCTCGCCCCCACCCCCATCACCCTGGCTCCAGACCCTCTCCACAACCTCTCGCCCCCCACCCCCATCACACTTCACTGGCTCAGGCTCCTCTCCCCTCCTCGGACAGCCGTCATCAGATGGCTCTTATAGGTCTTGCTGAGGCCCGTCATCCAGAACTTGAGGAGCCTCACATTGTCGTCCTCCCCAGGACCAGTAGCACCGAGCAGGGCTAGCACCTTCTGAGTGTCCTCCCTGCCTCGCCCATCCACTTTGGAGAACTTGAACAGCACCTTCACCTTACTGGAGGACAGACAGGAAGAAGGTTAGGAGAGAAATAAACGGGAAAAGAAGGGGAGACAGACTTAAGCAAAAGAAGAGTCAGGTGGCTGAGCGGTGAGAGAGTTGGTCTAGTAATCTGAAGGGTCGCCAGTTCGATTCCCCGGCCGTGCTAAATTACGTTGTGTCCTTGGGCAAGGCACTTCACCCTACTTGCCTCGGGGGGGGGAATGTCCCTGTACTTACTGTAAGTCGCTCTGGATAAGAGCGTCTGCTAAATGACTAAATGTAAATGTACACAATTTAAGGAAAAGGAAATGTCAGAAATAGTGAGTATGTGATTCACATAGTGACAAGTTCATTGGCTGTGTCACTGTCTGAGCCAGCAGCCAATAAACTTGTCTTTTGTAATAAACGTTTTGCATTTGATTGCAGCATTGACTGATCAGCCTGGGACTAGCCTCAATAATCCTGCCACAGCAGTCGTCAGGAGAAACGGTTCCCTGTGTTCAGGTCACGTTCTTAACTTACTTCATCCACTCCTCCTTCAGACACAGAAGACAGTGAGACACCACCTCCACGGACAGGTTCTCGTTAGACAACGCCACCTCGATCTTGTTCAGTAACGTAGGACCTAGGTGAGAGTATGGAGCAACAGAGATAGAAAGAGAGAGTTGGACATAAACTCGAGTCAGTAAATCGCTGCTAGGCAGAGAAAACAGAGCGAAGATGATTTTTCCGGTTGAATCGTGGTTAAATGCTAATCTGGTATTTGGGATCTGGTCAGACTGTGTTAACCTTTGTCTGTTGGTTGTGTGTTGGCACTGCTGATGGTGAACTGGTAGAGGGAGGGAATGTCCTCTTCACATGCTGCTGAGTAGAAAGAGCCTTTCTCTGCATTCACCACATCCACAAGCACGGAGAATTCTAGAAGGTTGAAGTAGAACGGAGTTGTAAGAAACTCGCTACCGTATTCAGTACTTTTCACAGAAAGTATATATGAAGGGGCACTGCTTCTTATGATCACTTCCTGTGACTCAGGGTTCCTTCCTGTACCTGAGGAGCTGACATGGGTGGGGATGACCACATCGGGGCTCAGACCCAGGAAGTTGCATCGGTAAGCCTCCTCGTACTGGGCGCTGTACAGCACGGAGCGGACACAGCCTACAGGAAGCAGGGCCTGGGGGGGAGAGAGGCGCGCGACCGCGGATGAGCAGCGAGAACGGAAACTCCCCACAATTCTTAACCCCGCGCTCTCCACATCGTCTCACACCGACACACAGAGAACCGCGAAAAAACAACGCTTGAATTCCCCCAAACTAAATTTGATCTATAGGGCGTGTGTGTTTCCAACGGGGGTCTAAAATGAAGATGGAGGCTCCTCCCACTCATAATTAGCATTCGGGGACCACATGTTTCTGAGGATGTGGTCGATGACATGTTTACTAGGTCACTTGAAGACAACACAGTAAGACATTATATGTGTTTCTATCAATTTCTTATCCTTTGCTGAATGGGTTTAGCAGCATAGCACACCTTTAGTATTTCGAAGGCTGATTGGATAAGACTTGGGTCTGTCCCTCTCCATATCACCTGATTTCCCATAAGCACGTGCCATGCCAGGTGACGGAACTCATTTGCCCCGACGACCTGTAGACCAATCAGATATGATAAAGACGACCTGTAGACCAAGCAGATATGATAAAGACGACCTGTAGACCAAACAGATATGATAAAGACGACCTGTAGACCAAACAGATATGATAAAGATGACCTGTAGACCAAGCAGATATGATAAAGACGACCTGTAGACCAATCAGATATGATAAAGACGACCTGTAGACCAATCAGATATGATAAAGACGACCTGTAGACCAAACAGATATGATAAAGATGACCTGTAGACCAAGCAGATATGATAAAGACGACCTGTAGACCAATCAGATATGATAAAGACGACCTGTAGACCAATCAGATATGATAAAGACGACCTGTAGACCAAGCAGATATGATAAAGACGACCTGTAGACCAAGCAGATATGATAACAAAATGGACAGAGGGCGTTTCTCAATTACAGCACTTGTGACACCTGAAAGTTCTCTTAGTTTAGTAAAATATCTAAGAAAGTTGGTATTGTCCCAAGTATTCAATTTCTACTATAAACTATGTACACACATTACATGCACTCATTTGGTTAGTAATATTACCTCTGCTTGCAAGGCTAACTATCATATGGCTGCAGGCACCTCCATGACAACATCCTACTTCCAGAACAATCTGAGATATAGAGCTGATATAGGGAGTCAGGTGGCTGAGCGGTGAGGGAGTCGGGCTGGTAATCCGAAGGTTGCCAGTTCGATTCCCGGTCATGCCAACTGACGTTGTGTCCTTGGGCAAGGCACTTCACCCTACTTGCCTCAGGGGGAATGTCCCTGTACTTACTGTAAGTCGCTCTGGATAAGAGCGTCTGCTAAATGACTAAATGTAATGTAATGTAAATGTAAATGTATATACAGGGGCCACTTCATGCCTTTGAAGAAATGTAGCGACATCAAATCTTATGGCTGTTTCATGTTCTTTCTGACCTATTTTAGAGAACAGAAACCGGTTCACACTCAGATCAATATAGAGGCCTTGTTTACCTGTCTCAGGTGTCTATAGAGGCCTTGTTTACCTGTCTCAGGTGTCTATAGAGGCCTTGTTTACCTGTCTCAGGTGTCTATAGAGGCCTTGTTTACCTGTCTCAGGTGTCTATAGAGGCCTTGTTTACCTGTCTCAGGTGTCTATAGAGGCCTTGTTTACCTGTCTCAGGTGTCTATAGAGGCCTTGTTTACCTGTCTCAGGTGTCTTAAAGATCTGAACTTGGGACCTGGACCCGTGTCTACTTTGTCTTGCTCGTACAGGAACTCTTGCTGCTGCGAGCTCTGTGCTCGGTGCCACAGAGGTCGACTGCTACTCCCCTCAGATCCTCCCCAGCAGCTCATTTCCTCCTCTTGCTCTGCACACAACAACACAGCATGCAGCTAGAGTCAACATGACATTGCATTTCTGTCAAAAAAGAAAATGGAAACTATCATGGAAACCACAAGAAATGGAATGTTGTGTGTGTCGAACAGAGAGGGAGGAATTTGTGTTGTACGTGTGTGAGGGGGGGGGGGGAATTGTGTGGTATGTGTGTGTCTGTTTCTTCACTCATACAGTAAGGCCGAATCCCAATACTTTGTCTTACCCCTACCCCTTACCCCTAGCCCTTAGTTTACCCCTAATGTCTTGAAACTGAGGGGTAAGGGCTACACAGCCCTATGAAATGAGACACCACTTGGTTACGGTTACGTATATCAATGTCTCCAAAGCAAGTAGTGTTATGCACTGATTTCAAACGAAATTCGTTTGAAATTCGCTGCTAATGGAGTTTGGTTAAAACTGTAGACATGCATGGAGTCCATTCAAGGCTAATCAGAGAAATGCGGGACTGTTGTGCAAATCAGCAATGTAACGTTAGCGCAGCAAACCAGCGATTTTTAAAAACGTTTCAATTAAGAACATGGTTGTATATACATATGTACAGGACTGTGTAAAGCACAAAACAAGACTATCTACTAATTTTTTTAATCAATTATTTAAGCCGAAAATATTACATTTATGGGACTCTCTGGAAGATCTGTCCGCCATGGTTGCAGGTAGCGCAGTATCAACATACCCCTTGGTCTCCAGTAAGCTCCCGAGCTCACTTGGTTTAAGGGGTGTATACCCCTTCGTCTTAGCCCTAGCCCTCGATCAAAAAGAGTACTGGGACACCACTTACTCTCACGGGAACGCGCAAAACTAAGGGCTAGGGGTAAGGGTTAGGGGTAAGGGCTAGGGGTAAGGGCTAGGGGTAAGGGCTAGGGGTAAGGGCTAGGGGTAAGGGGTAGGGGTAAGGGCTAGGGGTAAGGGCTAGGGGTAAGGGGTAGGGGTAAGGGGTAAAACAGAGTATTGGGATTCGGCCTATGACTCACACCTGTATTGCAGTCACTATGACCTTGTGTTTTACTGTGCAAACACACATCAGATGACATCACTCTGTGGGTATCACAGTTTGCCTTAGAGACATTGAGCCTTTTAGCAAACTTCCCCTTCATATCTATCAGTGATCAAACCACAGTCTGTCTGTTTGCCTGTCTATAACCCTGTAACCCGTCTGTCTGACTACCTACCTGTCTGTCTCTCTATGAGCACCAGTGTGTCCTCGGTGGGGGCTCCTTCCAGCAACTTCTCCGTCAGACGACTCCCACATGCCTTTAATAACCTAAAGCACAGAAAACACAGAGCAGCACATAAGAGATAAGAGAGTGTGTGTGTGCGTGCATGTGTGCGTGTGCGTGTGTGCATGTGTGTGTGTGCATGTGTGTGCATGTGTGTGTGCGTGTGTGTGCGTGTGTGTGTGTGCATGTGTGTCTGGCAATTCCATGCAGCCTCACTTCCTGCCTCCTCCATGTGGTTTACAAACAGCACATGAAAACAGGGAATGCTTGTCTTTTATCTAGTTGCTCAATTTAAATGTGATTTGTTTGGCAGATGGCTTGGATGCACAAATAGTCCAAACAGAAAACACAACAGAGAACCAGAAGGATCAGAAAGGTCTAGTGCAAAAGGGTCTAACAGTATTTCGGTGGTGTCAAGAAACTGCTCTGTATTGACCTGGAACAGGGCAAGATTAACACATCTCAGCTAGCAGGAGCGGCGCAAACAACAACAACAACATCAACAACAACAACAACAACAACAACATCTCAACAACAGCACTACACAAGTACGCTAGCGGAGTAGGTGGCTGAGCGGTGAGGGAGTCGGGCTAGTAACCAGAAGGTCGCTGGTTCGATTCCCGGCCGTGTCAAATGACGTTGTGTCCTTGGGCAAGGCACTTCACCCTACTTGCCTCGGGGGGGAATGTCCCTGTACTTACTGTAAGTCGCTCTGGATAAGAGCGTCTGCTAAATGACTAAATGTAAATGTAAATGTAGCTGGCGTGCCTACCAGCTGAAGGAGGAGTGGAGGCTGGCCCACAGGTTGGGGTGCTGGGTGAGGGAGGGCAGGGAGCGGGCAGCGTTGCCGCTGCGCTGGTGGGGGAACACGGCAGGGGAGAACACGCTGTTGATCCTCGCTGCACGCTGGGAACACCCACACTGCTCTGTGTCAAACACCTGGGAGAGAGAGAGGAGAGAGAGAGAGAGAGGGAGAGAGAATTCCTGTTATGATTCTTAAAGGGTATTTTCAAATCAGTGTCAAGGACAAATGTTAGGGTTAGTTTGTCCGCCCACCTTCACCCAGATTTTTTGATTTGTACCAAAAAAAACGAAGGAATTGTTGATTTCTTTCTTTTTCCAAATTAACATTCTGGCTACGCTACTGGTGTATGTGTGTGTGTGTGTGTGTGTGTGCGTGGGTGTGTGTGTGTGTGTGTGTGTGTGTACACTGCCTACCTTTAGCGCTGTGCTTTGGAGGCTCTGTATGGTGAGTCTGAGATGCCGCAGCAGGAAAGGCCAGGAGTTGATGAGGTAGATCCTGTCCATGGCCACCATGACAATGCTGTACCAGCGCTGGAAGCCCCTGGCCAGGCTGTCCTTGATGAAGAAGGTGTGTGAGAACACAAATCCGTGTTGCTCATCCCCGAAGAAGATGGGCCCCTCCCGGCCTGGACACACCTGGAGGGGTCGGGTGGGAGAGGGTGAGGACAACTGAACAGACGGGTGGGAGAGGGTGAGGACAACTGAACAGACGGGTGGGAGAGGGTGAGGACAACTGAACAGACGGGTGGGAGAGGGTGAGGACAACTGAACAGACGGGTGGGAGAGGGTGAGGACAACTGAACAGACGGGTGGGAGAGGGTGAGGACAACTGAACAGACGGGTGGGAGAGGGTGAGGACAACTGAACAGACGGGTGGGAGAGGGTGAGGACAACTGAACAGACGGGTGGGAGAGGGTGAGGACAACTGAACAGACGGGTGGGAGAGGGTGAGGACAACTGACCAGACGGGTGGGAGAGGGTGAGGACAACTGACCAGACGGGTGGGAGAGGGTGAGGACAACTGAACAGACGGGTGGGAGAGGGTGAGGACAACTGAACAGACGGTAAAACTATCCCGCTCTTTTAAGTTGACAAAAAGTGGTTCAACACACATTCATATGTAAACTGATGTGAACTGGTTAAATTCATTTCTCATGTTAACAACTTCCGGTAGCTCGCAGGTACGTTACTTCTCTCACACAAAATGCAGTTTCTTACAAGGAGTTTCGGTGATCGTCCCAAAATGACAATTAACGTTGTAGGTTCAAATTGTAGCCTATGTTTCAAGCTACATCACAATTACAAGGGTAAGATTGATCTAACACAGTAAAGTATAAACTATATCGTTAGCTAAGAATGGATTTCAGCAGTAACATTAGCTACATTTAGGATGTTGATAATGTCAGGCTCCACACACACTGCTGTAGGCCCTACCTCACAGCTCAGGCTCCACACACACTGCTGTAGGCCCTACCTCACAGCTCAGGCTCCACACACACTGCTGTAGGCCCTACCTCCCAGCTCAGGCTCCACACACACTGCTGTAGGCCCGTACCTCCCAGCTCAGGCTCCACACACACTGCTGTAGGCCCTACCTCACAGCTCAGGCTCCACACACACTGCTGTAGGCCCTACCTCACAGCTCAGGCTCCACACACACTGCTGTAGGCCGTACCTCACAGCTCAGGCTCCACACACACACTGCTGTAGGCCGTACCTCCCAGCTCAGGCTCCACACACACTGCTGTAGGCCCTACCTCACAGCTCAGGCTCCACACACACTGCTGTAGGCCGTACCTCCCAGCTCAGGCTCCACACACACTGCTGTAGGCCCTACCTCCCAGCTCAGGCTCCACACACACTGCTGTAGGCCGTACCTCACAGCTCAGGCTCCACACACACACTGCTGTAGGCCCTACCTCCCAGCTCAGGCTCCACACACACTGCTGTAGGCCCTACCTCCCAGCTCAGGCTCCACACACACTGCTGTAGGCCCTACCTCACATCTCAGGCTCCACACACACTGCTGTAGGCCGTACCTCACAGCTCAGGCTCCACACACACACTGCTGTAGGCCGTACCTCCCAGCTCAGGCTCCACACACACTGCTGTAGGCCCTACCTCACAGCTCAGGCTCCACACACACTGCTGTAGGCCGTACCTCCCAGCTCAGGCTCCACACACACTGCTGTAGGCCCTACCTCACAGCTCAGGCTCCACACACACTGCTGTAGGCCCTACCTCACAGCTCAGGCTCCACACACACTGCTGTAGGTCCTACCTCACAGCTCAGGCTCCACACACACTGCTGTAGGCCCTACCTCACAGCTCAGGCTCCACACACACTGCTGTAGGTCCTACCTCACAGCTCAGGCTCCACACACACTGCTGTAGGCCGTACCTCACAGCTCAGGCTCCACACACACTGCTGTAGGCCCTACCTCACATCTCAGGCTCCACACACACTGCTGTAGGCCCTACCTCACAGCTCAGGCTCCACACACACTGCTGTAGGCCCTACCTCACATCTCAGGCTCCACACACACTGCTGTAGGCCCTACCTCCCAGCTCAGGCTCCACACACACACTGCTGTAGGCCCTACCTCACATCTCAGGCTCCACACACACTGCTGTAGGCCCTACCTCCCAGCTCAGGCTCCACACACACTGCTGTAGGCCCTACCTCCCAGCTCAGGCTCCACACACACACTGCTGTAGGCCCTACCTCACATCTCAGGCTCCACACACACTGCTGTAGGCCCTACCTCACATCTCAGGCTCCACACACACTGCTGTAGGCCCTACCTCACAGCTCAGGCTCCACACACACTGCTGTAGGTCCTACCTCACAGCTCAGGCTCCACACACACTGCTGTAGGCCCTACCTCACAGCTCAGGCTCCACACACACTGCTGTAGGCCCTACCTCACAGCTCAGGTTCCACACACACTGCTGTAGGTCCTACCTCACAGCTCAGGCTCCACACACACTGCTGTAGGTCCTACCTCACAGCTCAGGCTCCACACACACTGCTGTAGGCCCTACCTCACAGCTCAGGCTCCACACACACTGCTGTAGGCCGTACCTCACAGCTCAGGCTCCACACACACTGCTGTAGGCCCTACCTCACAGCTCAGGCTCCACACACACTGCTGTAGGCCCGTACCTCACAGCTCAGGCTCCACACACACTGCTGTAGGCCCTACCTCACATCTCAGGCTCCACACACACTGCTGTAGGCCCTACCTCACAGCTCAGGCTCCACACACACTGCTGTAGGCCCTACCTCACAGCTCAGGCTCCACACACACTGCTGTAGGCCCGTACCTCACAGCTCAGGCTCCACACACACACTGCTGTAGGCCCTACCTCACAGCTCAGGCTCCACACACACTGCTGTAGGTCCCTACCTCACAGCTCAGGCTCCACACACACTGCTGTAGGCCCTACCTCACAGCTCAGGCTCCACACACACTGCTGTAGGCCCTACCTCACAGCTCAGGCTCCACACACACTGCTGTAGGCCCTACCTCACAGCTCAGGCTCCACACACACACTGCTGTAGGCCCTACCTCACAGCTCAGGCTCCACACACACTGCTGTAGGTCCTACCTCACATCTCAGGCTCCACACACACTGCTGTAGGCCGTACCTCACAGCTCAGGCTCCACACACACTGCTGTAGGCCCTACCTCACAGCTCAGGCTCCACACACACTGCTGTAGGCCCTACCTCACAGCTCAGGCTCCACACACACTGCTGTAGGTCCTACCTCACAGCTCAGGCTCCACACACACTGCTGTAGGCCGTACCTCACAGCTCAGGCTCCACACACACTGCTGTAGGCCCTACCTCACAGCTCAGGCTCCACACACACTGCTGTAGGTCCTACCTCACAGCTCAGGCTCCACACACACTGCTGTAGGCCGTACCTCACAGCTCAGGCTCCACACACACTGCTGTAGGCCCTACCTCACATCTCAGGCTCCACACACACTGCTGTAGGCCCTACCTCACAGCTCAGGCTCCACACACACTGCTGTAGGCCGTACCTCACAGCTCAGGTTCCACACACACTGCCGTAGGTCCTACCTCCCAGCTCAGGCTCCACACACACTGCTGTAGGCCCTACCTCCCAGCTCAGGCTCCACACACACACTGCTGTAGGCCCTACCTCACATCTCAGGCTCCACACACACTGCTGTAGGTCCTACCTCACATCTCAGGCTCCACACACACTGCTGTAGGCCGTACCTCACAGCTCAGGCTCCACACACACTGCTGTAGGCCCTACCTCACAGCTCAGGTTCCACACACACTGCTGTAGGTCCTACCTCACAGCTCAGGCTCCACACACACACTGCTGTAGGCCCTACCTCACAGCTCAGGCTCCACACACACTGCTGTAGGTCCTACCTCACAGCTCAGGCTCCACACACACTGCTGTAGGCCCTACCTCACAGCTCAGGCTCCACACACACTGCTGTAGGTCCTACCTCACAGCTCAGGCTGCGCACGCAGGCCTGACGCACCACGCTGAACAGCTGCGCCTGCCTGGGGTGCTGGTGACTGAGGAAGCGGATGCCCGTCTCACCGTCGATGCTCACGAAGCCTGGGTGAGACGCGGGCAGAGACCGGCAGCCCTGGGGTGGGGGCGGGAGAGGACCGAGAGAGAGACATAGAGAGAGAGACAGAGAGAGAGAGAGAGAGAGAGAAAGAAGTGGAGTCAGGGGGTAGTGTTTTGAAGAGACAGGGATAGTGGGATGGATGGGGATTAAGATTGAAAAAAAGGACATTTAAGTTAATGCATAGCTACTCAGTCAAGAGCGATAACCGACACCAATCTCTCGAAGTCCCCTTGATTCCCCTGTAACCACCATCAACCACACACACACACACACACACGTGTCCCCCCCCCCCACACACACACAGACAGACCTCACACACACACTCACACACACAGGTGAGACACACACACTGACCTCACACACACACACTGACCTCACACACACACACAGACCTCACACACATACACAGACCTCTCACACACACACACACACACACACACACAGGTGAGACACACACACTGACCTCACACATGTCCCCTCGCTGTGTGGCTGAGCTGTTGGCTCTCATGGTGAGGCCCTCTCCGTCCCGGTCCCCGTCTCTCTCCCGCTCCCCAGGCACGGGGGCCCCTCCCTGGGTGGGAGAGGGAGGGTGCAAGGCCTCTGTGCAGAACAGCGTCCGGGGGCCATGGAGCTCACAGAAATGACAGAGAGCCACGAGGGCGTTCATCTGAGATGGAAAGAGGTGTAATGGACAGATATGCGTGTTAAGCAACTAGATTGACGCTCATCCTACTCTCTCTAATGAAGTATAGCTTTGTTTAGCTACAGTGTAATGTTGTTTACTGTGACTTTGCAAACATGAATGATTTGAACACTAGTATTGTGCAATGTAAGTGAATAACAATGTTCAAAGTTTACATATTGGTCACTTACCCTTTGAAGACAGTGCACTCAATCAAGTAAATATTGGACAGCTGTTCAGATAAGCACATCACAAAAGCACAGTTAAGCTATCACCATAGCAATGCTCAAAGACACGCCTGACAAAGATAGTTATGGCGCCATTAAAAACGAAACATCTGACTTCTCATTGTTTTAAAAAGTACAACGTATTTCTTACAGACAAGCCTGTTGTTTATGGTTTACTTTTATATTAGCCCTGCTTGTCCGCCGCCTCGATCTACCAGTAGGAAATATCATGTGATGCTGATATTCCTATCGGTCTTACGGGCAACGCCGCGGTGCACACAGTTGGCGGTTTCCGCTGATTCTAACAATTTAAAAGTGGACAGTGTTTCAACAAGATAGTAGTTTACATAGCACTTAATGATAACTATATATTTATTTTATTTAAAAATCCAGCACTACACATACAGACTGTCCCTCGATGGAGCGGGTAACTCCACCCTTGCAGCATTGCGTCGCTGTTATGCTAAAACAAAGTGTCCTTCGCATATGTCACGCGCTCTCAGAAAAGCACAAGCGAGTGACTGTTCCGCTCTGTCTGCTACAAGGTTAACTGTGGTGTAACTGTGCCGTGTTGGAAGGGGAAGCGATTACATTGGGTTTAGGAATGGCATTAGAAATAGAGTCATTCATAAACGGGAATAATGTATCATCTGCATGGTATCTAAGACTTAAGACGTAAAAAAGGGCGACTACATTACCCACAATACTCTTCTCACGAACACAGGTCAAAGTTCAGTAAGACACACAGAAACACTCACATCAGGAAAACTGTCAGATCAGAATTCTAACTCAGGTATTGTAACCTTGTTTCTAATACATTTCCTGGTGATTTGACGATACGTGAATGAAACACACCTATAGAGTAGCCTACATATTGCCAAATAGAAAACTGTAATCTTCTGTTTGTTTTGCGAAAAGCTCAAATAAAGTGGGATAGCATTTATGTTTGGCTGTTGTGGGTGTGTCGGGTAGCCTACTCCCTGAAAACAAGATATCTAAGAAGTATATTATCTGATAATATACTTCTTAGATATCTTGTTTTGGAAGATAAAAACAATAAAGCAAGATTTCTAGATCAAATGTCCTCAAATTAAATGATCTGGTTTAGCAATGGGGAAAAAAGGCAGGTCAGAGTATTCCTTGTTGAATGACTCATGTTGGACTTTAGATATCTTATCAGCTTCAGAAGGAACCACAACTTATCTTGTTGCATTTCAGTGCTGACAAGATGTTAAAATCTACTGAAATTCAGATGAATAAATTACGTAATAAAGAATCATGGTTTGAAAAAGAAGCACTGTACGTCAATGTCTTACACCAATGTCTCAAATTGTTCAACATTGTACCTAAAGTCTCACAGAGAATCATATCTGACTGATTGAGCGTTACCATGGCGACAGGCCGACCAGTGGCACCAGGGGAAAACCAGGTGAAAGACGGGCTGATCCAGGACCTGGCGACAGGTAAACACACAGGGGTTGGAAACACCAAGGTGTTATTACATTTACATTTAGTCATTTAGCAGACGCGTTTATCCAGAGCGACTTACAGTAAGTACAGGGACATTCCCCCCCGAGGCAAGTAGGGTGAAGTGCCTTGCCCAAGGACACAACGTCATTTGGCACGGCCGGGAATCGAACCAGCAACCTTTTGATTACTAGCCCGATTCTCTAACCGCTCAGCCACCTGACTCCCTATTACTATCTCAGTGACTTAGTGAGGAATGATGAATATTCGTTAGGGGGGGGGGGGCCTTCTTAAGGGTTCCACTTGAGCACCAATAGTTACTTTATTTTACTCTGAGACCTTGCATCTGGGGAGTCTGTCTATGTTTTCTGGAGAAAGCTGTGATTGAGAAGTGAAAAATGCAGTTCTGTCTCTCTGTACCGGAAAGACATACCAGAAACATGAGCTGTATTGTTCGATGTTTACCCAGGAGAGGCTAAGTTGCTGTTTACCCAGTATGACAGCATCTGACTGTACTCCAACTCCTTTGGTTGTTAGCCAAACATAACGTGTGCCAAGTACAAAAGTGTAGGAAATCCCTCCTAACTACTGGAATTGACAACAGTTTTATCTGGCACCAGTTCTGTATTAATAAGCTCTGTTACCATAAAACAAACTCATTTTCGGTAGTCTAAGTAAAAATAATAATAATAAAAAATAAAAAATAAAAAAAAGAGTTAGATATAGAGCTGCAATTTATGACTCAGAGGGGGAGTGCAACAATCTGATGGTTCTTGTTTTGAAACGATCTCAAAGGCTATGAATTCCGGAGACGAAAATGTGTGTGGGGAGTGTCAGATATGTTTTACAATCAGAATACAAAATGGACGACAACACACATGTATCACTATATCATCTCTCCACCAGTCTCATCTTCACTCTTGAAGTAATACAGGGGTCAAGTGTGGAATGTCAGCTTTATTAAGCTCTGGGTCATGAGCCTGGGCAGAGTGTTTTACATGGGAAAGAGAAGGAAACCACTGAAGATGTTATGATTATCACTATCATCAAACAGGCTGTGGTCTGATGGAAGACGCAGCATAATCATATCTCCCTGCTCCAGCTCCAGAGTGACAGCATTTACCAAATATCTAAGATTATTGTCGTTATTGGCATAGTTGAACATGATCTGGAGGTCGTTCTTGTACATTTTAACTCCCAAGTTTGCAGAACCACGGTAGTCCATGGCAGTAAACCTGAAGTAGTACACTCCTCTCACTGGTGCTGTGAACACACCTGAAGAGGGGCAGGAGCAAAAGGAAAAAACAACATTTAGTTTCACTGGGATTGAAATGTTGACTGATGAATGGAGACCCCCAGTGTTGGGGCTACTCTGATGTCAAGGTGTGTGCTCTAGGTGAGCATATCCAGAACTGTACCTGTTACTGGGCTGTAGGCGTTGCCTATGTTGGTGAAGACTTTGCTATAGACCAGTGGTGTCTGAGTGTTGAAGGGCCCAATACGTCCTGAATCAGTTAGACCCGTGTAGAATGCCACCTTTGGTCTGCCTGTTAATAACATGTAGAAATGCTGAATATGATAGCCAAGTAATGCAGCATTATATTGGTGTGGGAAGAACAGTCTGTATTTACCCTCATTCTCTGCCTTCAGTTCTTCCACGTGGCGTTCACTGAGACTTAGTCTGGCTTCCAGGGCTACGCATACAGAATGAAGCATGAATTCATGTATGATTCTACAACATTTATTTCCATTATCGTCTAAAATATATGTTCACCATTACCTGAGTTCTCTGTCTGTAGATCTTTGACCTCTCCTTCACTGGCCGTCAGCCTGGCCTTCAGGGTGACAAGATCTGCAGCCTGGGCTTGAAGATTAAATATCATAAATATATATATTTATATGAGAACTGGTACAATGCATATAAATACATATACAAAGACAGGAATACGTGTTCTTAAAACCCACTTCTTGATTTATCATGTAATATTTAGTAATGCATGATACAGTAACGCAATCAGGTCAAATATTACCTGCGTTGTCTCTTCTCATCTCCTCAACGTGACTCTGGGTGACCGACAGCTGGTCCTTGTAGATCGACAGCTGGTCCTTGTAGAACTGTAACTGAGTCTGGGTGACGCTCAGCTGGACCCTCTGGTCCACGACCTCTCTCTTCAGTTCCTCCCCTTGACCCTGACTAGCTGTCATCCTGGCCTCCATGTTTGTCAGCTCCACCTTCTGAGCCACCACCATGTCTCTCAGAGCCCTCAGTTCAGTCAGGATGGCACCATCGCTCACGCTGCCTCCTGTTTGTGGTTCACCCAGACTGTTGTTGGTGTCGTTCTCTGGGCCCCCTGTGAGGTCTCCCTGGGCCCGTGTCACAGACAGACAGAGCAGCAGAACCACAGTATCTATCTTCATCCTGAAGGGTAGTAGAGTGTTGTCACCCTCCATGTTCAGTCCCTGTTTTTATATGCATCCAGGTTGGTCACACACATGAGAACCCAAACACCTGGAAATGAGAAGAAATAGACCAGGACCTTGAGAGGAGTTAAATATTAAATGGACATTGTGGCCAAGAGAGAACCTGAATCAGCTGGAATCTATGTTGTCTGATCACATTCTGTTCCTCCTGTCAGTCTTCTCATAATCTTTCCCTCCTGTTCCTCTCATTCTTCTTCTTCTCATGTTGTTGATGTGCAGAGTGGAGACCCCAGGAGGAGGAGGGAGCGGGTGTGTGCCAGTTCTTCTTGAAGGGAAAGTGTCGTTTTGGACCGAAGTGTCTCAAGTCTCACAGGTGAGTAACATGCTCATGTAGCCTGGATCAGCTGGAGTTTCTCTATAAGCTACAGGGAGACGTCAAGTCAAATGGATCTAGAATGTTTTTGCTGCAAACATTAAACAAACAGCACAGAGACTCTCCAAGTCATAACGTCCCCACACACACACTGACACTGTTGCCAGGGGAACACACACTGACACTGTTGCCAGGGGAACACACACACTGACACTGTTGCCAGGGGAACACACACACTGACACTGTTGCCAGGGGAATCTGTTTTCCAAAACAGATGATGATTTTCTTAGTTAACACAGTGGGAGAAAAAGCATGTGTGGGATTGGCCCCCAGCCTACACACACACACACAATACACACGCACACACACACACCACACATACACACTACACACACACCACACACACACACATACACACTACACACACCACACACACACACCACACACACACACACCACACACATACACACCAAACACACACACCACACACTCCCCCCACACACACAGCAGACAGATTCTATAACAAGTGATAATGAAGTAACTCATCCAGTATCACAAGTGAATGTGGGTGTGAATATGTCAGATGGAAAATGTCATGAACTCAAACTTCCTTGTGCTGAATGACACCGAGGAAATGTCAAAATACCCTCTAACCCTCCTGCATCCACGCTTCTTTCTATTTCTGTCTCTTTTCTACCTCTTACATTCTCTCGCTCTCAGCCCCACTCACCTCCACGACCCCTCCCAGCAACCCTGAGTTAACCGGCCCAGAGTCAGGACAAACTGCCCTGGACAGCTGGACGGAGGGAGAAAAGGAGGGAAATCACAAGAAGAGTGGAAGAAATACCAAAACACACAAGACAAAAAACACAGAGGAGAAAGGTACAAACTCCAGACAATTGATCAAAATTAAATAAAAGACTTAATTGACTTATATATTTTTTTATTAGTGTGTAACTGGTAATACTAACATTTCACAACTGTGATTCTATCACCTGTGTTTCAAGGATCAAGTAAAAAGCCTCGCATGCGCACAGCAGACGAGGTCATCTCCCGCATCCTGTGGGACCAGACGTTAGAGGAGGTTGACTTTGTGGTGGGGTACGTGGATCGCTTCCTAGGGGTTCTGGAGCGCCCCTTCTCTGAGTTCAACTGGGACGCCGACCCATGTGACTGTGACTACACCACCGAGCTGGCCCTGCCCCAACACAGGATACAGTACTTCACCCACAGAGGGCGCCGTGTCTGGGACCGCAACACCAGGACGGACAGAGTGTTCGGTTCCACTGGGAACCCTCTGGCGCCTCCCTTTGGAGGGGAGGAGGAAGTGACGGGTAAGAGTGGGGGTGAGGTCGTGAAAAAGCACTTTTAAACCATCCCAATTTTGTTTTCGAAATGCATAATTTGTAAGTAAACAATATAAATATTTTTTTTTATCAGCAGAGGAGCAAAAAGCTATTCCTCTGGAGGAGGAGGAAGAGGAGGAGGGAGAGGAGGAGGAGGGAGAGGAGGAGGAGACCGGATACCTTGCAGAGAGAGAGCAACACGAGACCAACGTTCTCAGTTCAGAGTCGGTCAAACAAGGCCTACCTGACCACCCTGAGTCAGGAAACAGTCCACGGAGTCAACAGGAAGCAGGAAGAGAATCCAAACCATTGGAGGAGGAAGAAGTAAACGAGGCTGCTGACTCTGACTTAGTCATCTCCACAGACCGCGTGTCTTTATCTGAGAGAGAAGGAGCGACAGAGAGGGAAGAGGATCCAAACAAGGAGGAATGGAAGGAGACCTGGGAAGGAGACAAACAGGAGGTGAGAAAAGTAGCCACGCCCACATATCACCTCCTTCATGGATCCTTCATATGGATGAAGTGATGGCTGGGGCTTTTGAGATGTGCTCAGTAGATTGGATACTGTGACAAATGGCTAACTTTACCTTGATCATTCTCTGTTATCACTGCTTTGTCTGAGCGACATGGAGGTGTGTGGTGATGTATCATCGAGGAGGTTTATTATATTTTTGCTTATCATAGGTGTAATTTATGTTCTGTAATTGATGTTCTGAGTACTTATATGTTATGTTATGCCAGGTTGCTTTGCGTTGTCTTGTCCTAAGAATTTCAGTGCCCAGTCTAACTTTGTGTTGGTCTGTGCATCTGACAATAAAAGACTTGAAGTTGAACTTGTGTATGTGCTGTACTTGTCTCGGCCAGGGTCCAGCCCCAGACGGACTCCAGCCTGTCCCTTTGGAGCAGAGAGAAGAGAGGAGTGGGCGTCGACCCCCCAAACGCAAGCCCACCCACTTCATCACCTTCAGAGCCAACACCCCCTCTATCCTCTCCTCCTTTCAACGCCTTCAGGAGGAGCTGGTGGCCCTCCTCCCCTCCTCCGCCCCCTACTGGGCGCCCCCCTCCAGCCTCCACGTCACCCTGTGCCTCCTGGTGTTGCCCGGCCCGGCCGAGGTCACCGCTGCCGTGGACATCCTCCGTCGGTTCGCCCACCTGGACCGCAACCCCCCCGTGGCTCTGACCTTCCCCCTGAAACTGAAGCACTTCAATGGGAGGGTGCTCTACCTGAGCCCCCAGCCTCAGCTGCTCCTCCAGCAGCTCAACAGCGGCCTGCAGGAGGCCTACATGGAGCGGGGCTGGCTGCACAGGGACTCCTACAGCCCTCGCTACCACCTCACCCTGGCTAAGGTGAACTGGCAGGAGCCAGAGAGGCTGTTCGAAGGGGCGGGGGACCTGAGGGCTGGGAAGGGGTTGAGTTTTGGACGTTTGCCAGTGAACAGGCTGCACCTGTGTGGCATGGGCATGACCGAGGATGGGTTTTATGACACGGTGTGCACGGTCACTCTTCGCTGAGGAAGAGGTGGGGGTGTGTATGTGTATGTGTGGCTTGTGTGTGCGTGTGTCGGCTTGTGTGCGTGCATAGTGGATGTGTGTGTGTGTGTGTGTACGTGCATAGTGGATGTGTGTGTGTGTGTGTGTGCATAGTGGATGTGTGTGTGTGCATAGTGGGTGTGTGTGTGTGTGCATAGTGTGTGTGTGTGTGTGTGTGTGCATAGTGGATGTGTGTGTGTGTACATAGTGGATGTGTGTGTGTGTGTGCATAGTGGATGTGTTTGTGTGTGTGTGCATAGTGTGTGTGTGTGTGTGTGTGTGTGCATAGTGGATGTGTGTGTGTGTGTGCATAGTGGATGTGTGTGTGTGTGTGCATAGTGGATGTGTGTGGGTGTGTGTGCATAGTGGATGTGTGTGTGTGTGTGTGTGCATAGTGGATGTGTGTGTGTGTGTGCATAGTGGATGTGTGTGTGTGTGTGTGCATAGTGGATGTGTGTGTGTGTGTGTGTGCATAGTGGATGTGTGTGTGTGTGTGTGCATAGTGGATGTGTGTGTGTGTGTGTGTGTGCATAGTGGATGTGTGTGTGTGCATAGTGGATGTGTGTGTGTGTGTGTGCATAGTGGATGTGTGTGTGTGTGTGTGTGTGTGTGCATAGTGGATGTGTGTGTGTGTGTGTGTGTGCATAGTGTGTGTGTGTGTGTGTGTGCGCATAGTGTGTGTGTGTGTGCATAGTGTGTGTGTGTTTGGCACTTTGAGTGCTCCGTTTGCACCACGCCCACGAGGCAGGAGACACCTTGGTGAGATGTGAGATTTTAACTACAAAGAATATTGAACACTGTTTCTACTGTAATGTAATGCCACTCCATTTGATTAGCATCCTAAGATATTTTAACAGTTGAGTAAAATTATCAATCAATATAATTTATATGTTCTAATAAAGTCCATTCTCTGGCAGCTGAATACATTTTGAATTGTACAATTCAAATAGGATCATTATCTTTGATTAAAATAACATGGTGATGAATTTGTATGCATTTACAAAAGAATGATGACCTCCAGATTGTCAAGACCATTAAATATTGACTTGGTTATTGCGGAAACTGGGTGGTGTAATTTGTCTGTCCCAGCGTCTGAAGAGAGAGAGAGGGAGAGGATGGGTTAGGGTGTTGTTACTGTGCTGGGTTAGGGTCTTGTTAAGGTGCTGTTACTGTGCTGGGTTAGGGTGTTGTTAAGGTGATGTTACTGTGCTGGGTTAGGGTGTTGTTAAGGTGATGTTACTGTGCTGGAGAGCCAGGCATAGTTCACTCTCTCTCTCTCCCTCTCTCTCTCTCTCTCTCTCTCTCTCTCTCTCTCTCTCAGCAACTCTTGCATACATAATTCTCTTCCTTTTTCTCCTAGATACACGCATATCCACATGAGTCAGTGAGTGTGCTCTCTCTCTCACTCCATCTCCCATTCGTTCGCTCCCTTGGTCGCATTATCTCCCCGCTCCCATCCCCCACTCCCTTTCAGTGACACAGAAAAACGAATGCCCCCCCCCCCTCTTCCCTCCTGATGCTGGCCTCTGCCCCCTCCCTTTGGTGGCACGTAAACACCATGCTCTCTCTCCTTCTCTCTCTCTCTCTCTCTATCCCTCTCTCTCTCCCTCTCTCTCTCTCTCTCTCGCTCGCTCTCTCCCCCTGTTTGTTGTCATTCTTTTTCCAACCCTTCTTTTTCCCAGTCAAATCCACACGCGCCAACGGAGGAATCCCTCTCTCTCTCTCCGTCCCATCCTCCCTCGCCCCTCGCCCGTACCCTTCTCCCTCTCTGCTCTACCCGTTAGTGTTGATGCCATTTTGCTGTCTCCAATGGAAACTGGTTTGCCTGCAAATGCATTGCATGTTGCTTGTGCCCTCTATTCATCGCTCTCTCCATCTCACCCTCCCTCTCTCCCCCCATCCCTCCCTCTCTCGCTCTCACGCTCTCATGCTGCCCAGTTGACAACCAACCTTTTTTCCTATTCACAATCTCTCCTGCTTTCCCCCAGCCCCCATTCTCCCCCCTCTCTCCCTCCCTCCCTTTCCCCCAGCCCCCATTCTCCCCTCTCTCTCCCTCCCTCCCTTTCCCCCAGCCCCCATTCTCCCCCCTCTCTCCCTCCCTCCCTTTCCCCCAGCCACCATTCTCCCCACTCTCTCCCTCCCCCCACCTTTCCTCCAATCCTTTGCTCTCAGTATCCAACTAAGTGTTCTTGTATGCCTCTTAGTCTGTCTAAATATATGTGCTTCTGAACCTTTCCATTTCTCCAGTTTTGTCACAGTTTTGTCTCACCAGGCAACACCTCATTCATTGTCTTTAAACAGAATTTGTGGATTTTACCATTTTATTTCTGCCATGAATCTTTCATTTAAACTCCCAACTTGAACGTCTGGACAATATCTATCTTTAAAAAAAAAAAAAAGTTAAATAATGTGATAGTATATATAAAAAATGTTTCTTCATTTTATTTGTATTGTGCCTCCTAATCTGAGGATGTATACATGGCACGGTTGGAGTGGTGATGGGGGCTGGAGCTTCGGCTCAGTATCTCTCCTAGTACAATAGGAGTGAGGGGACCGACCCCTAATCCCCGTTAACGGATTAATTATCTTTGGGCTCTATCGTGTCGCTGCCTTGTAGGAATTCTCCTGGGCGTTCTTTTACGAGGTGCTCCAACCCGCCGATAAGAGTCCCTGTGGGGTGTCTCCTCGATCTTAATCCCTCTCTCGCTCTCTCTCTCTCACTCCCATTCTTTCACTCTCTATCTACCTCTCTTACGCTCTCTCTACCACTCCCACTCGCTCTCGATTTCTCTCTCTCTCTCCCTTCGCTCTCTCTCCTTTCTCCCTCTCTCTTGCCGAGCGGTCCTCTCTCGTCCATCAACACAAGCACCTCTCCACTGTGACCAGACAACCAGACAATTACGGCCTGTTTAATATTTCAATAGCAAGAAAAGAAACAGGCTGTAATTGTTTCTTTTTTTTTTTTTCACCCCCCCCACACACACACACACATTTTGGGCACATGACTGCAACCCTTTTTTCAGGATGGGTTTATTTCGAGAGCATCCAGAGCCGATGGGTGATAGAACATATCAGTGAGAAGGTAAATATTTGCCGGAAACCCTAGAAGAACCGAGAGAGGGAGAGCCTTCCCTCCGTACACGAGTCAAAGGTAAGCGATGGATCGCCCCTGGTACCCAACTACATCTGGGTTTAATTGTCTGTGTGGTTAGGAAGATGAACGAGCAGTCAAGTGAATTAGGGCTGCTATCTCTTTGCTTTTTAAATGTTGAAATATTCCTCTTCTGATGTTCAAATCCTATGCAGATATTCAGAAACTGTGAGCTATGTTGATGCTGAAATGAGGACATTATCTGAATTTGACTTTGCAGTTAGACCACTTATGTTTATCTTTAATTAAGATAGATTAGTCACTTGGTTATCTTTATTTTTTCATCATCAAGGAGGTATTTGTCGTTTGTCTCAATTAATCCCTTGATTACACAGTTTCATCTTGGGGGTAGACATTTTTATTATTTTAGGCTAGATTGCCAATTATCTTGGTCTGGGAGAATTTTTGTTATCCTGCTGTCATGTCCTCTTCCTGAATACCAGAACAGCCTCTGACTGGCTGTGCATCCCTGTTTAACAGACAGAAAACTGCCCGCACTTTGTGGACAAATTGTTCAGTTTAAGGAAAATCACTGAATTTGCTACATGATTTTGAAGTAGTAGGCTAATCTAACTCTAGCTCTTTAGCTGTAGCAGACTGGGACATCTGTGACATGGAAAGTCAGGTTCATCAGTCAGAAAAGTAAGCTACTGTATAGGTGGCAGGTACACAGTAGGCTACTGTTGAAAGATGTTCACTCAAACCTAATGGATGTTGATCGGTCTTTGGTGTCCGGAGACCATAATGCAAAAACTGCCGTTAAAGGAACTGCCATTAATACGTCCTTAAGTGGTCGTTAAACGCCTTAATGTGTGTAACATAACTGATGATTAAATGACCATAATCATAGCATGATTTCTATTATTTTTGCTGCAGTGAATTATCTGTTTGCTACTACCAACAACGTAAAAACAGTGGGCGAGTAATGGAAATGTGAGTTACACAACAGAAGACAAAAGATGTGAACTGATAGTCTCCCGTATAGGCGGAGATGCCGTTCGGAGTTTTTTTCTCATTAACCATCTTCCAAAATGGCCTTGTAGATTCAGTCGATGGTTTCAAACACGTTAAATACGTCAAATAAATCCACTCCCAAGATTGTTTTGTTCAGCTCTGCTTTGTACAATAGGATAATCAATCCTCCAGCCTGGCCTCATTCTCTCTTCCCAAGTCTTTCTGTAGAGGCGCTTAGATTAATTTTTATCAGCGAAGAGAAGCTGTTCGTCTTCTTCTCCCACTCCCCTTATTCTCCCGCTTCTCTACCTTGGTCGCGTGAGCGCATACTCATATATGTGTCTTCGGTTATGCAATCATAACCAGCATGATAACAAGCTGGCAGTTGCCATCACGTCAACTTGAGTCTCGCTCCGCCTGACAACTGCTGAGCAACGCTGCTGTAAGGTGGCTCTTTCCTTCTGTCGCACGATTTACTTCCTGGACAAACCATTTACAGCACAGTGCCCACTTTTGACATCTATAAATTAATCATAGAAGCTTTGTTTCCAGGGGGATCGTTTTTATGGACGTAGCCGACGTGTATTTATTGGTTGTTGCTTCAAAGTGAGTTTAAGCACTCAGGGTGATTTCTTTAAGCAATCGGATTAAGTTTATTTGCTATATCTCTATTCTGTCTAACTTCATGGTATTCTTATTAACTATTTGATAACTGTTTCGTCTGCGATACATATATCAAGACAAAAAGCCATAATGTCATAATAGTTTTTGAGTTGATCCGTGGTTGCAATCTGTGAAACTAATGATGCTGTGCTATGATAACGACAGTCTGTTAACGTGGTTGGTGGGAGGTTGACGGATGCATCGTGTGTGAGCCAATCACAGATTTAATAAGTGAAATGGAGTTCTGGCATTGATTTGATTTGTGACAGTTGGGACATTGCAGCCATTAAGGTGGAAAGGCTTATTCTAATGGGTT